>JARJCV010000107.1:0-163115 GCA_029281435.1 Mycena haematopus
GGTTTTCGAATAACTTGAAGGTGGGAAGCCAGAGAAAAATTCAGATAGCGGAAAATTTAGATTAAATACAATTAAATACGATTAAATTAAGATTATAATACATTACGATACCCTTACGATTAAGTATGGGCTGAAACCTTAAGATTATATTATGATTACAGTACATTATGGCCGGAGGGTGTATTTAATCATAATGTTCCAGCCTTAGGTACAACGGACAATCGAGTCTCGGCGACGCGCTGGCAGAGTCCGTGACGACTGTGACATGCAACCCGATTCGAACACGGCAGGCGGAGAGGTTGCCAAATCCGTCTATTCAGCAGAATGAACAACTTGAAAAATCTGAACAGGGGGTCCTGACCTCCCGTTCAGATTATAATTGATTTAAGCTTTATCGTGGGGTCGAAACTAGAAATTCCCAGATCCAAGGCCGATGGGGTCCTGACAGCTGCCTCGGCATCGCTGCCGAAAATTCGAAAATATTCTGAAAATAAGATCTATGCTTACGGGAAGTCACCCAGTACTTGACTTGAGATCCAAAGAAATAGTCCAGAATCCGCCTCAGCTAGATATACACCCCATCCATCCATTCAGCGTCCTACGTCCTCACCCACCCACGACACCTCTCCGTGCCACACATACACTTGTGCGCCCCGCGCGGGCGCTGTTGCTTAAAGCTGCCCTTCTTCCCCTTCTTCGCCGCGGCCGCAGCGGCATCCTCGTACGCGCGCTGCGCATCGGGGTCGTAGTCGAACGTGAACTCCGTCCTGGCAGGGATGCGCTGCATCGCGATGAAGGCGAGGAAGGCGATTCGTTGCTGAGTACACATGCGTGATGAGAACAGAAAAAAACATGGCGAAGGACGTACATGCGGCAGTGTATCATACACAACAGGCTGTACGCGCAGGTTCGGCGCGCACGAGTGACTGTAGAGTACCGAGTCATCAGTCAGTGTCTGAGCAAGACTTAGAGAGGCACACGACATACTTGATGAATCGCGTCCAGTTTCCTGAAAACACCATCAGATTCGACGTATTCTTAAATACAGACAGACAAGAGCAGGCAGGAAAGGAAGGAATCAGGGACGCACCGCACTCGAACGCGTCAACGCTATATGTTTCCTCCAGCGGTACGTCGTCGTCCTCATTATAATCCAAATCAAAGCAATACTGTTTCCTGTCGCCCCGGAGCACCTCTGCCTCTGCGCGAGGGCTGTGGTGCCTTCAGTGTTTTGTGCAAGCAGCAGGGGCGCAGAATACGTACATGAGTTTTCTGCGCAAGAGTGATGTAAGCAAGGAGAGAGGAAGAGGAATAAGTAAACGCGACGCACCCAGTATACATACCGACGACCGTCCCCCTTACAACATCCTCTGTCGCACGCACGCCCCACCCGCACTGTTTCGTCTTGAACACCTCGATTGGGACGCGACGCGGGCGCTGCGCCACCCGATTACCGCACGTCGTCGGGCAGGTGCAGTACTATATACCTGTCAGTATGATATGCAGGGAAGACGAGCAAGACGCACAGGATTGCACTCAACGACGACGTCGTCGGGCCCGTATGTGAAATTGAAGAGCCCCTGCGTGCGAGGGGTGAGTACATACTTGGTCGGCAGAAGATAAAGCAGGAAGGGCAA
This sequence comes from Mycena haematopus, assembly GCA_029281435.1. NCBI lineage: Eukaryota > Fungi > Basidiomycota > Agaricomycetes > Agaricales > Mycenaceae > Mycena > Mycena haematopus. The sequence goes on from JARJCV010000107.1 coordinate 1,638, forward strand.
AGAAGAGAGGACGCACGTCGGTGTACGCATACCCTTGTATTTCAGAGTCCGTGTCCTGACAGCATCCGTCAAACTCATCGCACCGCTTGCAGTGACAGAATGTGAACGCCCCCGCGTCAGTGAGCGGCGTGGCTGAGTCTCTGTCCGCGTGTGAAACTTGTCAGAAAGCGCGAGCCAAGAAGCATCGCATGAAAGAAACTTACGGGTATAGTTCAAACGGGAGCGTCTCCGCGGGGTGGTACCTATCCTCAAGGTACGTGAACTCGCCGCCATGCAGTGACGACGGGATTTCCTCCTCGTCGACGTCGTTCGCGAAGGTGATCCCGGCAGCGACATCCGCGCTCCCCTCCCCGTCGCAGCTCTGTGCGATTGCGGTCCACGCCGATTCGACTTGGAGGCGCCTGCGTAAGCGTCGGTCAGTTTTGGAGCACGATTCATTTAGATGTATCCAAAGCGAGGACCGAAACGACATACGAAATGGTCGGCGTCGGTGAGAAACTCGAGGGAAGTATGCGCTGATAGATATGGAAGAGGAGATATGGAAGAGATGGTACTCACAGCCTCTTCCTGCTCTCGGGAACCTTCCCCTTCCGATGCGGCACGCTAACCACCGCTGACCCCGCCTTCTCCTCCTTCCAACCCCGCAGTTCGCGACCACTGGCACTAGTACTGGCAATGCTGCTCGCCCGCACGGTCGACGCGTCGGATCTCCACCCTTGGCTGCCGCTCCTAATCGACGTGCGGCCACGATCATTAATACCATCTCGTTTCGCCTGCCAGCGCTGGGCCACACTCCGGCAGGGGTCGCATACCGCCAGCTGGTGCACGTCCGGCGGGGGTAGGAGCGTGCCGCACTCGCATTTTCGCACAGCACCAATCAGCGGGCGCCGCGGCGGCGTAGATACAGACGGTAATGCGGATGCGGAGATGGCTCGAGCTGAAGATATAGAAGTCGACCCTGCGGAGATGGAAGTCGTCGAGGCGGTAGCAGGAGACGGCTTCAAAAGCGATGCTGCTGATGCGGCCGAGCGTAGTTTGTCCGAGCCCGAAGTGGTAGTGCGAATGGCGGGTAGGGAAGCAGATGCAACGTCTCGAGGGATGGGGAGGCCACGGAGCTTCGGCGGTGGGGGCGGGGAAGCTCTGGGGGGAGACGTGGCCTTGCGCTTGCCGGTGGCTCCGCCGGGCGGTGTGGGCACAGGCTTTGTCGGAGGGTTGTCGATCAACGCAGAGTCCGGTCGCGTCGACGTCGACGAGCGGGGTGTGTTCGGCCGCGATTTTTCGGCGTGAGCGATGGCCGACGGCTTTGAAAGGGATGCTGCTGATGGAGGCGGTCGTGAATTGTCGGACGCCGAAGTAGGAGCTACAGCGCGAAGGGTGGATACATTTTCCCGTGGGACAGGCAGGCCGCGGCGCTTGAGCGGCGGCGGCGGGGCAGTTTGAGGTGGTGAAGCGGCCCTACGCTTTCTACTAGACTGGGGTGGCAAGGCCTTTGGCGCGGGGTTGGTGGCCACAAACTCAATTGATTCGACGGACGACGAGATGGAGATGGCGGGGGAACCTGCGCGGTGGGAAGGCACGCGGGGAGGAGGGAGGGGGGTCGGTATCCGAGATGCGGTGCGCGCGGATGAGGATGAAGCCGTTCGGGGCGAAACTTGAGTAGATTTCAAAGGGGCGGTCGGGGGACCAAGTCGCGACGATCCGGCCTCTGCGTTGACATGAACGCGCGATGGACGGGGGGCGGCCGTCGGTGCCTGTGTTTCCGAGCGACTTGCATCCAGCGGAAATAAATGTGGATGGGCCTGCTTGCCTTCAGCCATAAGCTCCTCCATCCGGAGCACCATGGCGTCACCCTCTGCTTGCAATTCAGCCATCTCTTGCTCAGTTGGCGGTTCGTACCCCTGTTTGCGCAGTCGCGTCCGGGTGTTCACGATATCGGTGGTCCCCCACAGCTCGACATCCGTGGTATCGGGCAAGGCCGCAATGCGTTTGGCGTCCCATTCGGAAACTGCATCAAGGATGGCAGCGTTGTCGGTCGAGCCTTCCCAGGTGGTACTCGTGCCATCGGAGCGTTGCCAGTTGTGCCAAAGAACCTGAAATTGTGGAAGTCGAATTCGTAAGACAACAGGTAGTATATTTACCTCGTATCTGCGGGGTATGGTCAATTAGATGTCTCGACGAAAATATCTGAGCAGAGCACGCACTTCATCTTTCCATTGAAGCCGACTTCTTCCCCGAGAATTTCAAACTGAAAGTCTACGTCTGCATCGGAGCCCCAGTCCTCAGACGGAGTTGGAGACGGGCACCAGAGTTCCCTCGCGTCATCTTTTTCCTTTCGTTTACTTTTGCCCCTACTAAGATTCAATACCTCAACGCAAAGAACGGTTTAATCGGCGTACATTTCCGAATTATGTACACAACTATGCTTCTCCCCTGGCTTGCTTCAACACGGTAGTGGGACGTGGGGCATACGCTACGCGCATCCGCTTGAGGTGCAAGTATTTTGGGCACGACGGCCGTATTTGGGCCCAGGTGGAACTCGCTTGAAGATGGATTTGTTCTGAAGCTTGCAGGTGAAGCAGCACGATAGTTGATACGGCTTCCTTCCGATTGGGACAGATGCAAGGTGGAGGTCGTCGCAATCACCGGAAGAATCAAACAGTGTTTGGTCTGGAAGCCGTTAACAAAGCGAACTTCAACCTCTACTTTCACTTCTGTCCCATTGTCCCAAGTTCTGTCCCAACCAGAAGGAAATCCTATAACTAAACTAATAGTGCAAAATTCAGAAGAATCCGGTTTTACCTGGACCAAGCAAGATACACTGCACCTCGAGCAGGTGCGCTTAGCGGATACTGTAGTGACCGTACCCCTCGTTCCAGACGCAAGGCACTGCCAGTGGGCAGGGAAGAACGTTAAATTGAAAGTGGTGTACATGCTTCTGGCGCAGCCGGATTCGGCGTTCTTCGCCAACCTTACGACAAAGTCGGTGCTACCACCCGGCGGAGCCACCGGCAAGCGCAAGGCCATGTCTCCCCCCAGAGATTCTCCGCCTTCACCGCCGAAGCTCCGGGGCAGGCTCCCTGATTCCGTTCGCACTGCCAGTTCTAGGTCCGACAAACTATGCCCCAGCGCGTCAGCAGCGTCGCGTCTGAAGTTATCCGCATCTACGGCGTTGGCTCAGCAGCCTACACTTAGCGGCCCAAACGCAATCGTCGCCCACGACAGCGACGAAGAAATGGACATGGGACAGGCCGTCTTGCCCCTTTTCGAGACAGATAACGTCGATTCGACTTCCAGACCCTCTTCTTCACGCCGGAGTCCTTGTCCCATCGAATCCTCTTGTTCAGCAGTGGCGTCGGAATTTCTGGTTACAATAGATTTGACTTATTTCAGCGAAGGTACGTTCAACCCAAGGCCAAGCTGAGTTGATAATGATTCTGGTTCTGGTTCGTGCCACAGGACTGGGAGTCAACCGGAAAGGCCCAAGCCAACAAAGTTGGGTATTTCACGTCGAGAGCGACCAGAGGCTGGATGAAGTGTTTCGCACAGTTCAGGCACGTAAATTGCACGATTCGTTCTCAATGATATGAACAGGTTACTTATACAGGAGACACTGAAGGAAGGTACGTACAACGAACTCGCTAACAAGTATTGCCTCTTTCAATGACGGTCACCTGTGAAGTAGATATTGATTCTCTACGGTTTTCTTGGGGCAGTACACATGTTCATGGCGTGCAGACGCCACAGGAGGTGAGTGCGACAATCCTCGACTTCGTTTTCAACATCTATCGGGTAGCTCGGTATGACCGGAACTGAACTGATAAAATGCCTGAATTGCGTGACAGTCAAACTCACGCACTCAACGACAGGTGAGGGAGCAACAATACTTCTGAGGCCGAATTTGCTGAGACGTCCCGTGATCTACAACGGATACGCGATCCCAGAATTCGTCGAGCCTGTGATCTATACCGCACATGCAATGACAACGTTCGCTAGCATCAAGGACCTGTATATTGTAACTGTCGCACACTAAAACTAACGGTTTTCTACTAAATGCATGTAGAGATACTTAGGCCCTTTATGGGATCCGGCGACTTTATCTTTCAGATACAACGACCAGCCAGTTCTGGACCACTCGAAGATTTCCTATGTGAGCCCTACGTTGTCGCGAGTGCTTGCTTCACTAACGGGCTTGCATGGTAGTTTGGTAGACGACATTTAGCTCTTACCGCATACATCTCCAAAATACCGCAGTCCGGCGTGTGCGAAGCGGAACACGTAACACCGGGCGCAAAGGTAATAAAAGGAATCCACTTGTCAGACAGGAACCCTGGGTCCGGTATAGCGTCGGATGGAATGCAGCTTTACAGTGGGACTGGACCTCCCCCACACCCTTTGGCAGAATCATCGATATTTGCGTCTGGGGTGCTCTCTTTGGTCATTTCCTCGTATGTTCAAGGTTCAGTGGCACAAGGACTACGCGACCGTGAAAGGCACATTGACCCGCCTAACCCGAACCTGAACCTGTCATTAACTAGCAGCAGTTGGAAGAAACCACTCACTGAAATAATCTCCTCTGCTAATGACTCCAAAGCGAGTAAATCTCGTATTATTGCCACCACTTGCTTATGGCTCGCAGACAATGCGCAATCCATACCTGGCAGGACAGAAGGTTCCGCGCGTCTTCCATAATACGTTTGCCGATCTTACAAAGCTCCTCTGACTACAGAAGAAATGTGATCTTGCCGCCATCGAAGACACGAAAGACCGGAGGCAACGAAACCTTGAATCCCGTTCGTAGCCACTGTCTACCGTGTACCTTGGCAGTGGCGCTCATTACTATCCGTGGCGCCCAGCAAACCAGATTCCTATAGAGGTTACTTACTTCAATGAAGGCACGCACTTCACTGAACTTCAAGCCGAGCCCAACCCGATTATATTCTTCAAGGGTTAGGTGTGAATCCGGCCGGCCCAAGCCAAGCAAGTTGGAAGTGCGAAGTGAAGGGCTCCAAGCCACTGCGTAAACTGTTCCGAAAAATCCAGGCACGTAAATTGTACCGTTCATTCTCTGTAGATTGAAGGTATTATCGTTACAGGAGAATCTAAGCGAAGGTATAGCCAACTCTAACGGGTCACTTCTCGAATCATGAAAAAGTCATTTGTGGATGTAGATACCGATTCTCTCAAGTTCTTCTATCTCGGTATCACTCTCCATGCAGAAGACACGCCAGAAAGGGTGAGTGCGAATATCTTCATCTTCGGATTCACCATCTATTGGCTAGCTTGGTATGACGGCCACTGAAACCCATATCATTACCTGCGTGAATCGTGTCACGGTTCAAATTGTTCATTCAACGATGGGTGAGGCTACAGCCGTGACTTGAAGGCCTTTAATAATGCATTGTTGATATGCTCCAGCCCCGGTTATCTACGATGCACATTCGACGACACCAATTTCAGAGATCAAGACGCTTCATATCGTAACCGCTGCCCATTTTCATTGTCGCTTGCCTGAAAGAAACGTGGGCTATATAGGAAGCGCTTGGTTCTTTGTGGAATCCCGCAAGTCTATCTTTGAAATATGAGGGGTGCCTGGTTCCTGAACAATGTACGCTTTCCAGTGTGAGTCTCTTATGTTTTTGCTTGTTCAAAATCACTGACGAATAATACCAAGGCATTCATCGGTATCTAGATCGAAAGAATACGCCGATGTCGAGAGCGTCTCGACCTCTTGACGGTGTTTATAGGCACCGTCACGGTATGAGAAAAGAAGAGATTACAGATGACAATATAAGGCAGATAACGCACATAACAAGTCTAGCCCCAACCAGCGCCAAGAGAGTAAGCCATTGCCGTTTCTACAAGAGATTGAAGTTTATAAATACTTACCCTGTGTAGAGACCGACGATAGACCCCTTTGTGACATCCACCGTCGCGCGCGCGCCCCAGCCCCGTTTCTCCGTCTTGAAAATCTCGATCTCGATCTCCCGGGGATGTTGGACCACGCGGTTGGGGCAATCGGGCGGACATGCGCATCGCTGAATAGAACCTGCATCAAACGATATGAGTAGGAGAAAGAAGATAACTCACTTCATTGCATTCAACGATCTGTTCGACCTCTGAAATCTCGTCGACACAACCCTGATTGACACTCAAAATCAACGACCTCGGGCCTTGCGTGGCAACATTTATGAATGAACCTCAAGGTTGTAGATGCATGATTGACCATGGCATTGCCCAGTCGAACAGTCGCCGTCCAGGCAAAGACACCCACTCAGTGGTGGAATCTCGGGGTCCGCTCCAAATTCGCTGAAACGTTCTTCAGAACAATCAAGTTCGTTGCTGTTAGTGCGGGTGAACTTACAATTTATAATCTCGTTCCAGATACTGGAACAAGACCCCAATATTATGTGGCACTTCCTCATCGTCGATCTCGTTGACGAACTCAATTCCAGCGGCCCCCGCCTCGCCAGCAATTTTGTTCCATTGCCGTTGAATTTCGTGGCGGCTGATATCAGTTCATCAGAAAGCAAGGGTTTGAGGGAGTTGGGGTTACCGGCTTTTGGAAATGTGGGCAGTAAGAGTTACATTGTCGGAAAGCCTTGATGAAGAACCACCGGAAAACTATTATAGTGTCGATGCTTTTGCCTGTGGTAAGAAATTATACTGCGCTTGTCCAAACAAGCTAATTTTCATTTTGTATCGGTAACTTAGGGAACTGGACGCGGTTCATAAAGTATTTCCGACAGCAAAGCAGTCATTTATACAAATTGATGATAGTCGTTATTTCTAGCCACTCCTGCCAGCCGAATATGAGGGTCATTCCAGTGGTGAGCGACTCGATGCCAAAGGTAAAAGTGTCCGAGTCGTCACTTCCGCTCTGCTTCCCATGTTATTTACTTTAGGGCAACATATCACACCTCGCATTCGTCGCCACCCAGAACATTGATGCCTATTCCGAGCTCACCTTCGATTACCGTCCCGCTCGCCAGCGCGAGTGGGAGCGAAAAACGCTCAAGGAACAGCGCCGGATGAGGACTCGACGGGCCAAGAAATCGGAAACACGTTGCATGTGCAGAGCCCCAAACTGCCGCTCTTTCCTTTGAATGACTGAAGGTGTAGTTACGCATGCGCGTTTGGTACATTTTTGCCGAGGTCGGAATGAACAGACAATCCATTCAATTTTTGCGTAATTTCCATTGATCTGGTCGAGAGAAATTATTGTGGTGCAGGTTGCAACCGAATAACATTACACGAAAAACCCGCCCAAGGAAGAACGCAATAAATACAAATATAACTACAGAAGATATACCAACCAAACCAAAATGGACGCCCAAAAACTCCACCGCCACGGCTCTCCTCGTCCTCGTCCAACTGTGCCATTGTTGGGCGGGGCGGCTGACCCTGTGCTCGACGGCTCGCTTGCGGGCAGCACTGCCGTTTCTGTTTCAATGAACGCTTGCCATGCAGCCAGCGTCGCACTCGGCGCTACCGCTGATGCAATCTCCCCGCCCGCTTTACTTGCCCAGTGGTAGATTGCAGAGTTGCCGGGCAAGGCGTCCGCCCTCAAATTGTCGTCTTCGCCTCCCGAGACTGTGTGTGCGTTGCTATCCACGAGACCAGTGGTGTTGGAGCCCAACACGAAGTCGCGGACGAATGCGAAGGCCTACGTTAAAAGTCAGTGGAGGGAAAAAAGTACGACTGATAACGCACCGCCCCGGGAACGGAGTGCGGTACAAGGTGTCCAGCATTTTGGAAAAGCGCGTAAGTGAGCCCGCGCTCCTGGTGGATGATCCCTGCGAAGTTTCCCTGGTCGTCGCTGAACGGCGTGGAAGGTCTGCGAGTGAATCCTTGCACACCACCAAACGTCATGTTCTAGTGAAGGATAAAAAAAGTTAAATTATGCCCATTACGGACCTGCGGTGCGACTGATATACCTGGATAATAACTAAATTGACCATTCAGAGATGCAATTGGACAAGTCAAGTAAGGCATACCTTCCGTTCCGCGGTGAGCGACGAGGGAATCGTCGTTGCCGGAGTAGAAAATTATGCCGACATTCTGTGCGCTCGCGTTGGCCGCAAGCTCAGAAAGGAAAACCATGGGTCTAGCTTGTTGAGTCCATGGTCGCAGAATGTGACGAACCACTTACTCGGGGCCTGCAATAAACTTTAAAGACGCATCCAGAAACAAAACAATTGAACATACTTGGATCGCCGAAGATATCCTCTACGTTTGTTGAACCTGATGGGTCACCGCCACTCGATCAGCATGAATGCGAAGTGATATCATGTTTCATACCAAATGGATAATTGAAATCCTCCTCCCAGTCCTTCGACGTCGGCGCATGGATTGCTGCCTTCACTGTGGCATCTAAAGAGTTCAAACAAGTCAACCCTGTGGTGCGAAGCTGAGAAAAGTGGCCTATCATTACCATTCAAGAAAACTGAGGGATCACTAGGAATCTCTGGGTCAAGGGCATCAGGAATATCGTACACATCGACTGATCCCTGTCCCTGCGACGTCCACGGGGACGAGAAGTTGACCGCGTAGTCCCACATTTCGTCCAACAGAAAGCATCCATACCACGGATCCAGCGTCCCGTTGGCCCTGCCTGCAATAATCCGCTTCCATTCCTGACGCCTCTCCTCCCGACGTACAGCTTCACGTCTGTTGAGCGGCAACGGCTTGGAATTGCCCTTTGCTTTGACCAATGCCAGGGACGACTTTATCAAACTTTTGAACGCGGAGTTCGCAGACGACGGAACGCGCGATGCGACAGGGTTCACCGGAGTCGGAAAATGTCCGTTCTGCGGATACGTGAAGTTCAAATCATATCCACAGAGATGTTCTCTGTGACAATGCAGATCGTTGAGCCGCATGGTCGTAGCTCCAAAGGAAATTTAGTAACGCACTGGGTCTTGAAGTACGCATAAACGTCGGGATCATAATTGATGAGTTGCGGGTAGGTCTCAATGGTGGTGATCTGTGCGTGCGTGTGAGGGCGCCTAAAAAGCGAGTCGGCGCCTGAATCTCACCGTCGGCAGCTCCTCGAAGGCTGCAAGGGATCCAAGGGTTCCGTCACCGACGACAATCTTCTTCAGGGTGACAGGAGGGCCTGAAGTCGAGAACAGCGTCTTTGTGATGTATGGCTAGCCACGGTCGTGGTAAGATCGGTGGTGATGGGGAGGTAACCGCCGCAACATAGAACGTACAATGTATTTCCCTGCATACGATTCTCCCATGAGATACAAGGGACGTGTGGCCAAGCTGGGAAATATCTTGACGATGTTGGAGAGGAAGCCAACCTTCACCGTAGTCAGTATGTACGGCGCTTGCCTAACTGTCGACTCTTACAAAATCGATACCCATTTGATCCTCATCGTGGACTATGTGGAGGGACTTCGGCTAGGAGCATAATGACGGAACTTGAAGGAAATCGTACCATAGCCAGTTGTGTCGGATGTCGAGTACCCCGTCCCAACTGAATTCGGGGTCACTGATACACATGCCGGTAATAACATTTCACGCACCAGGCTGATCCACCCATATCGTGTCTGCGAGTTGGTGCCAGCTGTAATTGTTTTGGACGATCGAATAGTCTTCAGTGACACGAAGGGGGCCGTTCTAAAGGGAATTTAGAAAATGAATTAGAAACGCTGAAAGACGTACCTCAGTCATCAGCCCCAAGAGACTGGAGGAACCAGGGCCACCTCAAGCTGTATCAGGCCGTTAAAATCTTGCCTTCGGATCCAAGCTCACCATTGAGCCAAATGATCCAGGGATCTGTGCTCGCAGCAGAGCCAGTCAACGACCCATTGACCTTTTCAAACGCCCAAAAGAAAAGGGTCGCGTTGGGATGGTTAACTCGGTTTACACCGACGTTCCCCGCGAAGCTGCGGGATAACCCGCTTGTGAGATTGGGAGGTAAACCGGTAACCTCAAAGTCTGGTCATCGTGAGACGGGAACACAGAGTCCACACATGTACTCCACGTACATGTCTGCCAGTCTGGGCCGAAAGCCGTGGTAGGCATCCCCGGATACGCGTGAGGGAACGTATTGGGGCCCTCATTCTGAGCTACACACCCGAGCAGGAAGAGAGAGAGCGAAAAGAGAAAAACAGGAATCATGGAAAGACCTCCAGGGTATGAGTGTACGAGGGAAGAACTAGGTCACGAAACAGCGCCTCCGCGTTGACCGCTGCATCTCAAAAAAGGGGACGATCAAGTAGTTCGACAGATTGCGCACAGCGACAACACAGCGATATTTTTGCGTATGTACGTCATGCGAGTCTCGATTTAGCAGCTGCTAAGTACAGTACGAACTTGAATACGCCAAAATATGTAGTATTATGGGCACTACGGGTAGTGTACGCCTTGCGGTTGAAATGCTCAAAACCACATGATGGTAAAGAATTTTAAAGGGCATCTAGTTTATCCAAGTCAACGTCGGCCCCACCTTCAGATTCTTCGCCGTGCAGCAGCCGCCTAAAAACCCCCCCAGGTATTTCCAGGAGTTCATTCGGACTGCCGTTCTCCACAACTTGTCCATTATCTGTCACAATAAATGTAAGCCAAGGCGCGAAAAATCAAGAGTTACACACCAAGGACAAGAATCTTGTCATAGTCTCGAACCGTAGAGATACGATGCGCAATCTGACCACGCGAACAATCAGAGGCCATACAGCTACGAGCGGGGCCAGACAACTTACTGTGATGATGGTAGCAGATCCAAAGGACGAGCGGAGAGTCCGCTGAATCGCTTGATCCGTCTCGACATCAATCGAGGAAGTAGCCTGCGTACACAGAGACTGATCAGTTCTTCTCGCCATGAAGAATGCTAGCAATGCCTTACCTCGTCCAAGCATACAACATTTCGTTCTATAAATGATTCAGCCATGAATCAAGCTAGAAGTGAACGAGTGAGCTTACCTCGTAGGAGCGCACGGGCCAAGGCCAACAGCTGCTTTTGGCCTCGGGAGAACCGCGACGAGCCGGTGACGACTTCGTCCAGCTTGGACGGGAACCGCTCGATGGCGCTTTTCATCTAGCAGAAAGGAGAGTTTGTAAATAACAACACTTTGTGGATAACAGCCGAACACATACAGATGACAGCTCCAAAGCGCGCCAAATCTCATCGTCCGAATGTTTCCCCTCAATGTCGAGGTTCGCACGCACGGAAATCTCCAGCAACACCGGGTCCTGCGGGATGAGCGTCATCCCACTTCGCAGCATGCCGAGTGAGATCCCAGAGATGTCCGTCCCATCAACTGAATTTCGAGTAGTCAGTCACCGTCAGTGATTCAGTCCAACTTACTAGTAAACTCACCTGAGATCCGCCCCTTCTCGATATTGATCTTCCGAAACAGCACAGCCAACAAGGTGCTCTTGCCGCTGCCTTAAAGAAAGCGCACGCACATTCAATACGAGGAAAAATCTGGATTAAAACGCCACTAACCTGTACGACCCACAACCCCAACCCGCTCGCCTGGCTGTATGTGGAACGACATATCATGCAGCGCGGGGTCGAGCTCAGGCCGATACCGCGCCACGACACCGTCGAAACGGATCCCACCCTGCGCCGGCCAAAGCCCCGTTTTCTCCTTTGCCATTTTAATCTCGCCGTCCCTCTGAGGCGACAGCGCCTCCTCCGGCGCCCAGTCGACAAACTCTTTGATGCTTGCGAACCATGTCAGCTGCGAACGACTCCGGTTCGAGGGGTATTATACTCACCGCTCAGCCGCAACAATACATATCTCCACATCCACCCATGTCGTAAAGAACCAATTGAGCCGCTCCGTGAGGCTCGTCGCTTGGATGAGCGCGACAGCGAAAAGCCCCGCACTCGTGGAGTTGCGCAACGCCACCGCAAAGCAGATCAACGCAGCGTTGATGAACGAGACGGACATTTTGATCTGCCCGACGAGCCAGCGCTGTCCGGCCTTGACCAGGACTTTGCACAGCACAGTCAGTGTAGTGCATGAAAAGAAGGAAAAGAGAGAGCGCGCACAGAACGGCTTCTGGCTGGCCTGAATCCGCTTCGAGTTGATGTCCGTGAAATGCTGCTGGCTCCCGAAGGCCCGGAGCGTGCGCAGCCCGTCCGCATCGACCCTATCCAAGACACCAGTCAGCCCAGCACAGCGCAGAGCTACCCCACTCGGGCACGCACGTATCAGTGAGCAGATTATACAACGGCGTCCGCGAGCCCAAGTCAAGCCGCCGGAGCTGCGCCGACGTTTTGGTGTAAAAGTACTGCACGACGGAGAAGGTGACGACGATGCCGAAGATGAGGAGCCCGATCCACGGCGTGGTGGTGGTGATGACCACCAGCGAGCCGCACATCGCGATCCCGATTCTGGGGAGGGGGGGATGGGTTGGTGAGATCCCGCTTGTATGTATGTAGGTAAGGGTGCGAGACGTATACTTACTGGGTAGACGCCATGATAGCGACAGGCAGGCCCACGTCGATGATGTTCAGATCCTACCATGGAATGCAACGTCAGGCCGTGCGTGTGTGTGGGTTTGATTTTGGAAGAATGAAACGCACCGAACTGAACCGATTCAAAATCTTCCCAACCCCGGCTGCCTCGATGACAGTGAGCGGCGCCCTACAAAAAAGACGTCAGACCAACGACGGGGTACGGATCCGGAACGGGGCCCAAGCTCACCGAAGCACCGACCCAAGCAGCTCCGCATGCACCCCGCGCGCCCCATGCGGCATCGCCACCCCCGTCGCATAATACACAAACACCCCCATCGCGAGCAGCGCGACGCCCTCGAACGCGACGTACCCGCCGAAGTACCGCGCTAGCAGTGAGTGGTTATCCTATACATAATGTGCATGAAGTCAAGTATAATTTATGAAGAAAGAAAGCCGCACAATAAACGCCGAGGTCCAGTAATTCTGGTAAATGTTGATAGCGAGTGGCACGAGCGACGACGCCATGCACAGCACCAAGTACAACAGCGTGCGCAAGCGCCCCACGAGGCGGAAGTAGAACCCGTACGTGCCCCACCCCACCGTCTCGCGCTTGCCCTCCGAGTCGTCAACGGCCTCCGCGATGGCGTCGTCTTCGTCTTCGTCTTCAGGATCCTCAGCGGAGGCGGCGTCCGCTGCGGTAGCGGTAGAGGAGGGGTCATTCCGCCGCTGCGCGACGTGTTTTTGCACGAGATCCCGCGTGGGGCCGTCCCGCGCGAGAAGCTCCGCCCCGGATCCCTGCTCGACGATGCGCCCCTCCGCCAGCGCGATGATGTAGTCCGCCTTGTCGAGCCGATGGACTGCACGCAAAAAATCAAATCAGCACTCATCATCTCATCCCCTTTAACAGGAAGTATGTAGAAGACACTTACTCCCATGCGTCGCAAGCACCACCGTCTTCCCTCTCAACAAGCCCCTCTCAGGATGAAACAGCGCATCCCACACCACCCCCTCCGTCTCCGCGTCCAACGCACTGAACACATCGTCCAGCACATACCTCTCCGCCCGCGCATACACCGCCCTTGCCAGCGCCACGCGCTGCCTTTGCCCGCCCGACAGCCTTCCCGCGGGCGTCCCATCGCCCTCCTTCATCGCCGACAAATCGCGCTCCAGCGCGAGCGCCCGTATGACGCGCGCGTACCACACGGGATCGTACGGCGATATGAACGTCACCGCGCTACGCACGGAGTCGGCGTTGCGAAGCCATGCGTCCTGGGAGCAATACGCCGTGCTGCCCGAAGTGGGGAGGTGCAGCGCGCCGTGGACGAGGGACACCTCGCCGAGCGCGGCGTGCAGGAGCGTGGACTTGCCCGCGCCGACGGGGCCGATGATCATCGTCAGCTTGTTGTTCGGGAGCGTGGTGGTGAGGTCGTGCAGGAACGTTGCGCCGCCGTGCCCGAAGGAGGCGTTCTCAAAGGTCGTATTCTCAGCCGGCGGCAATGCGGGTTTGTCCTCGGATAGGAGGAACGTCTCGACGCGCGTGAGGGAGACCCAGGCTTGGATGATGTACGCGAAGGCCTCGCCGAGCTCCGTGATTGGCATCCCGATGAGGTTGATTATGGCGATGACCGTGAACCTACATCGGTGGTCAGCGCTACGCCCACACGTCAAGAAAGAATGATACGAACATCCGCGCGGTGGTGAACGGCGGCGCGCTGGAATCCACCAGCGTCACGACGGTGTACGTCCCAATCGTCACCAGCGACAGAAACTCCGCGCCCCAGTTGGAGAGCACAAGCAGCCGGCTCGTGCGGTGCCAGAACGTCTGGTACTCATCCAGCTCGCGCTCGCGCGCGGTGTGGATCATCCTGTAGAACGCGTCGGTGTACGCCATCAGCCGCCCCGGAACGATATTCCGGAGGATCGACGCGGTGAGTTTCTGACGCTGCTCCGTGCGCGCAGTCCACGCCGCCTGTGCGGCGCCGACGTCGCGCGATAGCAGCGGAGTCGCGCCCATGAGCACCAGGCAGCCGATGAGCGTCGCGACGAAGGAGGCGCCGATTTGTTGGTAGAGCTCGTAGCACCCGAGGACGGAGAGGACGAGGATGCTGAGGGGCTGGTACATGCTCGTCATGCGGGCGACGATCTTCTCGGTCTCGACACTCATGAGATTACCGCTCTTGCCGCTGCCCATGTCTTTGGCCACCTCGACGTGGCACGCGAGCGCCTTGCGGTAGATCGCCTCGATGAGGAACCCGCGCACGACCGTGGAGCAGCGGTTGGACTCCAGCATGTACCACCCGTCGGCGATGCTGCTGATCGAGTAGATGAGGAAGAACGCAAAGGCGAGGGCCCAGCCTTGCTCGACGGGTCGGGGGGCGTCCGTCGAATACGAGGAGAGGAAATCAATGGCGTCGTGGATCGCGATCGGTTGGGCCATTTGAGCGAGAGAGAAGACGACGGTGGGGATGATCGGGGAGAGTATGGCGGACGGAAAGGCAAAGAGGAGGGTGAGGAGCAGAGGGTGTTTCCGCGAGCGCACGCGGTTCCATTGGCGGCTGCCTTCCTCCCATGTCCTGAGCGAATCAAAGTCGTCGGAGATGGGTCCGAGTGTGTCGAGAGTGAGCTGGCTGCGAGCGCCACGTATAAGCAGCGGTGTCATCCCTGTACCGTGAGTCAAACCGTT
Source organism: Mycena haematopus (assembly GCA_029281435.1). Taxonomy (NCBI): domain Eukaryota; kingdom Fungi; phylum Basidiomycota; class Agaricomycetes; order Agaricales; family Mycenaceae; genus Mycena; species Mycena haematopus. The sequence continues at coordinate 16,739 of JARJCV010000107.1, forward strand.
GCATATAGAGGACACGGCACGTACATCCAAAGACGAGACGCGAGACAAATGGGGCGGTCTCCTCGGGAGAGAGGGTCTCCTTGATGAGCCAGGCTTTGCCGATGTTCTCGGTTACATTCATGCAGCAGCGCACCGCAAGGCTGGCGCACACGGCAGCAAAGAAGGTCGTATGCAGGAACCCGGAGAGCGCAAAGGTGCGGACACGCACGACGTCGCAGAGCACGGTGGCGAACAGATACATCGGGAGGAGAATCGCAGATCGACGGGTCTTCCAGTGCTCAAAGTGGGACAGGACACCAGCGACGATGGACGCGACGAAGGCCAAGGCTGCAGCGACGCGAACACAGGAGTGCGGGCTAGTCACGAGTGCTGTGGCATCGACCGCGATCAGACCAAGCGCGAGCAGGAATTTGAGGACATAGAACCATATTTTGCTGTTGGTGAGGGCAGAGGGTCTATTGGCTAGATACAAGATGCGTGTGACGCCGAGAACGATGAGCAGCGCAGACGGGATAACAGATAGAATGCTGAATCGTCAGACATGGACAAACAGAAGCAGAAATATACTGACTAGGATTCGAATTGAATTGTAAAGTCGAAGACTCGACAATCCGAGACTGGCCCAAAAGTAGCGTCGCTGCTACACCCCGCCATGGAAGTTGGGGCCAGACGCGAGAAGTTTTATAGTAATCGGCTCCGGGAAATCCGCAGCATCTAATCAGATAAGAAATATCTGATAGCAAATTTGAAAATGACTCGTTCGCTAAATTGCCTTTCGGACCTTGTTCTAGACAACGCTGTTTGGTAAGAATGATAAGCGCCGGGTAGAGGTACGGTACGGGTAAGGTAAGGAAGGTGCGTGCGCTGGCGAAGCGACGACATAGGCGTAAGGGGTAAGAGGTAAGGAACCAGCTGCCCGAAGGACGCGCGCGGTTGTGGGGTAGGGTATGCGTACGGGCAAAATGAGTATGTACTTACGATCTCCGCCACTTGTATAACCGGGCTGAATCGCTCGGGAATTTGCCCTTGTCGATGTACGAGTTCGTCGAGGGGTGCGCTGTGTTGCCTTTGGACAGGTGGCGGCATAGTCGTAGCTTGTCTGGCTCGCCCAGGCCTTGTGATTACACGCCGACGATCATCGGCGAGCATTGGAACGGTCCCCGCATACCTCTTCCATTTCGGCTTGGGAGTAGGGTCCGCTCCTCCCCTTCGCAACGACTTCGTCCTTGATGTATTCCGACGAACTCTTCGTATTTGTCAACTGATGCATGATTGGGGAAAATGTGAGTCTGCACGAGCTTGGGGAAGTCGCCCATTGGGGAACCGGAGCGCAATTTTTGAACGAGGTCCGGGTATTCGTCTTCAAGGTGTTTCAACAATAATTGAGCGAAGATGTCGGGGTCGTAGAGGGTTTCAATTCTATCAAAAAGTGTTGGTTACGTACTGCTCCGCCGTCCTGCTGTAGTGGTCGACGGAGTACACAAAGGGAAAGGCGTTGTAGGTCTGACGAAGGAAGATGTCCGCCGCGAGGATGGCGCCGAAGTGACGTTCGGCGTCGGCTGCCCGCTCCAGGTATCCGGAGTAGCGTCGCTGTCGGGGCCTCCCGACTTTTCTTCCACGAATGCCACGAAATACCGCTTCTAGCCACTGACCACGATCCATCGCCTCCTCCCTCAGGTACCTATTCTGGTCCCTGGAAAGCCTCCGTGTTCAGAATGCGATGGGCTCATCCGCCGCCTCGGTCAGATTGATCTTCTTAGAGTCGAGGGTGGCTGCTTTTGCGTTGATGATTTCGAGGCTCGGCGATGTGAAAACGGAGAGTGGAATGTACACTTCGCGGCTTTCTAGTTCGTGGAGGAGCGTTTTGCAGCTGTACGCGCTGCCGAGTCTTCTTCCCTGCCTCATTTGACGGATCCGAAGAAAGGAATAATGCCGATGAGTCTCTTCCTGGTCTCCGGCGAGAGCTTCCCCGAAATCGAGCTGAAGATGGTACCGGGGAATCTTGCTCGTCTCCCGACGTGGTGATGAGCGACTCGTCGTCCGAGGGCGTGTCGGGGTACAACGACGCGTCCGCCTGCCGGGCTCTCCCGAGGTCCCTAGTCGCATTACGGGCATCTGATATGTCCGTGCGACGCATCCTCGGCTGCGGATTCGAGTTATCGGTTCTCATCTTCTCGTTCGGGCGTCGAGAGAGAACGGGTATGCGAATACAAGAGTGTATAGACAAAGAAAAAGGTGCTGGCGAGGCGCGAGGAGGTGGACGCCATCACGCGAGCAAGAATAGAAGTGACAAGTCACTCTCCGAGTCGCGTCACGGTCACGCTCTCTCGGCCTCGCCGCATTTGCTTATCTCGGAACAGCTCAGCGAGCGGGAAAAACAGATTAGGCTTGGTCTAGAAAACAACATTACACATTGCTTCAATCTGAACTGAGTACAGATGTTGGGTGGACATGGACGTTGCGCGATGCGATGTCGGTCAAGAAAATACGCGTCCAGGAAGATCGCGGTCTAGATGAAAGTCGTAAAGAAATGGTCAAGTGAAATACATTGCACAAAATAGAATTACATTCCCTTTCTTGTCGAGCATGCCTTCCAGCGGCCGTCAAAAATTGAACCATATTCAATCATCGCACCCCAAAACAATGGCAAGATGCTCGAACGAGTCCACCACAAGGTCGAACTCCCCTCCCTCCAGCTTGCTCACAACCTCCGCCTCGACATCCCGATCCTCTGACGGTCTGCGCACATATATCGTCTTCATCCCCGCAGCCCCCGCAAGCCGCAACTCCTCCAAATGCGCTGACACCACAGCACACTTGGACGTCGGGAGGGTCATGCTTCTGGCAGCTTCCACGTATGCTTCGGGATTCCTACACGATCGCGCACAGTTGGTTTCGGCAGAAAGAGAGCAGAGACGAACGTACGGTTTATATGCCCCAAGGAGCGAGCAGGAGAGACAAACGTCCCAGGATAAGCCCGCGTGTCGACTCTGCACACGAGTGTGGTTGAGATTATACGCTACATCGACAGGATCATTCATACCAGCTGAGTTTGCGTGCGCAACGGCAGATTCGAGAGCGTGACGACAGTTTTAATAGTCTTCATCGCCTTCAGTCCGTCCTTGGAATCCGGCCACGCTACCATATAATTGACCGAGAATCCAACACGGGTAAAATCGACATACCCTGGCTCCGATCCCAGATCTCCACCAACTGGTTGCGCACGGTAGGTGTCCACCTCGCCGCAAGCTGTTTGCTCTCCTTACTGAGAAGCTGATCGAGCGTCTAAACGATTGAATGGTAAGCAGGACAACAACGGTCGCAGACACCGAGAAAGCAACTTACAGTGCGATAAACCACGCTCGGGGTAAGCGAGTCTCCGTGCACCGCAAGTCCACGTCTAAAGTAAACCGAATTCAAAATCAACACAACCGGTTGAAATGAAAACCCAACGTACATCGCCGCCAGATACAGATCGCGCCATTTCAGCGCAAACCCCTCCCAGTCTACTTCTCCATCAACAATATGAGTTTACACTCTCAAGACTGGCTAATCAACGGGTGAAGAAACTCTTTAACTTACTATCGTGAATCTCCGGGAAATGCTTATTCCCCAGCCTTCTCAGCTCCTCCGCGACGGTTCCCTGCCAATTCAACACCGTTCCATCGAGGTCGAAGAACAGCACCTCGACGCTTGTGAGGTTGGAATCGTATGAGTCGTACGCAGCTGCTCTGTATTGTAGACAAAGATCTAGTATTAGTATGGGAATATAGCAATCAACTGATACGCACATATCATCTGGCTCATTGAGCGGAAACCGGTTGCCGAACATCGATTGTGACTGTGCTGTTGCTGCCCCCGCGCTGCGGCGTCCGACCGTCGGGACATATGCAGCTGGCGTCGGCGTCGGCGCCGGCGCAGGCTTCCCCCGCAGCGTCTGCGAATTTTGCCCAAGGCGCGAGTTGCTGCTGCCTACAAAACAAAACCGAAGCGGTAAATACGTAGATAGTCAGGAGAGCGGAACGACTAGCGAAATGGACTGAAACGCACTCCGGAGTTGTTCCTGGGCAAATTGGGTCTGCGCGCGCAACTGCTGTTCGGCAAAGGCAGCGAGCCGGGCGGCGTCCGTCGCGCCCGCGCCTGCGCCTGTCGAGCTGGTTGGAGTGTGAACGGCTCTGGAGCGGGCTTCACTGCGCAGAATGTCTTCATGGAGCGTGTATCAATATCGCAAGTAGCAACACAAGGATAAGGATAAAGACAAACACGTACCAGGAGAGTGAGACTTGTTGAGACGCGCCTGTTCCTCGGCGAACTTGGATTTGGAGGAATCGGTTCCGTTGCGAGGGAGTTCTGTCGTCGAAGTAAGGTAAGCCTAGAGCAAGAAATTCATAGCTCGAGAAGAAATATGGGAATATAGGACCCTGACCTGGAGAATGGGCTCTATGAAGGCGGGCTTGTTCTTCCGCGAATTTCAGATGAGTATCGTTCCTGGGAACTTCTGAGAAGCGCAGCGTCTAGTCAGTAATAAAATTGAGAATGATTCTAGTGACTACCTGGAGAGTGCGATCTGTGAAGGCGCGCCTGTTCCTCTGCGAATTTACGAATCGCCGGGTCGGCCATGGGAGTAGCTGGAGAATAGTTGTGAGTCATGTATTAGAGCTTACGATGTGTATTATACAGCGTACCCGGCGAATGAACTCGCTCCAACCTTGCCTGCTCTTCGGCAAATTTGCGGATTCGAGCTTCATCAACGCCAGTGACCTTGGCTGTAGACTGGAGTAGACTGTCCTCTGCAGCAAAGGGATGGTTTCTAGATGGAAAGAAAGGTGTTAGAAATCGAACAGGAAAACGAAGCGCAAGTAGCCCTTACGGACGTGTTCCAGACCTGATTATCTTACAGCTGAGAACAAAGGAACGGCCGACTGGCACTCACGCAGGTGATCGGCCGTACATGGCTGCAGACCCACCGGATGATCCTGGCTTGGGGCTGGCGAGATGGGAGGCGTTATTCCCTATATTACTAAATTAACAATATTGCAAAAGACTACTTTATAGTACGATCCACTTACCCAGCGAAGACTTGGCGCGAGTGTGAGTCGGGCGCTGCCCCTCCAAGTTCCACTCGGGCGAATCAGACTGGCCAGTAAAGTCCCCCACAAAGCCGCCAATGCGCGACTGCGCTCTATCCGCGGACGTGGACAAGTCAGCCCAGCCCCCGTCACGGTCCGCACTTCTCCTTATCTTCTCCCTCAGAACCTCGTCCTTGAACTGCTCCGTCCCCGCCTGATCGATTGCCTTTATCGCTTCATTGTACTCCTCGAGGAATTGCTTTTGCTTGGCCTTATCGTCCCGCGCCTGCTTCATCTTATCGAGAAGCTCCTGCCTCGCCCGTCGGACGGCGGGCTCGAGCTCGGTTTTGATTTGTGCATGAGCCCGTTGCTTGAAAGCCTTTAGGTCCTCGCTTTCTTGAGCAGTCATGGACATCTTGATGAGTGCGGGGGAAAGAACGCTCGCTTCGTGGGTTTGACCGTCATCTTGGTACCTCGAGGCGTCGCCTCGAGGCCGCTTGAAGTCGAAGTCGGAGGTCCGGTCCGGGTGATCTCACAAATTCAGACCAGAAATCGTCACGGTCAGGTGTGATCTTTGACATGCGCGTGAATTCAAAACAAGACGAATAGACGGTGAGCGAACGTTCAACTACTCTTATATGATAGACTACAATTTTTCAACAGTGAAAACTATTTTCCTTCACGAAAAAAAGCAACCAATTCGGCGAACGAGTTGAAAACGAGATCAACTTCGCCCCCCTCAGACTTCGAGTTGACTTCCTCTTCGGCAACGGGCTCCTCGGCCGCCCTTTTGACATAAATGGTCTTCATTCCGACTGCAGCGGCCCCACGAAGATCCCATAAATGCGCCGCAACCATAGCACATTTCTTAGGTTCCAACGACAAATGTTTCATCGCGCCTTGATAAACTTTCGGGTCGCTGCATAAAGATCCAAGTTAGCGAGTGGATCCAGAGTTACAAGAATGGACCAAAGAATGACTAACGGCTTGAAACCGCCGAACAACTCGGAGGAGAAGACGAAGTCCCAAGGCAGGTCAGTGAACTTGGCCAGATCGATGAGCAATCGGGTGTTTCCGTTCGAGAGCGCGCCGACAATCATCTCTTTCTTCAAGGCGTACAGAGCCGCAGTCGTATCGGGCCACCCTGCATCGTTCAAATCAGCATCTCACGTACGTCGTAAACGGCAGAACAAACTAACCGCGTAAACGGTGCCAAGCATCGTTCAATTTCTCCCGTTCCTCCGAGTTGAGCACCGCCCCAAAATGCTTCCACTCTGGGGACTGCAGCATTCTTTCGAGTATCTGAATTTATAATTCAAATCGAGAAAATTGGAATTGAAAGGACAAGGAGGCAAACCTCACGGTGTAATTCATCCATATTCCATGTACCGGTTCCACCCTGAGTAAGATGTTGGCTGATTCAAAAATGAGATGAGAAATAACGCTGAAAAGTACAAACTAACACATGGTCTAAGTAGCCGCGCCGCCACGTCTTGGAAAAGGCACTCCAGTCGGCATCTGTATACAGACGTGTCGAAGTCGCACATCGCCACAGTGAGCGAATTCAAATTGATAACCCACCCTGAATCCCATATTTATTGCCAAGAGTTGCGAGGTCTTTCGTCAAGGAGCAGTGCCAATCCACAGTGGTGCCAAAAACGTCGAACACAAGTGCTTGGACGTCGCGTAAATCTGCGTTCATGGCGAGGGGCTCCCGGGGGTGCGGCGAGGAAGTGGTGGTGGAGCTCAAGCCGTGTGTAAGTTGGCGCTATTCCCACCATCGGGTCGTAGTTCCGAATCTAGGGTTCGCTGACATGACAATTTAATTGTCAGCTGACTAACAGATAACTGTCAGTCAGTGACTGACAATCAATTATTTAATTTTTTGGCAAAATCTCGCATGACAATCCTGACAATTCCTACCTGTACCAACTGTCTTTCTGAGCGAAGCGGAGTGGAGGTGAAGTTGTTTGAGGTGGATATCACTCACAAATCAAATGGAACAATTTTGAATACCACTAGACGTGCACAGTTGCAGGACTGATGCCTTCAGTTGCCTGTCAAATTTTTGGAAATTGGAAAAAAAATGCACGAACAAGGTAACAAAGGGATTGAAAATTATCTGAGACTCTCCGGGCTAGGTAGCACGGCGGAGACATGTACATAATAAAAACACCACAAGAAGACAACCAGATTCGACGACTTGTCTGTGGTCACGTGGAAGGATGCCCGGACTCAAGGGCTTACTAGCGCTCACTGTCGGTCACAAATGGCGAGAATGAGAGTGCAAGTGTGCTGGCCCAACCCGTAGCAGCATCGCGGGCAGCCGACTGGGACTGGTAGCTCGTTGGATAGCTGACTTCCTAAATAGGCAATTGTTATCTGTTATCTGTCGGTACTGACAGTCAGCCTGACATTCTGACTGACAATTAATTATTTTCCTCAAAGTGGAATTGTCGGCGGACCCTATCCGAATCGGAAGCCGCGCAAGTTTTGTCTTGAGAAAGTTTTCCTGCAGGTGGGCGAGCAGGGGCAGCACTACAGTCAAGCGCACTCGTATGAATAACTTGAAGGGCATAACGAATGTTCCTGAAGTTGCAACTCTTGTCCGAGTCGTGTACAGAGTGAGAGAAAGGAGGCTTTTTCCACGTGATCTACGACGTTGACGACGACGACGACAGACAAATCTACATCGACTTACGAACGAATAGGACCTTGCTTACCATTCGTTATGCCAGCCAGTGCGACCGCTGGCTCTAACCATAAGCGCAAGCGCAGCTTGACCGATGATCCAATTGACACCAGCAAACTTCATCGATTCAAGCAACACATGGCTCTGCTCTGCGAGGAGCTCAAGGGAATCGAGCAAACAGAAGGCGAGCTAGACACCGTCATGAAGCACATCCGGAATCTGGAGACTATCTTGGTGGATGTTCAAAAACCTGTGCGCCTACACACTTCTCTGGCTATCTTCGTGCTAAATGGAGTGCCCTCTGTAGCGTTACAATTTTTCTTCTTTAACAAAGAAGACCCTCGAGCTCTTGGGAGTAAAAGGACCGGAGGGGTTGGTTCTCAAGTCGGACGGTGTCACGGCGCTGCTATCAGCAGTAAACGTCGACGGGCTTTCCCCAGAAATTATGTCTCTCAGAGCTCGGTTAATCGAGATATACGACCACGTCAATATGGATGTGAGTTCCCAATGCATTGCCCAGCCAACTGAACGCACTCTCGACTCCTATCTAGTTCGAAGCTGGATCTCGGATGCTTATCGACGCTGTCCTGCTCTCTATAGCCAAGATAAGATCAGAAAGGAACCCCGATACCTCTGTTGCGATTCTCCCAAAGATGAGGCTTGATGATATCGTAGTTGCCAACCCGGACACAAATTTCCAGGTATGGCTGACCGGACATGTCGACTACAGCGTCCTCCAATATTCAGATCAAGACGACACAAAAGGCATGCATGCATCGTTTCAAGTATTTTCCCATTCTGATGAATCTCAGTTCGTCTTCTCGGTGTCGACGCGCCCCGTGATGGGATTTTACAATTGGCAGACGGCAGTCTTCTCCTCGTCGAGGCGAAGCGCATGTCGGACGAGGTAGCCAATCTTCTGCGTGACAATGACATGTCGGACGAGGTAGGTCTTGCGCATCACATGCCTGAAGCAGTTGGACAGGCAATTGCTTTCAGCGAACTCACCGGGTTTGCAATCCTTACGACACATTATCACTTCGCTCTCTAAAATACCTTTTCAGCAAAAACACTGTTCGTTTTTGTTTGTCCAACGGACATTCATGGATCTTTGCGATTTTGATGAAAGACGAAAGTACTCGTCAACGCACATACTACGTATCGGCGCCCAAATACTTGGATAAGACCGCAATCCTGACCGATATCAAATCCTTGAAGCCAATACAGGAGATTGTGGAATTGGTCTTGGAATGGGTACGTTCTCCGGTCTCGGTTGTTTCGGGTTCTGATCATAGCATCTGTAGCTTTCCCCAACCTTCCGTCCTTCAGAGTCGCTATTCACGTTGAGAACCCGGACGCAGCCGTAGGAGAAGCCTCAGTTGCGGATTGTCTCTCGTACCCTTACACTAGCAGGTCGTGTTACTTTTACACGATGTGAGTGGCTTATATATTGCATCATCCTGCTTCTCGGTTCAGTGTAAGGATATGAATAGCGCCTTTCGTGGTAGGGTAAGCCTCTTGTGTACTAGTACTCAAGGTGAACATAAATTTCTAGCGCGGAGGGACGAAAACTTGGTCTGATGTATTTCTTCGGGCGTGGAACGAAAAAAATGTGACTCAAATCCTTCACATTCGGAGGACAAAAATGTTTATTTTCATTTCAGTCGCTACCGACTTGGCTCTGATAGTAATGGAAAGAGAGGGACCCATGTGAACCCCGAGCTCCCTCTTTCTCTAGCAAAGATGGAAACGTACCGTACATCATGCCCGGGCCCGGTTCATTCTTCAATTCATGGCATTGACCCTGAGCGTGAAACTTGCGGCACGGCAGTAGCCCATACGAACTAGTCCTGGCGAAATCGGACACAGGCCGCAGGCTTCAGCTATCAAGGCACTGATCACACCAAAGTGAAGTGGAGGGAATCCGCGTACTAACCTGGATTTCCGGCCTGCAAGGTCACGGTTGAGGCAGGTTGAACAGAAAAATGAAAACTATGCAAGGCCGATATTCAGACACAGGGACTTGAACCCTGATGCACCCCGTACCAGGAAGCGGTGTCAATAATGCCCGAGGTAGTGTTACCATTACCATGTCCGACATGCTTTGCGGGACGGCGAGCTGTGAGAGAATCAGAGTGATATGGTAGTGATCCTTACTATGGAGATCGGCAAACGCTCGGAAAACAACTTGGACTTGAAAAACCAGCTATGAAACGCACAATTACTTTGAACGCTGGCAGGCTGAAGCAAAGCCGAAAAATGACAAGGAGGAGACTTGGAAGAGGCAAACATCCGAATCGGGACGCGACATAAACAGGTGCAAAGATTTGCACAGCCACACCTGCTTTTTTTCATGGGACGCACGGCTTCGTCGAAGTCTTCACCCCTCATTTTTCACGGCCTGCAGAGCCTCCAAGAAGAATCAGCCGCCAGTTTCAATGCAAGGACAGGGCTAGTCGGACTCCGGAGCCTCAGTGCTTGACCACCCACAGTGGCTGGTGCTGCCCGCTCTCGCTTCCACAGCGTGGACTCTAACAAACGTGTACTGTGCGGCATATCAGAATCTCTGCCACCAGACTTTTCACTCATTCTTCTGGTTTCATCTCTCGTTTTCGGAAGGATCGTCTTATTTGCCCCTTCTTCTCGTCGATGGCCCATACCGACTTTCTTCACCGCGAGGGAGAGTGCGAGTGCTCTATGCGGCTGCGCCTCAGTACGCTTGTCATTGCTGCATGCCATGCGGCTGCCATTGTGGCGATAGATGGACACCGGGCGACGGAGCATGTCGGGCGGGTCTCGCATGGTTGCGATCCGTCGGGCAGGGAGTGACATCAGGCGCGACGGGAAAGAGGCGAGCAGGTGGAATAGTAGGGAGTGCCCCAGCTCCAAGTGCAAGACCAAGCGATGGGTGGAGACGCACACCTCGCGCCTGGCTTCTCGGACATGATCGGCCGAGGTTATGCCCGAAAGGGCTCCGGTCGAGTACCTCTACTTCGTGGGCGAATTGGCAGACGGTCAGAAGCTCAGACAATGGATACGCTCTCACTTTCATCGGATTTCTGCGAGTCGAAGAATGAAAAAACGATTACGTTTCCCAATGTGGAACTCACTCATCCTAGTGTCCCGATTTGGCGATTTGCGAGCGAAGCCAAGTGCGATTGATCCTATTCCCGCTAATTTATTACCTGTGTTTCAGCTTCTTGTGAAATCGAGCTATCTCTAGCAACCTGCATTTTGTCATCCCGCACTCGGTCGCTGCTAAATTGTGCTGCCGCTTTTCCGAACTGACAAGGCTGCCGTGTTCATATCCGTGTCCGATCTACTTATTGCTCTTTGTGTTAAGTTACTTGACTCGGGTGGACTCTCAAAAGTCTGTCGAACGTCCTATGTATGACACCGGGGTTTGACCGGAGTGGAAATTTCTCAATTAGAACCGGTGTTCTATACCGACGAAAACCCTCCCAGGATCAGTATGTGGAAAACCCTTCAACTCACCGTTAATCTTACTACTTAAGGTGTTATGTCTGAGCTGTCACCGCATCTGCTGACCTTCATTCCATGTTTTTGTATTTGATTTTGAACTGCAAGAAAAAGTGGTCTACCAAACTACTGTAGCATTTCGATCAATTCGGACCGGATTTGGAAAAAATGATACAATTAGACTGAGTAGTATTACTAAACGCTCCAAAAAAAAAAAAAAAAAAAAAAAAAAAAAAAAAAAGAAAAAGTGGTCTACCAAACTACTGTAGCATTTCGATCAATTCGGACCGGATTTGGAAAAAATGATACAATTAAAATCCAAAAGAAATCCAACAAATCGAGAAAAAATTATTGCCGCAATAAAAAAAAATGGATGTGACGCGTGACGTCCCAATTGAATGAAATGGTACAGTATGCCGACGCGGGGGTTTGAACCCCATGTCTCGTTCACTACGTTGCCCCATATCATCGATATCATCCTCGCAGTCACCGTGACCCACGTCCGCCTTTACCAACTCTGTTCTGATTCACTCCAAGCCACGCCATTCGGCAATACTAACGAACAATAATATCATCGGCTCAAAGCGCCGTGCAAATCGCACACAGAAATTACAATAAATCAAGGAATGATTTCCAGAAGACATAATTCAGGAAAGCTAGTCGCGCAAAAAGTCTATCACGCACTAAATAACGCACTACTAGCAATATTAAACAGTCGAGTGCAGGTGTAAAGTGGATTGAACGGAGCGGAATCGACGCCGATGTTTCTGTCTTCGAATTCGGCTCCGCGGCAACACAGTTTCCAGGCAGAATATGGCGGTGTGCTGTACTTGGGAAAGACGCAAGTTCTGTCATTCCGTAGGCAATTGGCAATTGATTACTTCGATGTGGACGACGTGGAGGGTGGGAGAGTAAGTGGCGGTCGGCGTGCGATTCACGCGGGGAACTGCACGATGCTAGTTAGCATCTGCGCAGAGAGATCTATCAGCGCATGATATGAAAGAAACATTGTGAACCCCAGTTTTCGCATACTGGGTAAATGTAGATTTGAGCCTAAGGTCTAGCAGGCCTTTACGTCAGACGGTTCCATGTGCGAGACGGCTCGATGCTAGCAAAAATATTGAAGTGGTTGAGGTCTCCCCAGTCCGAGACGAGACTGTCATTGACGATGTTCGATTAAAGAAGGTAAAATCTTAGGACCTGGTTGGTCGGGGATGGTGACAGTAAGCAAGCGGTTTGAGTTTGCAGAAACCACGTAAAGAATTGGCATTGTGTTTGTATTATCGCGTTGAGCCAGGCCGAGAGCGTGAGGGCGAGTCGTCGATTCATTATCTCGTCAAAGACGAGAATGAGTACGAGAGCTAAGAAGTGCAGAGTAGGAAGGAGACGAGCCAATGCTAATACTTTAAACGTGAATTCGACAACTGTAAAATGCGAATTCGCAAACTGTAAAATGTAAAATTGACTTGAAATTACCAGCGTGCGTCGACATCTGTGGACAAGAGCAGGCAGGAGAAGGAAGGAAGACACGGAGCTAGTTTGGGCCCGTGCTCGTGCCCGAGCGCAGCCCGAAGGTACTTAGCAAGCAAGGATATGGTAGACTTGATAGTTGAAATGGCCCAGATCTAGGAACCTCGTCAAAGCCCAGATGCGTTATGAAGGCCTGGTTGCGATGCACGCTATCTGGGAGTTGAGCGTTGGCTGCGATGTAGACGGCGCTGTCGATTTGAAGTTGTATGGATGGCAGCTCGGACCCGAGATGGTCGAGACCAGGGGTTTGGTGATAGCAGTAGCGGCAGAGAGACAGACAGACACAGACAGGGAATAATCTGCCTTCAAGGAAGGAAGGTGATCGCCGTGTCTTGGGGGTAATTTGGAGATCGACGGCATTGCTATGATATCCAATTGGTTAGGTTCGTTCTGGGTAGAAAGCCCTGAATTGGAGGCGTCTTTAATGAAAAAAGAATGCAACGTCAGTAGGATGGGGCCCCGATCGGGGGCGGCGTGTCTTACAATTGAATGTAGTATTCATTCGAATAAAATTCGATTATTCATCTCCGAGCAGAATGAGCCGAGACGAACTGCGACGACGGGATCCACGTACGGCACACGGCAACCTACACTGTCGCCGGGGCATCCCGCGAAGAAAATAAACGCGTCGATTCGAATTATCATTCTGGCTTCGTAGCGGTTGAAGGTGGTGCGTGACCTTGAAAAGACTTTTTAGATTGGACAATATGCTAGTGACCAGGACGATACGTGCGTGTAGGAAGGTACCAGGGCCAATAAAGGACGACACAAGCTTTGCGGCCAGAAGGTTTGGGAAGGCACAGAAGACGAAGGCGCCACTGGTCGGCTCGGCGGACGGAGCTCACCGTGGGGACTTGATTACGCGCTGAGTCGCCGGAGGAGTATTGAGGGGCATTGAGCTTGGGTTGTTTTTGGATTTAGCTGCACAGTAATTAGGTGGACGACTATGGCTGGAAGTGGCTGGGCAAGAAATGGGGTTGAATGCCGACGAGCCGGTGATCTAGATCACTGATTCGTCCGCGGATCACGATCTGTCAAATAACCAATTAGGCTGTTCGGTCGCCCGATTTGGCCGTGGCTGACGGCAAATATGAGAAAAATAAATAAATAATAACTCTCCATCTACTCCCACAACAGCACAGAATGGACGTGTACGGGAGCGCGGATTTTCCCTATGCACCGCAGTTTCCAGCCTGGCTCGAGCCCCGTCTACTCGACGAGCTCCCGCCCCAGCCGCGTATGACTTTGGCGGGCAACCTCGATCCCACCACAGGTATCTTCTACCGTGCCCCAGAGCACCCCAGGTTGCGCACAGTACAAGCTTGCGAGAAGTGCAGGGCGAGGAAGGCAAAGGTTGCCATCTCGTCGTTTTTCTTCTCGTCGTCTCACTCGTCGTTTGGCAGTGTTCGGGCGAGTATCCTTCGTGTGCGCGATGTCTTGGACGCGGGCTCCCCTGTCAGTACAGGAAAGAAGGTCGGATTCGTGGACCCAACAAAACGAAGCACTCGCGGTCCATCGCGAGCTCCGACTCGCCGCAGTCGCAGTCCAACTCCCCGCAGTCGCAGTCCACATCCGACTTGCAACAGTCGCCTGGGTACGTCAACGTGAACGGGAAGCGAATGCGACGCAACACAACGGCGGGTGGAGTACTCAAGCTGGAGCCACTGTCGACCTGCGAGCCGCTCGTTTTGCCGCCGAAGAACTCGCTGAATAGCCACTATGGGCACGCGCCGCTCAATATGCATCTGCTTCCGACCGGTGCCTCGAAGCGCCTATCTCTCCCTGCGTCTCTGGATCTCTCTCTGGTGAACCAGCTGCCTTCGTCTTCCGCACACGGCCTATCAAGTCTTTCCTCCTCGCATATGCCCTCGCAGTATGGCTACGAAGGCGAGAATTCGAGCGAGTACCCCGACTCAGCGTACACCTCCCGGCGAGGCAGCTTCGATCCGCTGCTTACACTGGAGCGACCACAGGAGTCGTACAGCCCGCATCAGCACGAAATGACGAAGGACTTCGACCACCACTCGCCGGACCTGCTCGACCTACTTGACCACCGCGTATCATTCCCACTCGATGCGGGCTATGCGCTGGACGAGCAACAGGCGCTGGGGATGCATGACTTTTCTCCTGCACAGAGCGTCGGCGGCTTGCATGACTTCTCCCCTACGCACAGCGTCGGGCTTGGGCTTGGTCTAGGAATCGGAGGACTGCCGACATCGGTGCACGCGAGCAGTGGCCGGCCGTCGATCTCCCTCGATACGGGTTTCGGTAGGCGCGCCAGCATGATGAGCACAAGTGGGAGGAGCGGAGGTAGCCGGGGAAGTATGAGCAGCGGAAGCGGCAGTGTGGATGAGGAGAGCGCGTAGGTGGTTTTTCCTTTGGTTTCCTTCGACCCTTAGAGCTCGACGACTGGGATAATGGGTGCTGTCTATCTTTCATTTTTGTTTTGGCTCGGCGGGGGTGGCGCGGCGCGGAGTTTGAGTCGGAGCTCGGTGTCGGACGTATGCTGGAGAGCTTTCGCGCGCGAATCTCGCCAAAGTTGCGCGCCCTGGATTGGTGAGGTCAGGCCCCGACGTCTGAGGCGGGAGGTTGATGGCCTATGCT
Source organism: Mycena haematopus (assembly GCA_029281435.1). Taxonomy (NCBI): domain Eukaryota; kingdom Fungi; phylum Basidiomycota; class Agaricomycetes; order Agaricales; family Mycenaceae; genus Mycena; species Mycena haematopus. The sequence goes on from JARJCV010000107.1 coordinate 32,114, forward strand.
ATACACGGGCGGCGCCGGTGGCCTAGCCTCCGGTGTACGGACTTGCTTTCGAAGGCGAGAACGCATGACGCGGCCCAACACTGGATTCGTTTGCAGGACAACGGGATGCTTGCTTCAGCCAGCCGTCAGGTTACTCCTATGACGCGTCGGCTTGGCGAACAGGACCGATTTATTGAATGACAATGCCTCCCAATTTCCCTTTCATTCCATTCAGTTTACCCCCGGCTCCTCTTTGCCAAGAAGTACTCACTGATCTGTTCCGTACTCGCAGACCCGCAAGCGCCGTCTCTGACTCCTTCCCACTCTTCGACGGACAACACTCCCCGCAGCCATACTCTCCCTCCCCACACTCTCATGCACAGATCGCGTACACCCCACTCCCGCACCCATACTCGTCTCTAGCCGCGCATCCTCCACATCTTCCACGAAACGCGCCCAACTCGTTGGCCGCGTATCCGCAGTACGGCACGCCACCCCATTCGACGTCCGGGTTCGCGCACTCGCCGCACAGGTCCTCTTTCGCTCATTCTCCGCACTCGCATGCGGGGTCGGTATCGAGTAACCAACACTCGCCTGCGCCAATAGGGATGCGTCTCGAGCATCTGCAAGCAGGGGACGGGTCGTACAACCCGCAGGGACGATACACGCCCGAGCTGTTCGAGCAGCAGGCACGCCAGCTCGAGCAGCCCGGCGGGCGGGCTCTAGCGACGCCAGCACCGCAGTACGCCTTTGATCATCACCTCGCGCGGGTTCTGGACGCGAATGTGAGCCCGATGCCAAACCGGATGGACGGGCTAAATGGGATGGACGAGCAGCGGGTGAAAGAGGAGGCCAGGTCGCCGCTTGTGACGTACAAGGAGATGGATGTCGACGCGGACGCATTATTTGACGGCTCGTTTCAGGCGTCTCCTACGGTGACGTCGATCAGTGGGCTCGACCGTGGCGGGATGAACAGCAACGCGACGGGGGGGATGGGCACAACGAGCGAGGGTTCGGTGAAAGGATGGGTCGAGCCCCCTAGTATGCCACCCGTGTCGTCTTCGGCGGCGTCCTCTGTGCACACGATATCCTCCCTCCCCTCGGCGTCCTCGATACATGTGTTGTCCTCCTTCTCCGCCTCCTCGCCTTCGAGGAGACTTTCAGTCGCGCACACACTATATTCCCCATCTCCTTCCGACTCTCCAAATGGACTGGCGGCACCGACGTCCCTCACGCGCACCATCGCCGCTGCGACCTCAGGTGGTGAACCCATCCTTTCGCTGCGCGTCCCTGAATCGCAGACGAGGGCGAGGACGAGGACGCACTCGGGCGCAGGGGCGGTGGACACAGCGGCGACTCTGCTTCCGACGCCGGGGAGCGCCCTCTCTATCGCTAGTTTTGCCGAGGGAGAAGAAAGCATGCCTCCGTCGTCTCCACTGTCGGATGGCGGCGGATCTAGTTTCGCGAATGACTTTTCTTCCTCCAAATTTTCGGCGTCAGGGCTAGGCAGGACGCTGTCGGAGGACGGAGGAATGACAAGTCCGGCTCTGAGGGGGGCGGGTGCGACGAGAGCGATAATGAGGGCAAGGGCGGCGACGGTCAGCGTTCCAAGCGCGATCGTCGGTTCGCCTCGTTGAGCAGAAGCACGGTCCATCCATTCATCCTATTCCATCGTATCCGACGCACCCTCCGTCCCACACCTACTTTGCGTTCCCTACTCCTTCCCTCCCGACTTTGCGCAAGACTATTTTCGACTTCACTTTGACTATTTCGACGACATGAGGACTTTTGTGTCCGAAGGCGATTGAGGCCTGTGTTGCATGCTAGTGTATAACGTGATGAGCAGCTAGTGTACCGTAGTGACCGAGCCCAAACCTGAGAGGGGGGCAATAAAATGTACGATATGACAGTTTTGGGAGAAGAGTCAGATCATTGGATCACTGATTCGCAGAGGGTGTGAACTGATTTTGTGATGGGTAGAGATGGGTGACGTTAGGTTGAAGTTGAAACTCGAGCGGAATTTATTCGAACCAAGTTATTCGCTTTGCTTGCCACCCCGAACTGGCTCCCCAGTGTTTCCCCACAGTTCAACACACAGAAGAATTCCCATAATCTCCCGAGTCGAGATTCCTCGAGAATTGAATTTGAATCGCTTCGAGAATAATTGGGGTTTTTTCAGACTCGGATTTTCCCAGATTCCTTTCTCCTCACATTGCGCAAGTTTTTTTCCTGATTGGGAGTGTTGTCCACCAGACTTGAACTGGACTACAGAAATGCATATTCGATTTCTAGTTCGCTCCTGCGTGAAATTTGCTCCAAGCGAATCGATTGAACGATTGTGGATAACGATCTGTGGATCTTCTCCAGTAGGCACTGCGGGTGTACGTCTTTTCCGTTTTTCCTTCGGCACACTTCATATTTATACTTTCGAGATCCTTGAGCTAGTGTCCTTGCTTCCATCCTTTTGGCCAATCATTACTTGGTCTCGTCACGCTGCGCCTAAGGAATTCTAGTGACACAACCAATCGTGCGGACTTTTCTATAACCACTGGGACCGAGGAGCTAAGTGTTGTTCTTCGTCAGGCCAAAAAAATCAAAACTTCAAACCGGACAGAGAAACAGGTGGGACAAGTCAAAGGAGTTTAGTCACAAGAAGAGAAAAACATGCGCCGTTACAGCTGTTTCCGAAAACCTTGAGACACGTTGCTCTTTTCTTGCCGCTGCTCAACTTTTGATCGAGTGATAAGGACTACCGGATTTGGTTAGCCGACAACAGCCGAATGTGCCCAGCCGAAACTGCCGCTGGCAAATGCACCTTAAAATGCAAGTGATGGGATGTGTGAAGGCATTTCCATAATAACCAGTGTTACATTTGGTCAGCGTGCAATTATGACCCTCCTTCACCCAGTTTCCGTATTTTCACTCAAGAAACAGCTGACCGATTCCTGAACACGAGCCGAGCCTAGCCGAGGGTAGCCGAGCCAAATCCAGTAGTCCTTATCACTCGATCAAAAGTTGAGCAGCGGCAAAAAAGCGCGACGTGTCTCAAGGTTTTCGGAAACAGCTGTAATCCTAGTACCGACCTAGTACCGAGCCAACAAATACTGTTTTCCGCTCGGGCCCTGCCAAGAAGAAGGTTGTGGACCGCAAAAACGGCTCACCGGGAATTGGGCGGCTCTCAAAATACCAGGCGCTTGAAAGCCACATTTTACACCAATCGGTTGGACGGACTCGGCACAATGGGTCGTTCAATTCCGTTTTTATGCGCACTAGGAAACTGGCCTGCGACGTGGAAACTGTATTGCGGGCGAAGGTGTAAGGAACACAGCTGTGGGCAATGCGTGTAGTTTTCTGATGCTAACTCAGCAGCCGAACAGAGTTCGATTCTCTGCGCCAGCGTAGGTGGTCGCTTACAAAGCTTTTTAACCCAGGCAGGATTTGGATTGCAGTACTCCAAACCCATAGACCCGGCTGTGAAATGAGCTTAGCTTTGCGCTAGAAATCAAGGATACCACATGGAAGGCCTCGAGGGATGTTGTTCGAATGAGCTTTACGCGTCCATCTGAGGAGTCTTGGTGGAGCCTGTTCGCAGAGACCGACGGTGGTGACTTGAAGATGTCGGCATATCGCTAGTCTTAGTAGTTCCGACTTGAGGCCTCCAAACCTGATAATTATTTAAGTAAAGCGGAGTGGGTCCGCGTATTTCCTAGGCATTATCTCAGAAAGACAAATCTAGGGAAAACTGTGAAATGGAAAGTTGCCAATGGCATCATCCGGTCGGTCGAGGGATTGGAGAAATGACCCTTCGCGAGAGGTACAGAGATTGTAATAAGGCACCTGCTCTGGGTCCGGTTCAGCGTTAGATATGCCGAAAAAAGTTGAGCGTAAGATGTACAGCAGGCAGGTACCGCAGCACCCAGGGGAGGCCAGGACGTCAGGATACAAACACATATCGTATCGCACTGCGTGAGCAAAGAATAGAATGTAATAAATTGGACGGACGGCTCAAGGCTGGGAAGGAAGATCGATGTGTAGACTGCATTCATAACGGGCAGTCTTGAGTGTCTCGGCGCGGTCATTAAGAACCAGGGGCATAGGCTGACAGGGACCGGGATGCGAGCCGAGAAGATCGGAGGTCGAAGGGTCAAAGGAAGGGAAGAGCAGAAGAATCAAAACACCGCCGGTAAGTTATAGAGATTACTGGCGAGTCGAATATATTCGGTGCAAGATGGTCAGTATTTGAGATTTGGTTTTACAACTGTCGTGCAACCTCGGCTTCCTCGTCGGACTCGTCGTCACTGTCGACTTCTCGTGCCTGGACTTCGCGTGTTGCAGCCTCGAGAGCGTCGAGATCCCAGCCAATCGAAAGTTTGGGTACTTCCAGGCTTTGTAACGCCGCACCAATCTCGCGAAGCGTATCATCCCTGTCCCAAATGATCAGTCATGATATAAACGAGTAGGTAGGTCGGTAGGAACGGAAGTCAACCCACCTCGCAGACGTCTGTACCCAGACACACAAATCCTCCATCCATATCCTGCTGTAGACGTAATACACCTCGTGATGGTCGAGGATAACCTTGGTCTCTAGTAGACAGCGCAGGATGGTGCGTTTGCCCTGTATGAATAACGCGGCGACGTCGGCACGGCACGATTCTGCCAGCAGGAATGAGCGGTAGAGAGGGAAGCAGAGGGAGCGGCGATAGGATTGGGATAGGCACGCGATGAGGTCCGAGGAGGAAGGCGTGAGTGAGGAGGTGGTGGGGGCGCTGTAGGGTGGTGGGTCGAGGGAAGAGAAGGCGGGGACTAGAGAGCAAAGTGTCCAGGCGCTTTCGGGAGTGGAATCGCCCTGGGTGGTACGTGTCTCGTACGCGTAGGAAAATAGGATAGTCGTGAGGGCTAGATACAGGTTTTTCGTTTGGCGGGTATCAGCCAGATCTGAGTAATGTTAATACTAAACCAGGGCTATGTCGGTTTTCAATAACGAACACTCTTTTCGCGGGAGATTGAGTAGTGCGAGATTTTCTGCGTCGGTAAATTGCAAGGGGCCGCTTTCGACGACACGAGGGTTTTGCCACAGCATAAGTTCTTGAATATATTCATCGTCTGCGTAGTCGGCCCTGTGGAAGCACGTTAAGTAATGGGTTGAAGTTGACAAAGCGGAGGTCGGACATGTAATGCTCCTCGTCCCATTTTTCATCTTCGTGTCTCCACCGCTTCAAACGTCTTTCCCGGACCGTACATGTCTCGGCATCAGCCCCAAGCTCGTTGACTTCGTTTTCGGTGTGTGCAGCATGTTTGAAGTATCCCGAGTATAGATTCAAAAATCCGTACGGTTGAGTAAGTGATGTGCTGATTGGTGGGTCTGCGGTCGGTACTTCTTGTGGTATTTGCCAGTCGTTCTCGGCAGCTGAAACACCTTAGAAGATGGCCCATATATATATTTGGGAGTGTAAATTGTACCGAGGAGAATTTCTTCGTGTTCTAGAGATAGCGCATTTGTTCGAGCAACGAGCTCGTCCGTGACGTCGTCTTCTTGTCCGAGATCGCTATCGTCGTCATGCCCGACAACTTCAATCAAAGGCGCTGGCTGGGAAGGCCGAGGTGCCAGAAGCTTTGAGAGCAGATCCAGATCAGGGAACACTTGACCCTCGGACTCCTTCGTCAAAGTGACTGTCAGATATCCAGAGCTGGGGTCATAATTCGCGGTGGACTGTTCATCCTCGACAATCGGGTACGAAAAATTGAGGCGCAGGAAATACGGGTTGATATGGACCGTGAAAAGCGTGTCATCGACGTGCGTTTCGACGTCCGCCGCCTACTTGACCAAGGAAAATTTGGGGTCAGGTTATCGAGGAGCCAGATGAGCTGGAACTTCGCACACGAATGGAAGGGCAGTAAATCTTGATTATTATCGATTTTGCTGTTTGGCTACACTCGAAACGGGGAGTAATCATTCGGATGGAGGCGAACGAGCAGAAGGAGAAGCCGATGATCAACAGAAGGCAACATTCCCTCACAGCCTTACCCTGCATCTTTCCAAGTTTTATACAAGTTTATGCAACTTCTTTGCAAGCGACGGTCCCCAGTGTCGCAATGGATGTTACTGCTACCTCTGACTCTTCTTTGCAACGCTGGAGAGCTCGCAAGTTTGCACAAATTCTCCTCGCAGTCGGCAGCCAGTGGCAGTGGATTCTCAAATTGCGATGTGTACTACAAGTTATGTACAAGGACGAAACTGAAGACTACATCAACCGTAAATCGTGTCTTCGTCCATCGTGTCCTCTCCGTCAGCAGCCGAACCCACAACTGCCATCCGTAGCAGTTTGCGCGCCACACGGCGCCGCCAATGCGAAACCGTTTCTCGTGAACTTGAAGAGCCCCGTCGCGATGCAGGGTCTCAGGCTCGCCGCAACGCGTCTACGATAGCTGGAACCGCCCCTGCGCGTCGTACGGCCCCTGTTCCTGCGTCGGCTCATACTGATGCCTGCTGTGGTTTTGCTCGCCACACGCCCGTACAAGCGCAGACGACGAATGCGGGAAGGTCGAATGCGACCGCATTCCGTACGGTGAATCCATGGATAATGCAGTTTGGTCGTCTGCGAAGTAGGACCTGGGGTGGGACGAGATGGGCGGCGGATATAAGTGTGGAGTCAGGGTCGCCGAATAGGTGTGTGGGGAAGGTGTCCACCGTGCCCTGAAGAGCGGGAAGGGCCCGGGGGCGGTGCTTGGGGACCTGTGCGTGAAGAGAGTGAATCAGTAAGCATTTCAGAAAGTTCGGAAGATATAATATTTTAACGCCAAAACAAAAGGCACAGATGAGACGAAGGGAAAGGCAAAGCTACTCACACAGTCCCCCCATCTACACTCTCGGGGCTCCCGCTGCTTCCACTGCCGCTCAGGCTGCGCGAGCTAGCGCGGCGCATCGCAAGATTGGAGCCCATGCTTGAAATGGATCGCAGTCTGATACTGTGTACGGGCAAGTCAGCTGGCCGGTCCCCGACACCGCCGCCGAAGTTGTCCAGTCCGTGGCTCTCCTGCTCGCCGCCTCCCCGGCCCAAACCGTACTGCGTGAACGGTGGGGGTGCGGATACGTCGCCCGCGCTCAAGACGGGGCGGTGGTCAGAGCGGTCGAGACCCCGGGCCCCGTGCGGCACATACCCTTGCACTCGGTCGTGTTCGTACTCCCTCAGAGCCCGCGGCCGCTCAGTCTCAAAGAGCCCGCCAGAGCCTTCCCGCCTCGAGTAGGTGTAGGTGGAATCCGTATACTCGGTCGCGTATGAGTCTGAATTGGGGTACGGCGTGTAGGAGGAGGATATGGTGGCTAGCCCGCCAAATTGATGTGGGGAGGAGAGGGATGCAGGTAGCGACATGCACTTCTCCGAGGTGGAACGGCGGGCGTGAAGCGGAACCGGACGGTGGAGGTCCGTGTTGATGCTCAGCTGCTCGTGGCCGCTTATGTGATGGCTGTTGCTACTTGACGGCAACGCTAGTGGCACACAACTCGAGAGCGGCTCGAGCTTCACGCTGCTGATCGGGAGCGTCGTGTTTCGCCTGCGATTTTTCATATTCACGTTGCCCGGCATCGGATATGGCAATGTCGTGGGGGAGTGCTGCGGGGAGGGCGAGGAGTGCGAGTGGGTACTCGTGGTAGACCCCGCGCGCAGCTTTGGCTTGTTGGGCCCCCGAACCCTCCCTTCCTTTGCGTACTCGCACACGAGGCCTCGCGAGAGACAGCGTACGCACGATGGGTGATCTCCGGAGCACTATAAAGGTTTGAGACAGTGGAAAACAACGGAGAGGAGATAAACCTTCGCCTTCCTCGCTCTGCACTTTTCGCATGCTTGTGCGGTACGCAGCCTGGGGTGCTCCGGTGTGCGGTAAAAAATTCCGGTGGTGGGGTCGAGGCTGCCCGCGAGGGTGATGCGCGGCGCGAGCGGTGGGTCCTGCGAGTGGGGTGCGTCGAGTGGCGACTGCCAGGACGGGAATTGCATGTAGTATGGATAGTCTACTATGTCCCCGTACGCCATTCTGAGGTGCGTTGGCTTTACTGAAATGTAAGATCTTATAATAATTTCTACACCGCGTTTTCTAGATTCCAAATCGGGCGACCCCCCAACCACCCGTTGATCCTCGGGATGAATCACGAATTTGAGTCAGTTGAATCTCATCATCGTTCCAGCGTAATTTGCCACCTCAGGTCGCAATATCACAACGACCACGTTGACCGCACAGCCGTGTTCAACCACGGAAACGTCCAAGGGCCCCTCAAATGGCCCCGGCGACCCAGCGCGTAATCAAGTCCCCGCGGCCGCAATCCTCAAGCCGAGTTGCGGCGCCTTCTGTGCCTTCCCAAACCTTCAATCGATTTTCTTTTTCACTTATCCCTTCTTGGCAACGCTTCTTTATTTTACGCTCGACTATCGTGGGCCGCTAGCACGCCGATGAGCTTAAAACTCTTTCCCTCCACCTCATGCCATAATCCGAATCAAGATTGAATATGCTTTGCTTTGGTCTCTTCGCGGGAGGTCCGGCCAGAGTATAGGTTGCCGTACGTGGATCTTCATGAAGGAACGAATACACTGGTTCCTCGAAATGAAAACAAAACAATGGCCTGCGATCGAGGACTGCTCAATTCAATCAGCTCTAGTCTTATCAAATCATCTCAAGTACGGGGTGGAATTCTGACGTTGGTCACTCAGCAAAATTATCGACAGCTCACGATTAATTTCCGAAATCTCAGTCAGCAATTCCCGACGTTCGCGCCGGCAACGCCACACTGGATCGCAAGTAAATACAAGACACTGCAGTTGCCCTGAGGCGTTCAGGCGTCCAAAACGAACCTATCTCTGGTCAGCCTGGCAACGATGGCTCTTGGGCACAGGCTCGACTTCAGAGCGCTGTCTGTACCTGGATACCTCTGCTTGCCACATGACGCAGTGCCTCGTAACCTTGCGATCAAGCTTGTACCTGGAAACTCGAATTATCCGCCGATGCTGCTCGACTACTGTCTCTCAAAGTGCTCATTGGGTCCCTCTGGTTGACCTCTATCTGCTTCCAAGTATCCTCGGGCTTCCCCACTCTTCCACGACCTGGTACACGTACTTCGAGCACCTACATCTGCCTGGCGCCCGAGTTCATACAAGTTATTGGCCGTCTGGCTCTTATCCTCGGTTACAGGTTCAAGCTCGGACTCGCTTTGGCCCCTCTCTTCTTCTTACTTCTGCTTGCAGTTCCACACGATGCCCAGCCCTCCGAATCAAAAATTGTATTTTACGGCTTGCGAATCGCGATTTAAAGTATTAGCCTCCTCCCTACTTTTCCTTCCTTTCTTGATAACGACACGCGTGTATGGCAACACCCTTCTGAGGCGGTAAACTCAAGGCCATATTTGTTGATTTTACTAGCCGTCCTCACTGAATTTCCTATTCCTCCAGTGCTTCCCTTATTTTTTTGGATGCAGTCCTTGTGTTCAATGGCGCTACGCAAGTCGTGGCCTTGGTCTATATATCGTTATGAATTCTGCCTTCACCTAAATATTATGTCTGTGCTCAACGAGATCTACTTGCAGATCCCGTTCTCATTCGCGCTCCCACGCGTGAATCGCACCCCGGACGCCACTTGCAAACAATTCACAAAAAATCAGCTTCGTATTCAGTTCGCCGGCTGAATACAACAACTCTTTTATCAACACTGGCGCCGCAGCATAATAGAACAGAACAGAACTCGGCGGCGCAGTTGCAAGCGCACATGGAGAACACAAGAATCTTCTCTCTGGAATATGTGGTCCCGCGGAGCCGAGCCAGCCACAAGGCTGCCTTGGACCTCACTACTGTTCAACAAGTCAGATTCCAGAATCTAGAATGCCCGCAATTTTGAACTGCCCGGTAGAAAATTTAAAAAGCGGCGTCGATCCTGCCCCCGCTCAGCTTACAAGTTGCCGGGCTAACTAGGAGTGGGCTAGTCGGTGATAGGCTTTCGCTCTTGGCTGGTTCATTCATTGATTCCTAAGTGCGCGATTTTCACGGCAAGACCTTTATATAGTGTAAGACCACTGTCTTCTCACCGCCCGGCAGAAAGTCTGACTAACAAAAGCAAGAGCGTTCAGCATGGATTCCAAGAAGTGCATGCATGCACCGTAAGCCACTTCTCCTATTGGCTTTCCTACGACACTAATGCAAACCCGAATGCAGTCTGATTCGAGTCTAAGACCCCCTGCGCTTTTCCTCAGCCTTGACAGCAGCAAATTCTCGGGGTATATTACTCGCTGACCTGGACCTTCTTCCCTCGATCATAGAGGCTACAGTGTAGTATCCGTCTCTGATGTTTGCTCTCGCTCTGCTCTTGATTGTACCAGCTCTGTGCGCAACGCCCCAGTCGTCTTTGCTCCGCAAGACAAAATTGTTTCTCTCTTTCCCGTCGTTCGCTTTCGTCCGCGCCTCTGACGACGAAACCAAACGGGACAATCGTGCGATAAGTGGTGCTTCTTTAAATGCATCGATTTTGACCTCGCTCCTCTCCTATGTAGGTCCTGAAGACGAAGGGGACGATGTCCCTGTTAAATCGGTTGATGTAACTACCTTCTGGCCACAACAACTATGTGTAATCTAACAATCTCACTAGTTTGTTGCGCATGCTGAGTCTCAGGGCATACCCTGCCTCAACCGTCGTTATTCAACCTTCCGTGTGTATCCTTCCACATCTGCGCCAGTCGTAGTCCATGTGCTTATATGCATTCAATTCCACAGGTAACGCCCGGTATATTTTGCTATCCGGCTCCAGACGACGCTGTCCCTGAATTCATCGCAAGCGCATATGTGAATTCCAGTGGGACTCATTGTAGCCCCCCTCGTCTCAGGTGCGATTCGAAGCGGAAACGGTTTGTGTGTTTATTCCGACTTTGTGCATTTGAATTTGTGATTTGAACATGTGCACCGATTTCTAAACGACTCAAACATGCAGTATTTCGCAACCTCGCATGCCTCACGATGCGATGCTGTGTGTAAGTACTTAGTCACAGTACATAGAGCAAATTCTCCGAATTCGCTTCGGCCGATATGAACTATTGTCAACGAGGCGTAACGGAGCTAAGAGTTGCAGCTGGTACTAAGACCGATGCAAATGCATTAGTTTGATTCAAGAGTTGAAGTGAGAATCAGTACTAGAATATCCGTTACTTGGTACTCTTAGCTCAACTTCACAAACTCGAAGCTAGGTTCGAAGTCTTGAATGCTGCGATGAACAGGATTTTTTGGACGGAAAGCCTCGCTTTAGCTTGCTGGTCTCCGATGAAATGCGTTGAGTACAGTTGAGATCAAACTTTCCACTCATAAGAAAGGCGGGCGCATAGAATTACAGGACACAAAATTACACTTTATGCGATACAGCAATGGATGGCATCGGTCTCTTACCACTGATTCAAAGGTTGAACACCTCCTTGATGCTCTGCCACTGATGTCCTGGCCACAACACGTTCGCACTCCCCGCCGCATTGCTCCCCTTTCCTTCAGCTTTCTCCGCATAGCTCCAGCCCGTGCTTCCAGCACCAGACTCTTGAACAAGCTGCAATGCCGTTTTCAAATCGCCCATCTCCCCTGCGATACTGTCGACGTGCTCAATCGAGGTTTTGAACTGCGTCGCGATGCCGCCCAAGGTAGCTCGTTCGCCCTCTATCCGTAGGATGCGGTCCTCCAGCTCAGAGGGAGGAACGGCCGTCAGTACGTGCGCGACGAATCCTCAACATTGTTGAAATTAGCGACATTGAAACGTAGACTCTAAGACAATAACACACCGGCAATGTCGGCAATAGAGGTAAACGACGCTGGTGTCTCGCCTTTACCCACGAGTTTGAATTTTCCGCCGTCCGAGTAGTCAACGAGCCATGGGATGAATTGGATGAAGAGTCCGGTCTGAAAACACGTTCAGTACTGGGCGAGCAGGTATTAGACGTTCAGAACTGACATAAATCCTTGTTGAAGGGATAGAAACAGATTTCAAGTAAGCTGGTGTAAAGCTGAGTTTTGACTGTAAGGGGGATAGAATACACCATGATGCTCACCTGCGATCTCATTCTTAGCCCCGATAGGACCCTCTGTATGACCGTCCGACGGCGCTCCGTACTCGGATGGTACGAACAGTCTCACTTTTGCGACTTTCGCAGCGTCCACCAACGACTTTTGCGACGCAATCGCTGTCGTGGTGAGGGTTGAGAGTACGACATCGACCTTGTGCTCCTTGAGTATTGCAGCGACCGAAGTGACGTCGTTGAAGTCGACTTGGATGACTTGGACACCGGATGGCACTGTTTTGGCCGAGGAGCCGGGGCGCGAGAGGAGAATCACAGAGACGTTCTTTGCAGCGAGAGCGTTGACAATGGGCAATCCCAACGTCCCGGCTCCAGCGAGGGCGAAAGACTTGTATGCTGACATCTTCGAAAGTAAGGAGTAGCCTTAGCCTTCGAGACTTTATAGGCTGCGACGAGATAAATATATGCTCGTGCTTACTGAGAAGTGCATATTTGAAATTCGGATGGTGCAAAAGTGCGTCCATCGAGGCACGTGTTTCGCGTTAATAATTATAAATACATACATATATTAATAATAATAATACTAATATATGATTCAATATCCAGCCTGATCGGGACGACGTGATCGCCGAATGATCGCCGACTCCAGGAGTAGGGCAATATTTGGGTCAGTTTCCTCTGACCGTTCTTGCGCGCCATTTGTGTAGAACTCCAACATAGAAACATTTACAGCTAAATGCAAAATTGTAGAGCGTTTCCACTCGCGACATTGTGGAGCCCGGAGAAACCCGGTCGCACTGCAAGATTACCTTGCTTGCCAAGGTTTATCCTACAAACCGAAAAGTCACGTTTTCCCTTTCGCGACCAGACCTCAGTTCGGCAGCAGAGAGATCATCGCGCTTTGAGTCATTCAGCACACTTTGAGCCAGTCTGAACGCAATCTTATGATCATCTACAATCATGTGCAGTGACTTCAAAGTTCAGATGTAATTCCTCAAGGAAAATGTGATACAGCGTGCTTCAGTGTTCAAGTATGATACATTGCTTCCTTCTCATCAACAAACAAGATGTCCCGGAATTACAGCCACACATCCAAAGTGAGAGAAAATATAATTGTCACTATGTGTAAAGTGAGTAAGGTGCAACGGAGGAGGCAGCGGGTGGAAATAAGATGCAGGACGTATCAGGAGAGCCGCGTGGAGCTGAGCAGGTGAATATAGGGTGCATCGAACGAAGGCAGGGAGCGTGCATCTGAGCAGGGAGCGTGCGTGCACCAAAATTGCAGCAACCCACCTCAGGCTGAGCGAGCGGGCCGAGCAGCGGGATGAGCGGCAGGTGCATAGCAGGTGTGAATTCTAGCGGAATGAGGGTGGGTGCAAGTGCGCAGCAAGCACGGGCCTCGACCGTCGAGCACACCGCCCGGCCTGTGAGATCCATAAACTGGTGGGTGCAGCGGAGCGCATACCGGGGTAGCGGGCAGGGCCACAGGGGATCCGATTGGGGCCGCAGAGTGTGTTTTGGCATGGGGTGCGGGACACGGGGCGCGAAAGCACGGAGGTAGACCGCATGTTAAGGTCTCATGTTGCAAGGAGCGCAGAGGATGGGGCAGGAAATAGGCCACCGAGACCCGGAATAACATCCTGTACGGCCAGGGCGTGTGGGCAAGAAGCAGCTTAATGGCAGTGGGGAACGCGGCGTGGAGTAAACAGCGACGTCAATTTGCGAGCCCAGTATTTGGATTGAAGAATACTGCATGGTGTTCCAGAACGAATGGGAGAGTGTCTTGAGGCCGATTTTCAGAGCACTGGAGGGCCAGTACTTAGCAGCTTTTATAGAAAGTGCTGCACGTATTGATACCGCAGACATACTGCAGCATTGAGGTCAATCTGGAGCCTGAACGGGCGATGAGATGGTGAGCCAGACGTATGCGACGGCCCCGGCGAAAGTAACGGGCCAGCAGAGCGCAAGGTGAGACTGGTTAATTGGCTATAGTCGCACCTTCCAACACAAGGAGCGAAGGAGACTCGGAGTGAGTGTGAGTGGCGGGGGGAGGAACGATGTGATTGTAACACAGTGTGTAAGCAATTCGACCCTTTCGGTCAGCACCATCAACGAGCCCCTTCTCCTCAATTATGCTGCGCAATGCACACAGCCTCAATTTCGACTTACTGGCTTGTGTCCGCCCCCGAGGCTCCTGCATTGTGTTGATGTTCGCACCGCCAGCAGGAATATTTCCCAACCCGACCCCATCAGTCAACTTATTTTCCATGTAATTACTTAATTTAAGAATTATCACAAAATTACTCGACCACAAATCCATTGCATTGGACGCTGAAGCTGTGACTACGCCCTGCATCTAATCGCACTACGCCTTCGTAGTCGCATCCAGCGCGCCGAGCTGATCGTCTTCCGCAAGAAGATCGACGTCGGGCCCCGGTCTCAAGAACAAAACCAACAGACCCCACAAAATACCCAGGGCCTTCTGGCCAGCACGAGAGGATTCAAGTCCCTTTTTCGTTGCAAGCAAGGTTTTAGCTGGCGCAGCCAGAGCTTCCGAGTCATCGACGTCATGCGAAAACCTCAAGCCGGGCTCAGCCGTTGAGCCCAGGCTGACGTTGCAGTGCGACCGGGTTTCTCCAGGCTCCACAACGTCGCGAGTGGGAATGCTCTACAATTTTGCATTTAGCTGTAAGTTTCACTGAATAAAAAAGTTCTAAGCTTAGTTGAACATCCCCGAGATCGCCGAACCATGTTGAAAAAGTTGCTCCAAAAAGAAGACATGACGGAATCACTGGATTCTGGGGTGAATTTTGAGAAATATCGTAGCAGTAACAGCTCAACGATATAAATATCTCGATATGTACGCCACCGCGTGTCAACCGATGTCACGTCGCAGGGTCTGGGATTTGGGACAGTACGCGTTGGGCCGTGAAACGGACGGCGACCAATTAAGATTGCACCCGCATTGATGACAACACGGGCAATCGCTTGGGGATGCATACCCATGGGAGGGACATCAATCGGAATCCGAATCCGTTTGGGATTTCGGACGGGGGGGAGAAGAGAATTCCAGAGTTGTGGACGTTAGCCAGCTCTCCAAGCTTGGGTCCCTTTGCCAGCTGCGCCGCCGGTGGGCCTATTCATATTGGAGTTTACACACGTCTGAGCGAAAATAGGCAACACACCCAGTCATCTATAGAAGGGTCGGTGTCGTTGTGGAAGACGACGGCCGTGATGATAGAGCCTGGCGGATTTGTTGGAAACGGCTCTGTCGACTTGTTCGGCACGCCCGCTAGGTAATTGCACAGAGTTGTGAGAGCGTAGATCCGTCCTTGTGCGTAGAAGAACAGCGAGTATGCTGAAAAGCTCGGTTCAAGCAAACTTGAGAGTCTGACGGAGAGACGTACCAGGGTTAGCCTTTATGAGTAATATCATCACCAGAAGAGTGACAGAAGCGACGATAACGCCCGAACTAAAAGTGAGGACCATCAATCGACGAAGACGACTGTTTCGTAGCCAATGAGAAAAATTGCAGTGTGAGGAGCGTAGATGTCACCTCCGTGTCGAAACTCGGACCACCAAGTTTCTTTCGATTCGGATGAAGGAATACGTTAAAGCAGAAGCAATCATAATGTCGGTCACTGCGCATGAAATGGCCCCGATCCTGCGAACATTCAGTCTGAGGCAGAACAGAAATAAGCCACGTACTTCGACGATAGGAAGGCCCACCCTTGTGGTGAATTGTTGACAAGGATTAAAATCGCCGACAAATAGTTGAACGCGAGCTGGGCCAGCACGCGTGGATGTCAAGCAGAAGCCTGAGGGAAAGAAAGCGAAAGGATAGACCCACGTGTACCGCGACGCTGAATACGAAGAAACCAGTAATCACCCGCCTCTGGGTTCTGGAGAGGGTGTCAATAAGGAAAGGTGGGTCTGTAGACGAGTGTTACCCACAACGTGAAATAAAGATAACACAGAAATAACTGCTCGATCGACGCAGTACTGTATGTCGTGAAGATGATCACGGCGAGAGTTTGCAGAGAGGACCGGACGAAGAGGCCGTGCGATTGACAAGGTATCACCAAAACGACCAGATACACGCGGATGTAAATCGCAAAGGTGCAGACTGTGTCAAATGCGAGGATAGCACCGACACTGATTCTGTGGAATAGAGGCTTCGAAGGCAATCGAAAGTACCAATTCATTAAAAAGATTTCCAGCACAAAAAGTATGCAGTTTATCCATGATGCAGCCAGGCGGAAGCTGACGATGTGGAATAAGATGTATGCTCCACGGTGTAGGTTGAAGATTACGCACGAGTCGTCCACATTCACCGCCATGGCGTCGGCTCAAAGGTAGGCAAGCCTACCAGCACTTGATGAGTCCCAACAAGCAAGAGGGCGGGTTGTGGGGCCCTTGTGGGTGCAGAACGGAGTGAAGCGGAGTAATCAAAAGTGTCAAGGTCCTCCTCAGCCTGACGCCGGCTCTTTAGCAAGCGAGGGGTAAATCTTTGGAGATCGGAGCGGGACAAGGCAATCTTGAACATTCTGGTCAAACTTGCGAGTAATAAGACAAGAAGCGAAGAGCCCGAGGGATGAAGCTAGCAAGAAAGTTCTGAGCAACTGATTTACCCGTGAGGTCCACCTCACACGGCCGGTGTCCGTATATTTCCATTCGAAAGAATGACAGCATCCTCGCAGATGAAACCCACAAAGCCGTGAGCTTCGACAGGGTATAGTTAGGGCCGTCAACGAGGGAAGGTTGTCCAAGTCACGACCATCAAATTGGGACCACAGAACCAAACAATATGCACGCCGCGCATCGCATTTATGTAAATGCAACGAATTTTCTCGCCGTTGTCCGAGGCATCGCTGATGGAATCTCGGACCTGGGTACATATGTATCTGTTCATGATTAAGTACTTTGTTTCTGTAGGTTTCTATAATATTATATCTATGGTTCAAGCAGCTCAAGCTCCAGTTCACCGACCGGAACACTGTTAGCATTATTCTTGGGCTTATGGATAATCAATACGGTCAGAAAGCATACAAACCCCCACCCCGCCATCACCTATGCCCAATATGAGTTATTGAGGTAAATTTTGAAATTCAGAAAGCGTACCCCACTGAATAGAGCTGGTCGCCACCAAATGAAGTTACTAGTCAAGAGAACACCGTCGACAGGAGGACCTATGGAGCACAAGAAGCTGTTGAGCTTTTTTTTAACCACGGATAAACGGAACACACCGAGAAGAATGCCGACGCCTGTTAATAATCTGAGTATACGGACAGGGAGAATACAGCATGCGAAAACGCACCACTAAATGCGAATGCTGCACCCATTCGAGTTCTGAAATTTCTTGGCTGAGAACAAGTCAAGTACGATATACAATGAAGTGGGCCCACCCTAGCTCGGTCATGTCGTCTGTGAGGACGGTAAACAGCGGACCCATTAGAGTGGCGACTGTACGCGGTGAGTCCATGCCAAGGAGCAAGAGGTTCAAACTTACTTCCACCCGCGAAGAACCCGTACAACACCCCGATGGTAACGACGCTCACAAGATCGTGCATTGCAATCATTGCAAGGATCAGAGTTGAGCCCAGCGACGACGCCACAGTAACCATGACTTTGACTCCCACGCGCTGCGAAAGAATCCCAGGTAATAATCGACCAACGAAGCTTGCGCCGTTCATGATAACAAGCTGATCATGAAGATCCGTTCAGTATGTACTTAGCCGCTCGGAATGAAGTACAAACCGCGTAAAAAGCAAGTGTTGGGTCAATGCCGTGTTGAACGGCGTTGAGCTGAAGGTAAAACAGAGGGTAGTAATATCCTGTCGTGAATACCGCCAGCCTGAGCGCGGTTAGGGCGGTCGAGAATTTGATAACGAAAATGATCTCACCCTAATGTCCCAATGAGATATGGCTTGTCGCGCCCGCATTTCCGAAGAGCCTGCATTAAGTTCGCGGGCTCTTTTGACGGTGGGAGTCGTGTCCGCATCAGCAAGCATGCGATCAGTAGCAGTCCACTGATGAGGCCCGCGCTGGCGCGGACAGCGTTGCCGAAAGACAGAGAAGAATGAAGTGTATGGTTCAACATCACAGGATGTAGTACGGCGCCGAGGGAGGAACCCGACGCTACGATCGTCATCGCGAGAGCGCGGCGCTTCTGAAAATGGTGGGATATAATCGCGACGCATGGCACGTACGTCAAGCCACCTGCGATTCCATTTGCGACACCATGCGCAAGGAAAACCTATCGACATCAATCGAGAAGTTAATTTAGTGGGGTGCCACATACCTGGTAGAACTGATTCGGCCGCGCCAGGGATAGCATGAAGAGAGAGAGTGCCATGAGAAATGATCCGCTCCACATCAACGGGTAGCTGGAAAAAATGAGACCAAGGTTGACTGGAAGGAAAATTCATACAAATATCCACGGTCGAGTAGCCGTCCAGAGATAAAACCTCCTGCCAAATATATAAATATGTTGACGCTCCCGATCCAGCTATAAAGAAGGCGGTCATTAAGAGGGAGAATTACGACGCAGATTGGCCATACGATATCGCGGATGATGAAGAGGTGACGAGAAATGTGCGGACATAATAGTCTGCACGGCTCGTAAGTATCAAAATGAAAGCGTCGCAGTTCAAATTGAGCTAGCTGGACCTTGATAGACGCCAAATGAGCTACCGTATCTGACGGCAAGTGAGTACAATTGGGCTGCCATTTATCGAAGCTAACGCACCCAAATCCACAGAACATGATCAAAAAGCTGAAAATACGTCGGTGAAGAATAAATAGTCTGACAAGGACGGACATACGAGCCAGCTACGGTAGCCCAGGCTTGAAAACCACCATCTGGGATAACAGGAGCAGCATTGATCTCCTCGACCTCAAGTACGATTGAGGGTTCTGGCTGCTTCTCTCCACCGTTCGCTGCGGAGGATTGGTGGCCCGCAGAGGACATTGTAGTGGGAGGGAGGAGAAGACAGGAACGAGAGATGGAATATGGGTGTCTACGGTGGCGATCTCGATTCTCATGGGTCCGCGGAGGTGAAGATGATAGACAGGTGAAGCCGCGGAAAGAACGGCATTGAACGGCATATGTCGCTGGTGGATTCTCACGTCTGTGGCACCCTGGGTCTCGCTGGGTTCTGAGTGGACCGCCTGTGAAGTACTTAGTCTCGATAAGTACACACGTGCTTCATCACCTGCTTTCTTCCAACCTCGTACATCCAGTCGACTACCTTTCAAAGGATATCGCTGCTTTCTTGCCTGGCATTTTCCTTATCACAAGAATTGTCAAGTTGAGGCTGAATTTCTTCGAACGCCCGAAAATTATACCCAAGCGGATCCTCCTCCGGTATCCATTCTCCCAGCCGTACGTTCCTCACGAGTTCCCCGACCGCGGTTATCCTGGTCAGCCCTTGCATGTTGTCGCCTAGGCTCTAGCACGCAACGACCGGCGAACTCGAGGCCAAAATAGAGCTGCAATAGGCTCGGTTAACTGCATGCAATCATATTTTCCGCACAAGCGTCCTGACCATTCCTCGGAGAGATTCATTATGGCTGAGATCCGCCCTTGCGGCTGTTCGTCCTTCCGTGCACTTGAATTGACTCCCTTCAAACTGGATTCTTTGCTGAAACCAATTCCACGCGCATATCCCCAATCTTGCCGGTCCTAGCGCGGTGCATCGTCGAGAATTGGCTTTTCATTTTTTTTCTCCTACTTATTCGGTATTCAGACCTAATAGGTGGGCCTAATCTTGTCTTCGGAAAGAAGTGTATCCAGCTGATGATGTCCGCGGAAATAGCTTCCTGTCGTTTCCGCCAAAGATAAATTGAACATCTCAAATGTTCACAAGTTCTTTTTAGAAAACGTCTTCCGCGAAATACAGGACGTTCTCCCATCAAAAGTATATTAGATTGCTCGAGGCAAAACTTGTTCACGATGTTCACCACCACAGTATCGTTGTGCCCGAGTCCAAGACTGTTCCGGTGTCTCAGGCCATTCTTGCGATCTCCTAGGTCGGAGTTGTAAGATTTCGCTTTGGCTCGGAACTCGCCGTGGACTCATGATCATCTATATTCGACTCCTTCGTTCGACTTCGCAGAAGGGACGTCATTCCTCCGAAATTGGACCATCACTTCCCGAACCCTATTCGTACTCCGCGACGCTTGTGCGCGGCTGGGGCCGGGAGGCACTCCTCGACGCCTGGGTCCTGCACACGCCCTCATTGCTCCGCGTCCTCTTCATGCTCATCCTGCTCGCGCTTCTCGCCGTGAACCAGCACCCACAGCCCGTCGACGAAACTTGTTACCTGTTCCGCGCCAGCAGAATCAAGGCCGATGATACTGGAGAACGGAAGATCGAGCACGACTAGTCCTTGCGAGATTTATTCACAACTAACAAGGTCTCACAGCGGGCTCTTCCATTTCAGCCGTGATTCATTCACTCAGCGCCCCACTGACCTCCAAGAGAAGAAAAACATTGAATGCTCCTCCACACTCGTGGGCGTCTTTCCTTCCTACTTAGTCAATGTCATCGCCATTCGGCGCTGACGTTACATTTTATCCCCATTCACCCATTTTGTGATCATGTGAGACTCAAAACAAAAAAATCCTTTTCTGAAGCTCAACGCTCATCTATTCTCAGCAAACTGCAGCTCGCCTTCATTCCGGCTATAGTTGTGTTGTGTTTTTTGTTCGTTCCCGGGCGTTTCTACACAACCTCAATTGTTCGGCATCACCAAATCTATATATAGGGATCTGCCGGGCGCCACGAGGCTTGTGCACGAGTGCAGCACGACGACAATGGCAAAAAGGACGACGAGAACAATGCGGTGGTGACTCTGACCCTTGTATAGTCCCGAGGATAAAGCTTGCCCTTGTCCCTGCGTAAACCCGCTCTTATCTCGCTGTGCGATTCACTGACTGTCACTCTTTCTTCTCTAGTTTTCCACACATCTCACGACTCACGAAAGCCATGATTTCTCTCTGCGCGGCCCTTTTCCTTCCCCTCTTAACTATTCCATCTGTCTCGGGCCACGGATTCGTATGGAAAGTTGGGATCGGCGCCTCACAAACACTCATTGGAAACATCCCCAACGCCCAACCCACTGGGAGCATTGTCCGCCAAATCAACAGCGTCGACCCTGTGAAAGGCGCCGACAACCCCTACCTTAACTGCGGTAACGACGCACAGCTTGCTGAAGACATCACCGATGCAAATCCCGGCGACCCTATGTCCTTTCTCTGGGTTGGAGGAGACCTCAGCCGCGTGCGTCACTTGTCTCTCATATGCTGCAACATAGCGCTCACTTTTCCTCCAGTGGCCCCATAACATCGGCCCCATGTTGACGTACATGACACCCTGTCCCGACACTGACTGCAGCACCTTCAATTCGTCCAACGCCAAATGGTTTAAGATCGCCCAGGTCGGACGCATCCCAGGTGACTCGCAGGGTACTTGGTTCCAGAATTTTATGTGTGCGTGCCCCTCCTCCACCCCATCCCATCGTCTTTAAACTGACTCTCCACCTCATGTCAGACACGACCGATGGCGTTCCCGCCAATGTGACACTCCCAGCTAACATCGCTCCCGGCCCGTATCTCATCCGCCACGAAATCATCGCGCTGCACCTAGCAGACCAGCCCGGTGGCGCGGAATTCTACCCATCATGTTCCCAAATTCGCATCGGGGGCAGTGGAACCGGTGTCCCCACAGACGATGACCTTGTTACCCTTCCCGGTGCCTACAGCGACACCGATCCGGGAATCCTGGTACCCGACGTGAGTCTCCTGCGGTCAAACCCGTTCCCCCTGCTCACCGCCCCTCCGTAGGTATTTAACGTCGATCCTGTACCGCCGTACACTTTCCCTGGCCCAGCAATCGCTGCCTTCGTCACCGCTTCTTCTGGCTCTGGGTCCGGCTCTCCCTCTGGATCCCGCTCCTCCTCTCCATCCGCCACCGCACCTGCCTCTTCCTCCCCTACCTCCAGCCCCAACGGCAAGACCTGCAAGCTAAAGCGCGCGCCGACCAGCACCGTGTCCAAACGTGCGGAGGTCGCCCGCCCGCGGCACCTCAGCCGCATCATGCGTGAACTGGCGCTCTCATTCGGGCGGCGCACCACCGCACACTGATTGACCAGAACGCACTCATGCTCACGATTCTTAACTTACTTACGACCGGGGCAGCTTCCTGTACCTCTCCGTCCCTGGCCGGATGAGTGTGTGTACCCTGTATTCCTTAGTATGAATATCATTCACGTATTACTACTTACTTTGTGTATACTATTTTACTGGGCACTGGGGGTGATAACACATTGGTCGTGCAAAGTATTTTCCGAGCAGAAAAAAAGATCGAAAACGTGACAGCCCTTGACAGCGTGACTCGGAGTCAGCAATCCGGCATCTCGGCTCCGTGCGAGTCGTCTAGCACTGGCAGCCACCATCCAACGAGCTATGTTGCACCGTAACCTGGAGGTTCTTGGACCCACCAATTTTTTCTTGGCTTCTGCGATTTGCCTGTGTCGAACTCGGAAATTCACGCAACTATCTCGAAGGCAAAGCTAGGCGGGTGGTATGGGTGACCACTGACCATATAGGCCTTGAATTGTTCCTTCCAGTCAGCAAACGCTCACATTTTTATAATGCCCGAGTCGTATTGGCCCGTCGATTGAATTTATTGAGTTGCACCTCGGGAGCCGAAGAATACGATCTTCTCGTAGGACGTACGTACAACAGCCACCTTCTACTCCTCTTTTATTGCACGCCACCCTTGGAAGAGGCTCATTTCCAGTCCACCACAACGATGCCTCATATCTTTGTCTGGAAGCCGTTTCCTTGGGCTTATTTCGCTCTCCACCTCGGTCTACTCATATCCGCATTAACAATTCCGCCTTCTCCCTACCGCCGTCTGATCTTTCTACCCATTCTCTTTCTCACTTGGCGTCTCTTACACGACGGCCAAGCCGGATACCTCACCAGCACGTTCTGGTTCGCCTATCTACTCGTGGCTTCGGACTATATTCTCCTCACGGACGTCCAGCGGGAACTGCGTCAGGTACCTGATGCTGTCGACACCCGTTCGCCATCCATAACAATAAAGGACATCGAAAAAGCCCCTGTGCAGATGCGACTGAAATGGGCGCTTCAGTTGTTTTTCAACCCGCGGGGAGTGGGTTGGGCCCATGAACCCCGTTTTGTGTTTGCTTCGCGCGCGCCGCCGAACACCCCAAGGATGAATTTTATCGTGCGACAGCTGGCATGCCTGTGTTGGTATCTCCTACTGTTTGACCTCGCAAATCTGCATGCGCGGTGGAACCCTGCATTTCACCTGCGTGTGGGAATGGTGTCCGCAGGATGGAAGTGGCGTGTGGTCGGCACACTGGGGTGGGCAATAGCATGCTACTCGGGAATGCTCATAGCTCATTGCTCGGCGAGCATCATATGCGTCGGATTGTGCGTCTCGCGGCCGCAGGACTGGCCTCCATTGTTCGGTACCCTGATGGATGCGACGAGTGTGCGGACGTTCTGGGCGTTAGTACGGTTTTTTCGTTGGCGGCCCCTTACTTATCCCTTTAACCTAGACGAGGCTGGCATCAGCTTTTTCGGCGTGTAAGGATCACTCGCATTTTTTACGCTATACATACTCATACAGTCCAACAGCCCCTTTGTAAACATGCAGATTTCTTTCTGCGCCCGGATAGGTCCGCCGCGTCGTCGTGGGTGCGGATGTGCTTTGTATTTGCGCTATCCGGCTTTGTGCACCACCTAGGGGAGACTGTTCCAATGGGATTCTGGCGCAGCGGCTCTCTGATTTTTTTCAGCATCCAACCCGTTGCCATGGCTGTCGAGACCCTCTTCGCATTTTCTTCCCAACGTGCCGGAGCAGTGCTCCCAACTCCTGTAAACAAGGCGCTGGGATTGGTGTGGGTCGTAGCTTGGTTCACGCTAACGCTCCCTATAATGCAGGATCCTCTCCTGCAGACAGGAAATATGGGCTCACGCGTGAACGTGAGCCTGATCATGGGGTTGTGGCGGGGGACTTGGATCTTGCCTCCCAGTGAAATGACGACAATCGAGGCGATGGAATGATTAGCTGTCCACAGTTTCTGCAGGGAATACACCACGTCGATGGACCCTTATATTCCGAACTACATGGTTGAAATTTTGGAAAAGCTTTACCGGGTTTTCATTACCTCTGGCGCAAATCCATTAGCTGAAAATTTTTATTCGAGGTGATTGTCCTGTAATCGCAATGAGATACCTTACGTTCGATTACCAGAATCCATTCCGATGAATCAGAATGCACGGGCTTCGTCATTTTGGAAGAGAAACAGACTCCGAAGAACTTGACTTACTCGCGTTAGAAGGTTCAATCGATTACTACCGGCGAGGTAACCCTGAGTTGCAAGTATCTCTGAATCCCATTTTTTTTGATTCACTCGTTTGAAGTCTCTCTGCAGGGCAAACTCAACACAAAAGGTTGCGCAATACTAGTCACATTCAATCCGTGGGAAGTCCACAATTGCTTCTGCACTGTAATTGACTGTGGGCGACACCAGTTGACCAGTTAATCTGCGATATTACTCGAATTCCAAAGACACACATCACCAACGAGGACTGCTCCATTAATCTTTTTCGCAAGCCATCATCAATGGTGATTGTCATCACTCGTCGATTTTTCTGAAACTTTCAAACACTGTGGGATACGAGTATCAAAGAATGGTCTCTCTGGATGCTTACCATGTCAAGATGAATTTTTCTATGTACGTTCGTTTCTCTTTAAGAATAGAACCATGCCAAAGTCACACGCAGCGGTTGCTCACCAGACTGGCGGCCGAGCTGAAATATCATTAGTTTCAGACGCACTAGACGGGCCACGGAACAACCGCAGGATCTTGACCCATATCTTGTGGGCAATCTAGTCTCTACTGCTCTCTATTGGTCCTCTATCTATGGTTCAAAAGTATCCGATCCGGAAGCGAGTCGCGGACTCGGAGTTCGGCGTGGAGCTCTGTTTCCAGCGGCATCCTAGCAGCACGTCCAAGGCACGCTTGGATAATCAAAACTCAAGACTTGTAGTGAGAAAGCTCACAGAAAAAGTTACCAATCAGAATTTGTGTTCCAACTTCCCAATTTGAAGTAATTTCAACCGAACTCGAATTCAATCAAAAACAAGTTCAACCGAGTGTTACGTCAATCCGATATTCCTTGTTTATTGCCTGAGTCCAAAATTCGTCTTTATAGTTGCTTTGAAACCTTGAAAACAATTGAATAAAGGGACGCCACTAATTTGGGCGCGACAAATAAGCTCCACACAGCCACAGTGCGCGTCAGGTCACATCGTTACAGTGTGACAGCTTTTGTCCACTACAGTCGCAGGGGCAGTGGCTCCGATTCTATTCCTTCTCTCATTACCTTGTCTCATGGCCAGGCGCAGGGAAGGCACCATCACGAAAGAAGCCGGTATTGTCGATGCCCAGCTCGAAATTCTTCGAGCGCGGGAGGCCGACTTCGAGCGAATATTGGGAGAGATGCAGCGGTTGAAGGATTCCGTTTCTCTGGAGAGGCGGCAGCTCGAGGCAAAACGAAAGGAGCTCCACTCCGAACTGCTGCCAATTAATTGGCTTCCCGCTGAGCTGCTTATCCACATCTTTGTGATTCTCACCGAAGCTGACGCCGATAGCCACAATCCTACGGAGGTCTACCATCGCGCCCCAGTCATCATCTCACACGTTTCTTCCTTATGGCGCAGCATCTCACTGTCGACATCTCAGATGTGGTCCAGAATTTCCGTTCAGAGTGTCGCCTGGAATGCGTCCCCCATTCTTACGTTCTTGGCACGTTCAGGGATGGCCCCGTTGGATATCGTATTCATCTCCCCGGAAACTATCACTGTTCAAGAAGAACATCGTCGAGCTGTTCAGCTACTCACCCATCTTTCCTATGACATTCGTCGGATTCGGAGCATTGCATTCCGATCTCGTGGAGGGGCCATGCAGAAGCTCGTTGGCGTTCTTACACTTCCAGACAACATATTTTCGTCTTTACGAACTCTTGAGCTTTCCCTAGTGCCTCTGGGGCCCACACATTCGTCATCGTCGTCTCTCTTACCCACCAAATTTGTTGGTTCCGGGACGACATTGAACTTGACATATCTTCGTCTCTTCAAACTTCCTCTCTTCAACATCCCGAAAAACTTCCTTCCTAATTTGACGGCCCTCGAGCTCGGCTTTCCCCCGAAGAGATTCACAGCGGAAGGACCGACCTCGTACATGCTGCGAATGTCACAACTTGTTCGATTCCTGAGATGTACTCCCAAACTCCAGGAGCTTGTTTTGGCGAATACAGTTCCATACATGGATGTCTGCCTAAGCGCAGAGAGCGCTGTACAGATCTCGAACAATCCTAAAGTGGATCCTGTCGAGCTCTTGCATCTCCGAACCCTCGACTGGACGTATCCATTTGGGCCAGACATCCACCACTTTCTTTCCTTCTTTAATCTTCCCGTGCTGGAGAAGATGTTTGTCGGTATTGAAGAACTCCCCATCCCGCCTACTGAGGTTCTGCTACTACGGGGCTACCCAGCCACCGCCGCGTCGCAGCTCTTTGCAAGTCACCGCGTCATTGTCCTCGTGTCTCTTCGCGACCTCAGCCTGGAATGTCAACATGAAGAAACCGTCGGTTCTGTGCTGCGAAAATTTGCATTTCCAGTCCTCGAAACTCTCGAGTTGACGCACGTGGATGGCACTGGTCGCCACACGAACAGAGACAGACTTCCGATCTTTCCACGTCTAGAGTCGATGTTTCGAGACCCCCGCCTCCCCGTCCTCACCCACCTCACGATCTGCCGCTTCCACATCTCCGCTGAGCTCGGGAAAGCGGAAGCGATGCTCGGGTACATGCCCGTCCTCGTTTCACTGACCCTCGATGGGTGTTGGGGCGTACAGAGGCTCTTGGACGGCTTGCAGCAGCGCTCCGCAGTCTCTCTCGCTGCCCCTGCAGTTCGTGTTTGTCCGCGCCTCGAGGCGCTTGTACTGCTGCACTGCGGCGACATCGACATCACCTCGCTCGTTGGCGTCGTGATTGCGCGGAATGGAAGCAGCGGAGGTGGGTCGGGAGATCTGGCGATGGCGGCGCCCGGGAACGGCGGCCAGGGAGCGGTGAGAGCTATTCGGCCGATGAAGAAACTCCGTCGTCAGGGTCATGGCGAAGGTCCTTCTCTGCAGGCTCCTTCGACGAATATCATATCAAGCATAATTGCAACGGAGGAGGCCAGTCGGCCGGCGGGCATTAAGTATGTCCGAATTGGCGGCTGTCTCAGAATAACAAAAGAGGAGGCCATGTCTTTGAAAGCGCTGGGGGTGGCTGACGTGGTTTGGACGAGCGGCCGGAGTACTGAGGATTGACTGAGATTTTAGGCATTAGGTGAGATCTCGCACTCTCCTTCTTTCCTTTTCGCTCACGAATGTGTGTAGGAAACCGTTCCCGCTGTAGCCCGTCGATAATAGATTGAGTTCGAGATTACTGACGTGGGAACTCGACATATCTCCGATTCTCCGTAGATTACTTATTCGAAGTGCGGTTCATTCTGGTGTGCGGCACTCCCCGGTGGTCCAGACGGCCGTGTGACGAGTTTCACCGTGTGGTGTAATCCTACCTACCGACCGACCGACGGCGCCGACCAAGCGACATTTACACTTCGACCGATAAAACATCCGGAACTTGGACAAATTCCCAAGAAAGATTGGAGTGTTAACTGACAGGCGGAATAGTGGAAATCGTGTCAACAACTGTAACGTAAACGGCGAATATCACAATGCCCACACACTGCCTTTCTCGCCATGTACACGCTAAGTTGAAAAGGTGTTAACGTGTGATGTGGCTCAGAAAGTAGAAGGAACGTACGTCGGCTGGAATAGTCATTTCCACCAGCGCGTCGAGAACGCCCTAACCACGCAATCACGTCAGTGACCAGATGCCCCGAGAAGAAAGGGCAGACAAACCTTCGCGGTCCATTCTTCCAAGACGGTGACCTCACATGGGGTAATGAAGTCTTGCGAGGTACGTGAGGCGAAGACCAGATGGGCGGCAGCAGCACGGATGACTGTGTCGTGACCAGCAAGGGCCTTCGGAATGACGTTGGCGGTGGAGGGCTGAGATGTTGTGGGTTGAACAGGACCGGTTGCGAGAGGCGGCGCATGTACACCGCTTGAGGTCCCCTTGCGCCCGTTCCAACACGCGGCTAGGTGATACAACCAAAAAGTCTCCATCTAGCATTGTGTGGTTAGCGCGGCAACAAAGCATAAATAAGGAAAGGGGAAAGTCAAGGAAATGAGGCGTCATGCTTTTTTTCCAACTAGAAGAGCCTTACCTCCAATGTTGCTAGTTCCTTCACGGACTCTTGCAAATATTCGATGAGGTTTTCGTTTTGATCGGGAAAGGATGTCTGTCTCCCTTGCGAAGAATAGAAGCTGAGTTCCAGGAGGATACTCGCTTAGAGCAGGAAGTTTGGGGGTACAAGCATGACTTGCCTGTCAGCTGACGCGTTGGCACTACCAGCTACAATAACTGCCTTCCAACCTTGAGGTTTCGCAGCCTCAAGGGATTTATGAAGCTAGGATAGGTGAGGGAGGGACGGACGGATGAAGTGGACGTGCAGCTCACTTGGCTGTGAAGTTCTAGATCCGCCAATACCTTCGAGAATAAAAAACAAAGCACAAAAGCGTAAATAAGTAGGAAGCCAGAGGAGTCCACAAGAAAGTGACTTGCGGATTTGCTGATTCTATACGGCCGTTCCGCGCATTCTTCGGGACTCACAAAGGCAAAGTCAAGATTCCGTTCTACCGCCACAGACGACTTAGGGACCACGACGGAGCCTACTGGTACGTCGATGAGGCTTCCGCACGAGCCTAGTCTTGAACGTGGTATCAGAATTATTGAAGGGTAATCATACCACGCGGGATAGTGCCCACGGCATAAGAAATGGCACTGACCGAACAATGAGCATATCGCCACTTAGGCATTCGCGTACCTCGCGAACGAAGAAGTCTACGTTGGGATGGCCCATGCCAATGCTGACGACCGAGACGGGGACTCCCTTATACCTCCCGGTCAGGGTCAGAAACCCGCGCTCGGAGGCGAGCTCAAAGAGCTTCGGCGCTGCGTCAAAGTGCGATGCAACCGTGCGTGCACGAGACGGCGAGCCCACGGTGACCTATGCGGTAACGCGCAAATAAATAAATAGTACAGGTATCCGAATCGTTTGCGCACGATTCTGTTTGCCACCTCGCCCGGGCGCAAGCCCAAGTGGTACACACGTAAGTCGGCAGTACGGGGGAAATCTGGGACGTGAGGGTTCTGTTGGACGAACGGCGGAGAAGAGAAACATACTAGCGTCCGTCAGAGTATCCTTCATGGTTGACGTAAACTTTTGTTGCCAGGGACATGCCAGTGATTGATCGATCGATTCGAGTCATCACGCTGTCACTCGTCACAGTTCCAAATTCTCCCACCACAACGAGCAGCGATTTAGCCAATGCTTACTGAATGCCAATCTGGTTCTACGTGTGTACTGGCCGCAACTGCGCGACATTTGTGAAGATTCATACTTTTGTCCTTTCCTCCCGCGCTCCAAACCTACGCGGCCTGCCCTCCATTTTCGCTGCCGATCTGAATCTCGACAGGAAAATCGCCCCGAATGCCGCCACTACTGGCGCCTGTTTTGCTTCTCTTCCCATGCCCGCTTCTGTCTGCCGTCAACTTTATTAACCGCCATGACCTATTGTCTCCCGATTTCGACTGCGCCGTGTGGATAGCTCGACCCTGAAGGTTGAGTTGTTGCGGAGTCATCTCAGTTCGAATCCGCCATCTCTGGAGAACAACCTATCTACTGTTCACATTGGCAATCAAACCCATTTTACCGAGTCTTATTTCGTGGCGACTGACTCTGTCCAGATATTGTTGCCAACTCGACTCGACTCAAAAGCAATAAGCAGCAATATCAACAATGTTTCGAGTTCGAGTATTACTTATTTGAACCAGCCATATTTTTGCCGTATAATCCTTTTGGGTATCATTCATGCATCGTCTTTAACAGCTTTTCCGCCATTTTGGGTGTTTCGACAACCGGACACGTTCAGAAAACAAATCGGTACCGTTACAAAACATATCTGACTCGAACTGATATGTTTCAGGTGCGAGGAGCATCATTAATTTACTCAGGACCAACCATTTCCGATAGTGCTGCGCCCCTTATTCCCGAATCCGTGCAGCCGTGTATTTCTGCCCACCACGTCTTCCGTAGAAGACGAACTGGGCAGTTCCCCAAAATTCACTCTGCTCCCTTGCTTAGTAATTTATCCTCGCCGCAGGTTTCCTACCCCGCATACTAGCACACCACCTCGATGGCCAGGCGGTGACGGACCGGTTGTGTTCTCAGTCAAACACACGGGATCTGCTAACTTTTGGAAGTCAGTTGTTCAGCGCCGACAGGACCCCCGTCGCAAGATGCCAAAAGAAATTCCACGAGGTAGTTTGCCTCAGTTCATTATGGTATGTAAAGTCGTACACGTCTGCAGTATGACGTTTCCGCGATTCAAGCTGGAGGCGCAACAGGATAATAGGTATGGTATGTCCTATGCTGCCTATGTGCCTTGACTGGCAATTGATGTATCTCGTAGACACGGTGCGTCGAATCACGGTATTGCTCCTTCGCCATATGTAACTTAGCTCGGACTATTCTCTCCTGGCTTTCGTTGTTCCAAGCGCCTTCAAGTTCTGGTCGGTCACCTGGGCGCGCCTCAATGATTAATATCTCGACAATGACTGGACCGCGCGAGACGAGTATGACACTGACTCGCTCGTCATAACTTGGCACACATGGACCTAGTAATTTCTCGGAATCCAAGGGCCAAGGCTACGGTAAGGGCAGCTCGGTGGGTCACATTGTCTTGTTCCGCGCGTTTCTCCTCATTCTCAGATCCGGGTTCTAATCTTAATCATTCTCGGCAGCCCCTGCCCGCACTGACCCCGCAACGAATACTCGAAGCTGTAAACTGGCGGCTGCTATAGAGAGACGATCGCGAAACAAATACGTCAACATCTTCAGTTCTAGACTCTAGACAGTAACTAGACTCGGGCAGTTTTGCTCAGGTGAATGCCGCCGCGGGACCACGTAGTATCTGCACCGGTGGGCAGTATTCCGGGTGCCTGTCGATGGTCTGCTGATCTTACCGCTTTCCTCAGATCACGGAAGTATTGGCAGAATCAGATCCGTCCATGATCGTGAACTTTATCCGAAACTTTATGCATATCATTGTGATACTTACCACCTCTACTCAGCGTACTGACACTGCTGGTCGCGGGCGGAAACTAGTGATTAACAGCGGCCAACCCGGGCAATACCCTGGACACTCTTATGAGCGGTAAATTATTATCGCCTTTTCACTTCTCGTCGTTGCAGTTTTACTGCGATACGCCACCGACAAGCCCTCGAGGCGACTGTAATCGACGTCTATCTCTCGTCTCAGCTTTTGTTATACCCTATTCTTTGTTTTTGGTTCTCTGTGCCTTACTGTCACCCTCGTGCCTTTATGTACACGATGACGTTCTGTTTGCGGGGTTCATACAATGTACATCGGCAATGTCTCTTTCTAACCGGTGTCTATCAGTGTGCCTATCCTGGTCTGCCTTCGTCAGACCAAATATTTAGACACCAATGGCCCTCGGTTATCTCCAACTGTAGCCATCTTTCTAAGATATTCTTCAACATGGTTGCAATATTAATCCTTGCTAGTCAACTTCGCGCCAGGAATGCAATTGTTCTGCTCCGAGTTGATCTTTTTTGTCGTGAAGCCGGTGTCGAGCGACCAGCCAACTGGTTTACGAGGTACGTCGCGTTGAAGCGTCAGTCTACGAATGACTACCGACTGGCTCTGGAAACTAGGGATAGTGGGCACCTTCTCTTGATGCGCCACGACTGAGCTGATTTTAGGATGATGCCTTGTTCCTACCTTGTTCCGTGGTGGTATGAAACATTGACATCCTTGATGCTCATAATACTTGCTTCGATTCCCACTTACGACTGCTCTCTTCGGTGACTTCTTTCCGCTGATGCGGTGTGTTGAACATGTATCTGATGCTCGGAGCAGCTTTGATAAAGCCGCGTCCTACAAGTCGTGTCCGTCGATACTTGATGTGAGTGTGCCTGACCAATCCTCATTTTTTATACTCCTTTCCAAGGCTCCTGAGCAACTCCTAAGTACGGTTGCAAATTGTTGGGATCTTAGCCATCCGTGATGCATCCGTTGATGGGCGATAATTAAATTTGATCGTGGCTGTCCAGACAACCAAAGTTGCTCCTGCGCACCTCTGATAAGTTGGGAAGTACCTGCGTTCTCAAACTACCTCGGAAATTGACCAAAGTACCACCTCGAACACCTCACCCACGTTGTATGGTTCGATAGGGTATATTCACGTACAGGCGAACCCCAAAGTCCACACTGAGCCTCGTTTAAAGACGCGGCCTGGTCAAAACTGTTAATTATTTGACACCAAGAACGGCTCTGGAGGTGTTCATCGAGACTAGATAAATCTACGAAAACAGGTTCAACTTGGTCCAGAATAATCATGTGATTATGTTCAATGTTCATTAATTTCCGCGTTCGCAATCGGAGTTGAACGATGGCGATGGCGATCCAATTGACATTAAGCGTTATTGACATTTCGATCCGTTGATTCCATTCGCTTTAATCCCCGTCGTTCTCCGCATTCTATTGAATCTCCGGGGACTACCGGACGCAAATCCTATTCAATTCCGGCTGTCAAGCATAATTGAGTTTTCAATAAAGCGGTATTCCTCGTGTCGTCATAGACCTGAAATCATCCGCTCCTCGAAATCTCACTCACTTTTAAGATATCGAAGTCCCGGCGCGAGATGTGCTCCGATTGAGCAGTGGTTCAAGTTACATATAACTATTCGGTCGGTGTTCATCAGTGGACCAAAAATAAGTGGAAAGGCTTGGGAAAGACTCGATCTCGATGATCAGTATTATTAGCATAAGAATCCCTACGACACAGCTGCGGTGGACACCAGCTGCTGTGGTCGGACGTCTAGTACTCAGCATCTAACGTCCATTCTTCTATATCCATATCTGGTAGCTCGATACAGCATCAAATAATGTTGAACACCACCCCGGGTGGCTTTAACATAAATCATATCCAAACGACATCGAAGAACTGTACTGGGTGCAGACGGGTTCAATCGTGGGTACGGTGTGGCTGAACGTTTCCGTAATTCTTCACCCGTGGAACTGATAATGCCCGAATGAGCCAAGTATTGATATCGAGTTTTTGATTTCGGAAATGGCAGGGAGGGAAGACAGAATACAGGACACTCCAACGCGCAGTCCTCCTTGATGTACTCCCGCTTGATTCGCTTCCGAGTCGTTTTGGATAGAACAGTTCTTGGTAGCGATTGGATGATGCGAAAGAACCTAGGTCCTAGTCGCCGTGCTTCTTCGAACGGTGAACCCGGATACATTCTCAGAACATAGATGGCATTTCGAACGACATCGAAATCGATTGTACGGTGTTCCAAGTCGTGCCGCGGCATGCGCCGCCGCCACCGCGTGGCTTTAATGAAGATCCGCATTTCTGCCATCTGGAAGCAAGCGTTGGTTGACACGTACGTACACAATACTTCCTCAGGCTGAAATTACAGCGATGGGAAACAGCTACTGTAAATGCGCAGTGTTTCAGCGCCAGTTACATGACGCTGAGGAAGAATGCAACCACCGTGTTCTTAGGGAGTTGTGAAACGTTGGAGCCGCGGATCGTGAGAAGAAGTACTTCCTGCGAGCAAGAGAAAGCTTAGGATCTGTATTTTTGGGCAGAAGTACTTACGACACATCGAGCCAAGTTGGCGTGAAGAGAGTTATAAGTTTGCTTCCATGAGAAATCATGTTTGAACCTGAGAGTCGTGCGCAAGTTCCTTTGATCTGTTGATCTGCTAAATCGAGCTGTCGGGGTCCACCTTTGGTGTTTCAAGACTGCGCAGTCCCGCAAGAAAAAATGGAACCCTCTCCACTGGACAGTTTTATCAGTGATAGATAGGCTATCGTCAAGAGCTCTTTGGGGAACCGGAAATGTCTGTCGCTCGGTTCAACTACCGAGAGTTGAGCCAACCGGCGACGTCGGACCTGGGTGCCACCGATTATTGTTCCTGCTTGTTCCTCAGCGAAGGGAAGGGCGTGATGCGGTGCTCTGACTTGATCTTGCCTTGGATATGATCATGAACAGTGCGGCAGTGCGTTGTGGACAGACGGAATCACTGAATCTGATCGCCAAATGTGAGCGACGGGATTACCACACGCGGATGGAAAGTGGGGCCGCGGCAGACGAAGATGGAGCGCAACCTTCCGAGTCGAGAGTTGAAAATTTCAAGGACGCAGTATAGATGTATCATGATTGGCCCGGGGAGAGAACTTGAACTATCGGGAAGTAAAGCAGGTAAGTATCGAGGCTAATCGAGGATAATAGAGGTCGAGAGGTCTATAAACTAGTAAACGGACGCAGGCAAGTCGTCGATATCGTCGCGTGGTTGGCAGCATGGCGCTTGAATGGAATGCAAAATCTAAGCAATCATCGATTGGTTGAACTGAAAATCGACGCGTGATTTCTCTCCCGTCGTATGAAGCCTTTGCATCTCGTTGTGACCTCGTGTCGCAGTCTGGTTCAACACCCAGCTTTCTCACAAGAATGATTCCTGCAATCACTTGAAGGCGTCGCCCCGAATCGACCTGTGCGCCCCCAAATCAACTGCAGTTAAAGGAAACGAAAGCTATTAAGCCCAACTATTCCAACCGGTGACCTCGGCCGCCGCCAGCCAACCAGGGTCCAGAGCGTTCAACAACTTACAACCAACACCCAACCAAACTGACCAACCAACAACCAGCGAACAAACAACCAAAGAAAGGAAGAAACTCACGCGGGAAGGCGAGGCAATGCAAGGTCCTTCCGAGGAAATTGTTGACTTGAGAACTTGAACAACAAATCAACCAACACCCAAAGAAAGCAAGAAACTCACTCGGGAACGAGATGCGATGCAAGGTCCCTCCGAGAGAGTTGTTGACCTGAACTGACCTGATGTAACTGGCCTGACCTGACCTGAACTGATGTAAGTCGGCGGACCCCGGGAGTGCTGGTACCTGGTGAACCATGACAGACGGAATCAGAACTTTTATCAGATATGTGGTTGGTTGATTGATTGTTCGGAAGTCACTGGGAACGACTCGACGCGGAGAGGGACGGTGTCATGACTGGAACGACGACTCGGGACGGTCGGACGTTCGGTGCAGGTACTTATCCGATATTGCGTCGGCCGCTCGGAGGTGAAGTTGAAGTGCGAGGTTGAACTTCTGATTCTGCTGGCACCCGGCTCACCAAATCCATTCGCTGACAAGACGTGAACCCCACAAAAACGCGATGGGCAAGGGATAGTTGGAAGAGCTATACCAGGCTGGTTTCATTTTGTCGGCATTATTTATTATTATTATACTGGCAGTGGATTTGAAAACGCAACGCAACGCAAGTTGAACCCAGCCGACACGCGCCCACGTGACTTACATCCCAATCCTTGTTCTATCTACCGGGACGCGCCGCACAGGTTCGTGACGATCCAATGACATTTCTGCTTCTCGTGAGTTCGGCGTGGCCTGACCATCGTGCGAAGCGGAACTTCCCATGGGGAGAAGCACCTCCGCTGAGAAACTTGGGCCCGGGTCCGAGCTTGAGCCGGCTCCGAGTCGTTTTACAAGTGGTCCGGGCCCGGGGCCTGGCTTGAGATTGCCTAGGCCGCTCGCCGTCGGGCACTCAAGCACGATCCTTCTTATTATGCATTTCACAGCCTGAGGGAGCTGAAGTACAGTGTATGCAGCACAGGCTCAGTTGGCAAGATTTTCTTTCAGACTTTATAGTACAGTAGTATTTTCATTCGAGAGATGCGGACCCGCGCCCGGGCTTGAGGGCCTGGCTTGAGATTTTTGACATGAGCCTAGGGCCGCCCGCGGTCCTTCTTTTTATGCGAATTTTGTTTCAGCGGAGGTGCGCTCGCCGCACCAGTTTGAAAAGCGATTTTCACTGAAATGAAACCCGGAATGAAATGAAATGGACCTGATACTTATTCGCCCGCGCTCACCTTGGACTCAACTCGACTCGACCTGGCCCAATCACATAAAAGAGTGTTTTATTTTGCTCGAGTCTTGAATCATGAATCGAGTCACATCCACAATCAGTGTTGGTTCGATTCCATTCCGGTGCGTGGGTGCGGTGTAGCTATCGACGATTCAACCGGGCACCTCGGGGCTCAGCCCCAGCCTCTGTTCTGTTCGACCCAGCTAGGACGATGCACCACACAACGCACAACTACGACTTACGATGCGACGAACAACGATGATGATGATGTGCCAGTTAATCCGCGGAATCCAGCTTGAGTCTTGGCTCGAGTGATTGGCTGCGCACTGCCACGAATCAGATCACTGTAAAATACATGGATGTTTTGGGGTGTACTTGGGGATCCACGGGCGGGAGGTAGGTATCTTGTTGAGGGCGCCTACTTATGTAGGAGGGGACTCGGTGCCCGGTGCACGGGTTCGGGTTCGGATGACGCAGGAAGTTGAACACGAACGCTATGTGGTACCAAGCAACAAGCTCCCAAAGTTCGGGATTGTCGAGTGATGCACTGCGGAATCAAAGTCAAATAAGCGCTTGGTGATCGGAATGTGTTCGAGGACCCCCACACCCACAGAGGGCATATGTAGACGGCGAAAAACGAAAACACGGAACAAGACGCCCACATTGACACAGGTTAACGCGTTTACTTACTTCCATCCAAGGCTAAGGCGCGCGCCACAAAATGACGAACAACGAGTTAGTAGTATGTAGCAAAAAGCTCCCAAAGTTGGGGATTGTCGAGTGATGATCCTGCACTGCCGCACTGAATCAGAATTAGGATAATTAAAGGTAAGGATAATATGTATGATCGGCGGGCGGGAGGTAAATGACTGGTATATGTGATAATATGTCAGACGCGCACACAATTACCAATGTAAAGTCGATATGTGCAGGGGCGCACGAGAAACGACCATACGCAGCTCCGGATCCGAGGGTCACTCGGCCGTGTCTTTCGTTCCAATTTCAATTCCGTCGGGGCCCGAAAGTTCGGGCTCGGGACTTGGGACTTGTGGCTTGGGATGGGCGACGACGCAACCACGACTTACGATGCGACCAGTACGAACACGAACACGAACGCTATGTGGTAGCAACAAGTGGGATGGATGATCCTGGGTGCACTGCACTGCCGCACGGAATCAGAATCGAATAAACGCTTGGTGATCGGCACAGTATTGGGATTTTTGAGGACACCCATCCATACCCTGGGTCCCACCGCTAACAGCACATACAGAGGGCGAGAAACGAAAACGAATACACGGAGCAATTTATGTTTACCGCCATGCAGGGAAGATTCGCACCACGCACGCCTATGCCTACGACGAACGCGATGTGGTAGCATTGCGACAAGCCCAAAGTTCGGGATTATCTTGGATGTTGGTTGAGCGTTGAATGATGCACCGCCGCACGGAATCAAAATTAGGATAATTAAGGGTAATGAGGGATAAGGATAAGATAGATGTGTATGATCGGCGGGCGGGCGGGAGGTAAATGACTGGTAAATGTCAAGATGGAGGACAGCTACGAGTCCGAAGACGAAGACAAAAAACGAAAATAAAAATAGGAAGACGAGCGTTTACGTTCACGAAGGGGCGCGCGCCTCATTCTTTTTTTTTCAAACGTGCAGTGGAAGGAAGGAGGAGCGTCGACCCTCCTCCTCCGTCCGTCCGCAGGAAACAAGGAAACAAGGAACTCAGGAAGGCAAGAAGGTAAGAAGGAAGAAGGAACGAGCAAGTGTAACGTAATAGTCGCGTGGCGACCACGTTAGACTAGGAACGCGAGAAGAGGAAGGGGAAGGGGCGAAGAATAAGGAAGGGGCGGCGAAGGTGAAAAAGGAAGAACGAGGAGAAAGAGAAAGGATGAGAAGGCGGGGTGCGAGGCGGGAGCGAGTACGCATATGAAGAGAGCGGCGCCACGAGATTTGGGGAGGGGAGACGGGAGTTCATGTGCCTTGAGGGAAGTAATTAGGTGTATGAGGATGAGCTTATTCGCTGCTCGGGGAGGTAAGTACGTTGGCGAAGAGAAGGGCAGCCAGAAAGAAAGAAGCGCGGAGGGAAGGACGCGCGGGCGCAAAAAGGGCTCATGAAACACTTTACGAGAAGGGATGGAAACGCAAGCGACGGAGAAAACCGGTGTTCAAATTACGAGAGTGGGGTTACGTCCTGCGCGGAGGGGGTTCTGGCACCGCCGCCAGATCTGGGTGATCTGGCGAGGATCATTTTTGATGGGTTGTCAGGGGCCAAGGGGGTGTCTCTGGATGGGGATGTCCCCTAAAGAGACGAGCCCGATGACATCTTCCGCGCCGTGTTTAAGAAGAGTGTGATCTCGCCAAAGATGCAGCACATTCTGCCACCATGCAGTACCACGCCAACAGCCCGAACAGCGACCCGGAGCAGGACGACGACGCCGCCCTCAATGCGCTCACGAGCCAGACCCTCAATGCGGACGGGTCCCCGAAGCGCCCGATGAACGCCTTCATGATCTTTGCCCGCCGCCGCCGGCCCCAGGTCAGCGCGGAGAACCAGTCCATGCGCACGGGCGACATCTCCAAGATCCTGTCCCAGGAGTGGAAGGCCATGCTGCCTGTGTGTGTTGTTTCGCATTCTATACATGTCTAATGAGCAACAGGCAGACAAGCAGTTCTACCTGACCCAGGCGAAGCAGCTCAAGGAGACGTTCAACAGCAAGTACCCCGACTACGTCTACCGCCGCCGCCCGAACAACACCCGCAAGCGCCGGCCCCCTGCGTCGAATGCCGCGGCCGACGAGCCGGACAGCAGCAGCCCCGACGCCGAGACCCCCCCGCCGCTGCCCGACGCCTCCCGCTATCCTCCGCCGACCGCCCCGCCGTACGCCTCGTCCTCGCTCTACGGCAATTCGCATCCACATCCGTACGCCGGCGGGTACGGCCCGTACCACCACGTCCGCACGCAGTCGTATCCCTACCCGCCCGCCTCGTCGTCGTCCTCCGCCTCCGGGTCGTATGCGGCGTACGACTCCCCCCGCATGGCCCATGCGGCGTACTACCCGCCGTACGACGACAACGCCGGCCCGGCACCCATTGCGAATGGCCTGGGCCTGCGGAAGGCGCACTCCATACCGAGCGGGATGGGCATGGCGTCCCATGCGTCCCATAATACCTCCCATGCCTCGCATAGTAATAGCGCCGACGGGTACTACGCCCAACACCCAGCGACGTACTCCCCGCCCACGCGCTACCCACATCCCCCCGCGAATGGGAACGCGCACTCAAACAGCAACAGCAACAGCCCCGTACCCGCGTACTCACCCGCGCCGGCGTACTCCAGCGGCGCCTCGCCGCCGTCTGCGTACGGTGGTGGCGGGGGCGGGGGTGGCGCGGGGTCGCCGCCGGTACCCAGGGATACCTACGGTGGGGCTGGGTCGCCGCAATCTACATACGGCGCCGGGGCAGGCTCGCCGTCAAATCGAGACTACCCCTCCGGCTCACCGCACATGGCCACGTACGGCAGCGCCCCGCGCGCGCTGAGCGGGATGGACGGCTTGGGCTTGAGTAGCTTGGGTCCGGGGCTAAGCAGCAGCGGCTTAGGGCCAGGCTTAAGCGGGGGCGGGAGTATAAACGGCATCAACGGTCTGAGTGGGGGCGGCCTAGGACAAGACTATGCGTACTGGCGCACGGACAAGCTGCTCTAACCTCTGAGTGCAGCGGCGGTTTTTCCGCCCGATCCGATTTTTTTCCGGCCCGCGCGCGTGTCTCTGGGGATGGGCCGAGATCCGCCCCGCACCCATCTGCCCCGCTGCTGCCGTTGTCTGTACGGATCCCCACCACACCCGCTCCGCCCAGACTCGCCCGCCCGCCCCGACCCCGCCCAAACTCGCCCTCGCACGACCACCCGCCTGCCCCGCCTCCTTCTGCACAAACCCGCACACGCAACCTCTCCGCCAACCCGCCCATCTCGCACCCGCCCCCTACACCCCGCGTACGCAGGCCCCCGCCCCGCCCGCCCCATCTACCGACCCTTCCTCCTGCCTACGCACCTCCCCACCCTACCCACCTGAACCCACCCGAAAAGCTTTGAACAACCCACTCACACGCACTGTATTCTATCCCCACCTACCTACCGGTACCGCCTACTGTATATACTCCTCCCTCCTGCACGCTTACTACCGAACTCGCTATCGCACGCACAGAACAGAACGTGCTCGCACGCTCGCAGAACAGAACAGAACATGCTCGCACGCTCGCAGACCAAAGAACAGAACAAGAACAGACATTATCTATATATCATACGTATCATAGTAGCATACATCCACGTCGAATCAAAACGAATTGAAGAATCTGCATCGTCAGTGGGATTGCGATTGGGACTTCGCGTGTCTATGTCTATAGCCACGTAAGTTGCAAGGATAGATAGCAATTGGTTGGGGTCGTTTTATTTCGTTGGGGTTGTTTGGGGTTTTTTTGGGGGCGCTGTAAAGAAAGGACTCGATTTTTGTAGGCGGTAAACGAAATATGTGCCGTTGGGCTTGTAAGTGCTGAGCGCTGAGCGCCCGCCCCTGTTATTTCGTTGCGGTTGAGGAACTGAGTTTTCGTGTAAGAAAGGACTAGTTTTTGTTGGCGTCAAGTCAATGACTAGTACATGTACTTACGCGCCCGCCGGCCCGCCCGAGTCCTCTTTGAGAACAAGACACCGTGACGTCCAGGCGGTGCTCTTGTTCCGAGTCCGAGTCGTTTATTGATCTGAGACTGAGACTGGACAAATACGACGACTTGAAATAACAAAAGAAGAATGGAGGAGGGACTCGGAATGGAAGGTTGAGCGAGACATCATTACAAGGATGGAGAATTTTTCGTTTATGCCTAGGCCTTTAATTTCACGCGTCTTCGAAATTCGAATCCTCGTGAAGTCTTCTTCTCGAATTGGAAGAGTCTTCTCTTCTTTTCACGCCTGAAAGGTTGATTTACTGGCCCTTGCTCGAGTCAGTTATTGATCCGAGACTGGACAAATACAAGATTGGGATGGAGACAAGAGAATCTTCGTTCGTTTCGCTTATTTAGACGCACGTTCTTCAGTTCATGGACGCGGCTTTCTTTCTTCCTCTTCTCAAAAGGCTAAAGCATGAAATTGGAATTCCACGCGTTTCGGATTATTTTCGAACCCTTGCAGTCTTCTTTTCACGCTCGTGAATCCTCGCAGTTCTTTCAACTCATGCTTTTCACGCGTTCCCGGCGCCCGCCGTTCCGAATTTGCAACATGGTCCGACTCGCGAATCCTCGCAGAATTCTTTCTTGAAATTCACGCTCGCGCCTTTCGATTTCACGCGTTTCGAATCCTCGCTCTTTTCAACTCATGCTTTTCACGCGTTCCGAATTTGCAACTCGAGAGTTTTGTCTTCTTTTCAACTTGTGCTTTTCACGCGTCTCGAACCCTTCCTTCTTCTCTTCTCTTCATGCTCTTTCCACGCGAGAGAGCGATAAATTTAATCACCTGCCCGCGCCCTCCCTCACCGCCTCCCCGATCTCTTTTCGATTTCGATCGATCGTCGCCCTCGCAATCACAGGCCTGTGTACCTACGCGACGACAGCACAAGATCGACGCCGGGGCTTGGCTTTGCGGTTCGGCTGGGGATGGCGCGTGATTGCCATTTGGGAGGTTGATGAGTGGTTGATGCGTACCGGTGCCGCGGGCTGGGTTGGTTGGTGGGTTGGGTTGTGATGGGAGAGGGGATTTGATGGCCGGGGTTGAATCCGAAGCGGGTGGTACTATCATACTACTTGTAGTTGCTTGGGGGTGAGAATGGGGATGGGGAGAGGAAGCCTTTGTGGATCATCGGGATCGCCTCGATCTGTTCGCTAGGATACATTATATACTGAGGAGATGGGGGTTCGAATCCTCCGGAAGGCATATTGTACTTGGTGGTTTCTTTTTTTGGTTGAATTTTTTATTTCCTTCCTGGGATATTGAACACGACTACCGGATAGGAACGAGCATTGAAAAGCCTTTGTGGATCATGGGGATCCCCTCGACTTGTTGGTCTTAGATCATAATGTGTATATCGAGGAGACGGGGTTTCGAATCCTCCCGAAGGCATGGGTAGTCTGAGCCTTTTTGTTTAGATTTCTTTTATCGACAGGGACGAGTTCTGGAAAGCCTTTGTAGATCATTGGGATCGCCTTGATCTGCTATTCTTGTCATTGGAGGAGACGGGGGTTCGAATCCCCTCAAAGGCATATGTTGCCTGGCAGCTTCTTTTTTTGGTTGGAATTTGGTTTATTCCTTCCTGGGATATAGAACACGTCTATCGGATGGGAACGAGGATGGAAAGCCTTCGTGGATTGTGGGGATCACCTCGACCTGTTTGTAATTATATATATCACATATTGAGGAGATGGGGGTTCGAATCCCTCCGAAGGCATGGGCAATCTGAGCCTTTTTGTTTAGATTTCTTTTATCAACAGGGACGAGTTATGAAAAGCCTTTGTGGATCATTGGGATCGCCTTGACCTATTGATGGAATTCTTCCACATATCAAGGAGGTGGAGGTTTGAATCCCCCCGAAGGCATGCTTCTGGATAGAGGGTGTTTTTTACTTCCTGGTGAGTATTGAGCACATCTATGATCTATCCTAAACGGAAAGAAGGATAGAAAAGCCTTTGTGGATCCTGGGGATTACCTTGACAATTTACTTGAATGCTGCCGTTGTACTGAGGAGGTGGGGGTTCAAATCCTCCCAAAGGCATGGGTTGCCCCGTCACTTCTTTTTGTTGATTCAAATTTTTTTATTCCTTCCTGGGATATTGAACACGTCTACCGGATAGGAACGAGTATTGAAAAGCCTTCGTGGATCATGGGGATCACCTCGACCTGTTTGATAATATATGTTGCATATCGAGGAGACGGGGCATACATTGTGTGACATCTGCTTTTATGTTTTGTTTCCTGGGATATTGAACACATCTACCGGATAGGAATGAGTGTTGGAAAACCTTCGTGGATCTTGGAAATCACCTCAACCTTTTCAAAGCGATACTGTAATAGGTATATTGAGGAGGTGGAGGTTTGAATCCCCCCCCCAAGACATATGGTATGTTACGAGACACTTTTTTGGTTGAAATCTTCGTTTATTCCTGGTAAATATCGAACACGTCTACGAACGAGGATGGGAAAGCCTTCGTGGATCATGGAGATCACCTCGACCTGTTTG
Organism: Mycena haematopus; assembly: GCA_029281435.1. Classification (NCBI taxonomy): domain Eukaryota; kingdom Fungi; phylum Basidiomycota; class Agaricomycetes; order Agaricales; family Mycenaceae; genus Mycena; species Mycena haematopus. The sequence goes on from JARJCV010000107.1 coordinate 75,540, forward strand.
TAATCATATATATCGCATATTGAGGAGATGGGGGTTCAAATTCTCCAGAAGGCATTTGATATGTTGCTTCAAGCTTTTGGTTGCCATTTTTATTTCTTCTGGGTAAATATTATCTAGGAGAGGAACAAGCTCTGAAAAGCCTTCGTAGATCTTGGGGATCACCTCGATTTGTTAACCATGAAAACAGGCAATATACTGAGGAGATGGGGTTCGAATCCTCCCGGAGGCATGCTTTTGGATAGAGGGTGTTTTTTTACTTCCTGGTAAATATCGAGCCTGCTTATCTATTCTGCACCGGGACAAGGATGAAAAAGCCTTTGTGGATCCTGGGGATCGTCTCGGCCTGTTCTACTGCTTTCGATATGTACCGAGGAGGTGGGGGTTCGAATCCTCCCAGAGGCATTTCGTATACTACTTGAAACTTTTGGTTGGAATTTGCTTTATTCCAGTAAGTTGAACACATCTATTGGAGACAGGAACAAGGATGGAAAAGCCTTTGTGGATCTTGGAGATCACCTGAACTTGTTAAAGCGATATTGTAATAGGTATAATGAGGAGGTGGGGGTTCGAATCCCCTCGAAGGCATAATAGACATATTGTGATTGCTTTTTTGGTTGAAATTTTGGTTTATTCCTGGTAAATATTCTGCACGTCTACCGGACAGGAAGGGGAACAGAAAAGCCTTTGTGGATCATGGTGATCACTTCAGCCTGTTTGGAGTACATTTATATAGACACTGAGGAGACGGGGGTTCAAATCCTCCTGGAGGTATGTGTACACAGTCCCAATCTTTTGGTTGAAATGTTTGTCCCTTTCCTGGTCAATACTGAGCATATCTATAGGAGCCGGAAATAAAGATAGCAAAGTCTTTGTAGATCTTGGGGATCACCTCGACCTGTTCAATCATATATGTTGCATATTGAGGAGACGGGGGTTCAAATCCTCCCAGAGGTATTTCGTATATTGATTCAAACTTTTCGTTGAAATTTTTGTTTATTCCTGGTAATATTGAGCGCATCTATCGAGGACAAGGACTGGGATGGAAAAGCCTTCGTGGATTATGGGGATCGCCTTGACCTGTTCCCAGAACAAACTATCTAATACTGATGAGATTGGGGTTTGAATCCCCTCGAAGGCATAGGCAAGTTGCGAGGTGCTTCTTTTTTTGGTTGGAATTTTTATTTCTTCCTGGGATATTGAGCACATCTTTCCGAGCCGGAAACGAAGATGAAAGAGTGTTTGTGGATCTTGGGGATCGCCTCGATTTATTTACAGCTCTTTGCGGAACTCTAGGCGGGGCCGATTTTTTTCCATTTCGGGCCGTTTTTGATCGTTTTTCTTATTTCCCTTCCTGCGGCCTCAGCTCTTCACGGATCGCCTCAGTTTCTTCGGAAATGGATTCCTAGAGTAAATCCACGTCTAGTGATGTTCTCGGAAATTTTATTTACGTCATTTACATCTTGTAATATGAGATCAGGCTGTTTTGACGTCAGCAGCCCCTAGCTCGGGGACGGTGCCCTCAGTGTTTCTCATACGTGTACTGAGAACCAATATTACCATTCTAACGAGCGTGATGTGTTTCGATTTTGGCTGATACCCTCAGAAACAGCGGAAATTAGCATTCTTGCATCAGAATTCACCTTTGTGCACAGTAGGCAGAACTTGGCTGTTCCTTCGTGCCTTATGTGTAGATCTTTTTACTTCCGGAATCTAGCCAATGGACTGACTCGCTAAAGAGGGTGATGTCGCCACTTTTCTTTATTTTCGATGTATGCATCGTCGCGACGCGTTTTAAAATGACGCGAATGTCACAATCACGTGTAACATGTAACACACCGCTGTTTTGAAACACATCCCGAGAACCCATATATGAAAAATGAAGAAAAGCGGCTACATCACCCCCTTCCGAGAGTGAATGTGTTTGCTATGCTCTGATAGTAGAAATATCCATGCATAGGGCATGAGGGAACAACTGAGTTCTGCTTGCCTTCCAAATCCATGATTCTGCCGGAATAACACTGGTTTGCCACATACCTGGGTGAATTATTACAAATCCGACACCATCACGCTCTTGAGACGTCCTATATCGGTGCCAGTAACCCTTTAAAGTGCCGCTAAGGTCACCGTCCCCGAGCGAGGGGCTGCCAACGTCAAAACAGCCTGATCTCATATTACAAGATGTAAATGATGTAAATAAAATTTTCGAGAACATCACTAGACGTGAATTTACTCTGAGAATCCATTTTCGAGGAAATTGAGGTGATCCGTGAAGAACTGAGGCCGCAGGAAGGGAAATAAGAAAAACGATCAAAAACGGCCCGAAATGGAAAGAATTCGGCCCCGCCTAGAGTTCCGCAAAGAGCTGTAATCATACATGTTGCATATCGAGGAGACGGGGGTTTGAATCGTATCGGAAGCATATATTGGCTCAGAACAAACAATCTAATCCTGAGGAGATGGGGGTTTGAATCCCCCAAAGGCATTTGTATATTGCTTTGAACTTTTGGTTGAATTTTTTTTATTCCTTCCTGGGATATTGAACACATCTACTTGGGGGTGGGGCCGACACGCACAGTAACGAGGACGTCTTTTGTTTTGTTCCTACAATTGGATATATTTTAGGGTGTATATTCTAACACACACATAATGTCTTTTGTCGCGTTCCGGATCCAGTTACACATACCATGCTCGTGGCATGGCAACAGTGTTGCATCACGCAGAGTAACGATCGCGTGCCCCTGTACGAGGTCTGCGCGCTGAGCGGCGGTTGGGGCAGTGATGTACAGATGAGCGCTGTGTCAGGTGCGGAGACGTGTTTGTGGCCGCCGAGGGCCGTGTGACGAGCGACGAGCGTGGGACAAGGTAAAAGGTGAGGGAAACACTGTCTAGAGGGGCTGTTAATGGGTGGAGAAGGAAAGGGGGGGAGAGTAGGCATAACAGAGACGCACCTTGCGCCTGCATTCCTACCCGCATTGTTCCGTTATGAATGCTGTGAAAACGGAGGCCAGGTCGGAGCTCTATCGCCATTGCTATCGTGCTCTCACATCAGCCACATTTATCGCATCGGCCGCTGACTCGTGCCCCTGGAGCACGATCAGCGAGCATGTCATCAATTTGAGGGGCCAAGTAACGGCAACGACTTGCAGGGATGGCAGGGATGGCGGCTTTGAGGAGGATGCCTAAGGTTCCCCATCCACCTGAAGTCGGGGTGGGCAATGGGCAGAAAAAAGGACAAGACAGGGGCAAAGATGCACCAAGAAGATCTCCTCGTTCTAGCACGCAGACGCCCGTCACACACCACAACGGTCGACGCCGAGCTTGAGTGTGGCGCAAGCTGGAGCGGCGCCAGCCTATCCACAAGCTCCATTATTAGTGCAAGGGAGCCAAAACACGGTGTTGCAGCCAGCGAACGAGCACTCACCTCGAACTCAAAGAGCCAAACACAAATTTGGAGCCCTTCCTGTGGCCCCGGGAACGTTTGAGGAACAGCGCCCGAGGGGCCAGAGCTCGTCGTCCAATGTGGTCCTGGAAAAGCAAGAAAGTCACGGTCGTGACGCAGTGACATACACATCACCGTCGAAAGTTCAGCGATGTGCAACGTCGAAATTGACATCTAACGCCCAAATAGGGCGTATAATTGTTCAATAACATCAAAGGCAATGAAAACATGAAAAGCGAGGTATCCAAAAATTCAGCCTATTGCAGAATGACGGCAATCAAGCCCAAGGGATTGCTGTTTGGTACATTTCGACTAGGATTGGCAAATTTTGACCTATGGCATAGTGGAAGCTCACCGTCTAAAAGATGGTGGAGCTACACTAGAGTTCAGACCAAGGCAGAATAGGACCAGAGTTTGATAAGAAAAGCAGAGTATCGGTACAAGATGATGGTAAGGAATCAAGAGAGAGTCCGTCATGTGATAAGTAAGTAATGTGTGATCAGTGCGTCGTAAGCCGTCAGGTTTACACCCTCCCCCTCCGTGAAAAACGCCCGCCTATGCAACAGAGAAGGAAGGAAAGCAAATACACGTAAAAATACCTAAAAAACTGCTCCGCGGGTGCGTCAAAAACCCAGTGGGAAAAGCTACCGGGGCAGGCACAAAAAGAAGGTGAACAAGACATGCGCGCCTAAGCCGTTCCATCGTCCTTCCGTGCGAGCCACCGGTCGAGCGCTTCGGCTTCAGCCACTTCTCGGCCCGCGAGCCATCGGTTTTCTTCCGGGCCGTAGCCGCTGAACTTGACGAGGTATTGTTTCCCCCTGCCGCGCGGCCTTTCGTCGATAATTTCGTCGATGAGCCACTCTTCTTCGTCGTTGTCGTTCAAAATGGGCTCGGGCTCGGCGAGCTTGCGGCCGGGGAATAGTTCATCGTCATTTTCTATATATGGTTCAAGTTCAGACGCGTGGAAAACGGGGAAGACATTAGGTTGATTGGGAAGGCTTAGCGTGTAAGTTGAACATTCTGGGTGCGACACCGTGATTGTATACGGTCCGTCGAACCGCGCCATAAATTTCGCAACGCGCTTGTCGCCCTTCTTCAAGTATTCCACGCGTCGGTGATTTGTCGACAATTTTACACGGTCGCCAACCTCGAGCTTGTGTTCCGGCCGTCGCGACTTGTTAGCCTGTTCCGCCTGACAGATCTTCGCGGTCAACAGGTTCTCTTTTGCTTCGGCCACGTCGTCACACAAACACTTGATAATCTCCGCTGCTAATTTCTCCTCAGGTATCGCGTTTGCTGTCGCGATGTTGACCAAAGGAGGAATGATCCGCGGTGACCGTCCGAGTCGCAACTGAAACCCTGAAAAACCAGTGGATGCATTCAAGGTGTTCATCATATCGAAACGCACCCGGGGGAGGGCCCGGACCCATCCGCGCTGATTACGGGCGACGTGAAAACGAAGGGACTGATTCACAGTCTTGTTTGTCTTCTCGCTTGCGCCATCCGTCTCGGGATGATATGCGGTCGACAATTTCAGTTTCACTCCTGTCAATTTATGTAGACTTTTCCAGAACGTTGAAACGAACAACTTATCGCGGTCCGAAATTATTTCCAGCGGTAGGCCATTGTCGCAATACCAATGGTCGAAAAACAATAGTGCCAGTTCCGGAGCTGTGATGTTAGTCTTGCAAGGCACTATACGCACGTCTGATCCCAGACGACAAGTGAAGGTGACGATGCAATTGTATCCTTCGTCTGGGGGCAACGGGCCGATGAAATCCATTGCAACCGAATCGCCGCGCTGGTCCGGAATAGGCAGTGGGTGGAGTGGCCCCGCCTTTTGTACTGTACGCGACTTGTTTCTCTGGCATTCGGGACAAGCGGGGATGTAGGCGGTTTCCAAGTCTTTCCGCATGTTAGGCCAGTAATATGCGTCCCGTAACAACTGATAAGACTTGTCGAAACCAAAATGCCCCAAGGCATCGTGCGCAAGGTGATAAAAGCTTTCCCGTAGACCAGGTACCCTTGGGATGATCAGCCTCCCGCCGACGTACCACAGTTTCTCGTCGTCCTTGAATTCCAATCCCTGTAAACCCGTGCTCGCGGAGGCCAGCTTCTTACACCACGGATCAGCATCGTATCCAGCGCGTATTTTATCGAGCAACTTTGCATCCGCGGAGATTGAGAGAACGGAAGCTATCGTGCGTGTTTGCTCCCGTCCCTTGATCCGTGTTCTCGCTAAGCATTGAGTTGCCGAGAACGGTGATCCCGAGTTCACGCGCATCACGGAGGCAGTTTGTGATGCTTCTTCTTCTTTGTCTTCTGTCCATGGTTCACGTGCCCCAGCTTCTGCTTCCGTGCTGTCTTCAAATTCAGTTCGCGACAGGGCGTCCGCCACAGTGTTGTCTTCCCCGCGGACGTATATGATCTTGCAGTCGTACTGGCTCAGAAACTCCATCCATCGGGCTTGTCGTCTAGACAGATCTCTTTGCTTATCGAAATTCTCCAACGTTTTGTGGTCCGTGTATATGAAGAACTCGGATCCTAGCAAATCGACCCGCCACTTGTGTAAGGCACGTATGATCGCCAGCATCTCTTTCTCGTGTACTGGGTAATTCAGTTCTGCCGCCTTCAGTGACATCGAATCGAAAGCGACCGGACGAGCTTTCTCCCATGTCGGTCCGTATGATAAAATCCCTCCCGTTCTTTTGTCGCTTGCATCCGTTGTCACGAAAATTTTGTTTTCGCCCCGGTCTTCATGGTTAATTGTCGTCAGACAGTCTCGACTTACTACCAATTGCTTAATGGCGTCAAAAGCCGCCTGGTGCTGTACACCCCACTCTGGGAATTGCTTGTCACATTCCTTCGTGGTCAATTTCTCGAGGACCCCGGTATGTTCCGCCAGATTATGCAAAAAGGCCGAAATATACCGCACTAACCCTAAAAAGGCCCGTACATTGGTCGCTGATTTCGGCGTCAGCCAATGCACAATTCTCTCGACCTTCTTGGTATCGGCTTCCACTCCACGCTGGGAGATATGGTGTCCCAAGAAATCGACCTCATACTGGAAAAGTTTCGTCTTGCCTGGATTGCAGTACAACTGCGCTTTCTTCAGCGCCTCGAAAACCATCTGCAGGTGCGCTTCATGTTCCTCCACATTTGCAGACCAAATGATTATATCGTCGAGATATACATGACAAATTTTGCCTATCAAGTCCCGCAAGGCTGCGGTCACCCGCCGTTGTTGAATTGAAGGTGCATTCCTCAAACCTTGAGGCATGACCAACCACTCATACAAGCCCAGAGGCGTGTGAACCGCCGTATATTTTACAGAGTCCGGATGCATTCGTGTTTGAAAAAAGCTATCGGTAAAATCAATTGTTGACCAAATACGACCTTTTGCACAATCCGCCAATATATCATCGACCCGTCTCAGTGGGAATTTATCATGGACAGTGTTTGCATTCAGTGGTCTGAAATCGTTTACCCACCGCGGCAGTGCCGTCTTGTCCACTTTGGGAATCAAGAATGCCGGCGACGCGTACAGTGATGACGACGGTCTTATTCTTCCAGCATCTAAATGCTTTTGGATCAAGGTTTGCCAAGCGTCTTTGTATTTTTGTGGGCTCTGGTATGCGCGGGTCTGAAATGCCTTGTCGGCCTCTTTAAGCTTTATTTCACAAAATACATCCGTGGGCAACTCTTCTACATTGGGCATTGGTTCAAAAAGCATGCAGTACTCTTCTTTCAGCTTTGCCCGCCGCTTTTCAAGCTCCGCCCAATGAGCCAACACTTCCAATCTTTCCCGCACAGCAGCTATCACGTTTACCGGCTTAATCTCTTCAAAGAAGCCTCTATCTTCCATGTCAGTCTTCCGTCGTGCGCATACCGTATTCAATTCCCTTTGCATTGTCCTTCGATCCTTGAGTATTTTCTTCATTTTATCCTTCAGCTTCAGCTTCGCAGGCGCCTTCGGTGTTATTGCAGGCGGGTTGAACAGGTCGTACCCCACCCGTTTGTCTATCACCGTCCGTGCTGCGTGGTCAATTACAATGTGATTCTTTACTAGCCACGGTAGTCCCAATATAACAGGTGCACAAAGGTTCGTAGCTACAAGACAGCGTACGGTAGTAGAGACCCAAGTTTGGTCTCAAGATATCAAATGCAAGTTCACGTACTCTACAAGGTTCGTACCCGCAGGCGCAGCGGGGTTATCAGACATAGCGAAGCCAATGGGAAGGGGTTTATGCAGTTTAAAACGTCTCAGTGCTAGCTTCTCCACAAGATCCAGGTCGATTAGCGCTAGATGTGAACCGTCATCAATTAGCGCACGGATTTCAAGCGGTAAATTAGACATCGGCCCTTCTATCAGGCATTGCCAGAAGAAGTGCTCGATGTCGAAGGAGGGGCAACCACTCACACGCTCCAAATCATCGGTGCCCTCCGAGTCCGAGCTGTCGCTCTCGTCCTCGATGCCGTTCATGATAACCGCGACCGGTTTCGGTTTCTCCTGTTTGTCTTTCTTAGCAGCGTCGTCGGCGTCGTCGGCGGTCAACGTGCGGTAGGTGGCAGCGTCAGGAAAGTTATTCGGGCAATCCTTCGAGCGGTGGCCCACGTAGAAGCGCCAACACTTGAAACACCCATCGTGCTCACCCAGAAGCGCGCGTTCGCCGTCTGTCAGCTTGGGGCATCCCTTGGGCGCTGCGCCCGCGGTAGACGACGAGGAGGGAGCGCTCCCGCCTGCATTGGGTTTGTTCGACGAGCCGAACGGCTTCTTCCCGCTACGGTCTCCGTCGTTGGGCGCCTTGCGCTTCTCAGCTTTAGCATATTCGGCAGCGATGCGACGTTGTTTTTCCATCTCGTGTAAGCGTTTCTCATCAATACGGCGGACCTCTGCGCACCAGTCCTCTAGCTTCTCGTGTTCTACCGTGAGGGCTACGTCGTCCTTCCCATAGTCATATGCGAGGTCAGCACACATGCCCGCTTCGAGCGTGTGGCGAAGGCGAGTAGCGTCGAGGACGGAGGCAGTACCGATGAGCAACGAATGCAGTGCCAGAACTTCGGTCGACCATTTGTCGAAGGACTGGTCATTCTTCATCTTACTGTTCAGGAGATCGTTCCGGGTCGTCTGTTCCCAGTCTTGACGGAGGTATTTCGTACGGAATTCGGCCATGAACTCGGCAAAGGTAAGCTTCTTCACGCGCTCGCGTTCTGCTGCAGGGCGCAGCCAGTTCAGCTGACGCGTGCCACGGAAGCTGCCAAGTATTGTCCCGACCTGCTGCTCGTCCGGCGTATTCTTCAGCGCGAAGTAATTCAGTGCGGCGTTCTCGAAGTCGTTGGCCACCAGAGGGGTGATTAAACCCTTAGTGAGCACGGGGGGACGATTCGATGATTGTTCCACCTCGGCGTAAGTGGAGTTCGGCAAGGACATGGTATTACGACGGGGCGGAGAGGAATCAGAGTCGGAGTCAGAGGGTGGAATGTAGCGGGGTGACAGCGGCGGCGTAGGTTCTGGAGTCGTTAGCGGCGAGGTAGGTGCTCGCTGTGACTGGCCCTTTGCTGCGTTACGAGTCGTCAACGGGTTGGGGATGGACAGTTTGCGTGACAGTTTGTTCTTCTCTTTTGTTGGGGACAGTCACAGGTCGTGAGGTCACCACTGCAATACTTTGGGGTCAGTTTCGAGGTCGCGATAACAGCAAGACAGAGGCAGTGGGCGGTAAACGGCCAACAGCGAGCAGGTTCTGCACAGAGTATATGCGGACGGAGGCAGTTCGGTAGCAGTAACGGGGATCAGAGATCAGCGGAGGAAAATCCTCGCTGTCTCAGGTATGCGGTGCAGTCTGATCGACTATTCAAAAAAAAGTGGAAGCTCACCGTCTAAAAGATGGTGGAGCTACACTAGAGTTCAGACCAAGGCAGAATAGGACCAGAGTTTGATAAGAAAAGCAGAGTATCGGTACAAGATGATGGTAAGGAATCAAGAGAGAGTCCGTCATGTGATAAGTAAGTAATGTGTGATCAGTGCGTCGTAAGCCGTCAGGTTTACACATAGTTGGATACCAATGTCACCTACAAAAGCCGCCGCTAATGGAAATAAAAAGTGTAACGCTGAGGACAGAGAGGAAAATCAGATTCTGTGATGTAAGCATTTCCCACGATGCATAAATGACCATTAGATTGAGATCTAATGAATCAAATCGAGGTAAAACAATGATCACAAAAATCTATTGAACTTAAGCACTGCCACTATTTCGCGTTGACGAATAGAACATTACCGTAAATCCGCGCGAACTTAAAACACGCCTAGATGAGAATGAAGAACGATTACTAACGTACTCGTAATTCTTGCCAGAAAGAAGGATGGAAAAGCCTTTGTGGATCTTGGAGATTGCCTCGGCCCACTTACTGGTGAGACAACCATTATATACTGGGGAGATGGGGGTTCAAATCCTTCTAAAGGCATGTTCCTGCTGTGTTAATCGTGTAAATTTTTGTTCCCTTCCTGGTAATTATTGAACACATCTATCCGAGCTAAAAACAAGACCTGAAAAGCCTTTGTGGATCTTGATCACTGTGACCCGTTGCAGCAGGGAATCACTATATGTATACTGAGGTGGGGGTTCAAATCCTCTTGAAGGCATATGGAGGTGTGAACATGTTTTGTTGTTTCCTTCCTGGCAAATATCAAGCACATCCTTCTAGACAAGAACAAGTCCTCAAAAGCCTTTGTAGATCCTATGCCTTGATCTGTTTCCATGTACATAATCCCAGTGTATATTGAGGTGGGGGTTCGAATCTTCCCAAAGGTGTATGCTAGGCTAGTGGCTACTATTTTTTTTTCTAAAGAATTGCATCATGATACTTGGTGTTGTATATTCGGCAATGTAGGCAGACTATATTTTTGCTGGGTAGAGGCATTCAGAGCAGACTGGGAAATTGTTTTGACTCGAGATCCCTCATTTCTACCAGTATCAAAGTATCAGAACTATGCAGGGGAAGAATGAGTACTGAGAAGCCTTTGTGGATCTCGGGAGATCCCTCATCCCAATGGGTAAAGTTTCAAGAATGTCCCACTCAAACTCGACTTTCAATCTCCGCCCAACACTTTCTCACAAAAATCACGTGGGCGTCGGGATTCATTGAATTTTTGCTTGGCATCACTCAGAAGCGCGTGATTGATCGTCGAGCGGGCTTGATTGAAAGATGTATAGAGATGCAAAGGTATAAGGCCGCGATTGAATGGCAATACAGTTTGTCTATATACGGGTTCCAAGTTGAACTGTTGAAGTGCAGATTTGGTCGATTTCCATTAGACGAAGGTTGGAAGGAACGGATGTAAAAAGACGGGTCGGGCCGTCGCAACATAGACCCCCGGTGCTTTTAATATCGTCGGCGGAAGGAACGATTGAAGACATCTATGATGACCCGTCACAACATAAGACCGCAGTGCTTTTGATTTGAGTTGTAATTTGCGAACGAGAGATATACATATCAGGAGACGGTCAGTCAGGAGGTAAGCATTCCATCAGAGTAGGAATATTACCTACTTTCTGACAGTTCTAGGGTCGCATCGTCGTAAGGTTGTAAAGTCTCGTTGTGAGGTGCAATCGACCGAGATTCAAATTCCGGTATTTTTTCAACTCGTCTTCAACCCTGACGGATATAGACAATTTCTATTGAACTTCTCGCCTTTCAGTGTAGGTATTGGATCGAACTGAATAGACCATTAAGAGAACTAAGTCCCGATTCGCGGAGCGCTTGGACTTCCGCATCGAGTGTCAATCACGCGCCACGGTGGAAATCCCCCCGGACTCAGATTGATTGCAAATCAAATTGAAATTGTCCGATTCGGATGGACACCGAAATTCGAACCCGGAATTAGATTGTGTGCCCTCCCTCGTACAGGGTACAACATACCTTGACAAGGCTAGGGGCACCCACAGTCCTGGAGCGCTGTCCCGATCCAAATGATCGAGTCCGCGTTCTTCGCGTAGATAACAATTGGACCTGAACACCTGACCCACGATCTGCATATTGAGATCGGCCGGGAGCGCAAGGTCAGGCAAGGTCGCAGCTCGGGTCGAGGTGGGTTAGGCAGAGCGCGCATGAAGGCATGAAACAGGAACGAGGTCTTTATTTCTTCTAGAAAACGCGTATGCGAGTTCCACGCCCTCCGCGGTCCGTGCTTGCCGTGCGCAGACGTCATTTCTGAAGTGGACCTCGTGAGACAAGTCGCGATCCGCACGCGCAAGAATAGGCACGATTGCAGAGCTAACGGCGTGACAGAAAGATGCCGGACGTTCGAGGACGGAACTTGCCGCTGCGTGCTGTTAAAGGCCGCGGTATTCTTTTACGTTCTCTCATGAGCGTGGGCAATTTCTGGAGACTTCACAGGAGAACATATACGCATAGCTCTGCTCTGAATCCGAGTATCACCCTGTATCATCCCACCGTCAACCTGAACCCGACTTTCGGTTTCGAGAGCTAAAAGTAATCCGAATCTGCTGCAGAGGAATCGAAAGCGGGAAGAGGATCAAAGTAGGATCAATCACGCGCGGACGAGATGCCAAAACGGGAGGATGGGAAGATGGCCATCATGAGAGGAAGCCGACGATGCCCGTTCCAATCACCACATTTGCACTCAGCGGCGATTTGATGCTACTCCTTTCGCTACGGGCCGCTCACGGTCTCAACCGGGCTGGCTGGGACAGACTGGGACGGCGTTTCAATCGGTATGCTCTTCAAGTTGCGCCAGCAAATTCGCGCCCAGCGCCATATTTCGTGGTTTACTCCTTTTGCGACGGGTGTTGGTACAAAACAGAACCGCTCAGATTGATATCATCCATCCCATCAAGAGCAGAATCCATGTTGTCTGATGGCGTATTTTGAGAGAATGTTGTACCTAAGTAGCTTCTGCGGAGGCCGTAACAAAAAACGCCGACAAACCTGACAGAGTGGTCTGCTGTTTTCCCTCGCGCGCGTTTTTCGGGTACATGATATCAATGCAACCATCTGAGGCTTGCAACGGGAGCGTGTGAAACACGTCTGGCGTGGTGCTGGTGTTGGGTAGCTGTTCGTACATTGTTCATCGACCGGTCATGATGCACCATGCGCCCTGTAAGCTGTGCTTGCGCATGTCGACGAACCATTTCTCGTTTGCTGGCTTGCCAATGTGCTCATGCGGGGAAACTCGTATGTACAAGGGTCTAGACTCGTCCTCGTCCAGATGCAGGATGGGATGTAAGGTTTATGCGCCGTGCCCCGAGTTTGTTAGGCGAATTTGTGACAGCAAGTTGACGTGCGCAGAATGGAGGTATTCCCTGAAATGGAAATAACGTGCGGAAGCAAATTCCGACGTACTTACAGGATTGGAGGAGGTTGGGTCCCGCAGCGAGGCCACGGAGACATTGTCGTTAATTAACGGGTGTCAGTCGAGCCCCAATCACCGATGGATCAAGCGTCCTTGGATGGTGGAGACTAGGGTGGATGGACGGAACGGAGGAGCAGCCCCTGAGACTTTCTTTGTGGCGTGTTTGTACGGCAGCGCCCACGCCCACATATACGAATTTGGCATCTTCCGCGTTGTCACTCCGCTGGTGTCATAACTGCCGTACTCCCGTCTCCCGTCTCGTTGCTGCTGTAATTCCAAGACTCAGGGCCGCGATACTGCGCAGCCACCTAAGGATCGCAAATAAGAACGAAAAAAAAAATACTCCGTGTCGCGAATCAAATGCAGAAAAGGCGCGCAACGACAGCCGAGCGGCAGTCGCGCATTATGACGGGAAACAAGTTCGAGTCAGCGCCCACCGAGACCGAAGGATGGGATTGTGGCGGCGGAGGATAGAGATCGGAATGCGGGAGCTGAAGAGATCACATCTCGGAGCCCGGGACGGATGGCGTCCGAGCGACGAGGCAAGCGGTCACTTGTTCCCGTGGTTTGCACCCCAGAAAGCCGGACGCCAGTCAGTGCGGGAGTTTGTGCGGGGAGTTTTCAAACATATTGGTTTCGCAGCGATCTGCCCACACTAAGGATAATGATAGTCAGTAATATCAGCGAAGAAAAACACAATAACGGAAATTGCGGTATGTTTCAGCGTTGTAAAAACATAAACAGGCTCTCTCGTAACGCACTGGAAACGACAGGAGCAATGCAATACGCGATCAGTGATCAAGAGCTCACAAGTCGGGTACAGAAGAACGCTCTTGCTTCTTCGTTGTTGGTGCCTAACTTAGCCAGTTGATGCAGGAGGTTGCGCGGCCATAAACATTCCACCCGTTTTAGTTTTTGTCTGCGGACTGCTCCGGATTTGCGCTGCGTGTTTGCGCCGGAAGGATATAGTAGTGTGACGAGGAAGTGGGTGAGATCGGGAGGCAGGTCTAGACGTAGACATACCGCTCCCACATAAGGTATGGCGTGCATTCCGGGACGGGAAGACAGATGGCGCGCTTGGGACCTGACTGGAAAAATGGAATGATAATTCGTGCGCACGTTGAGTAATATCCCGACAGCTGGTAACGCGTGTGTGGGAGAAGGTGACCCAGAGAGCGACAAACGAGCCGCAGCGAAGGGAGAAGCCGCGAGAGGGACCGAAACAAAACATCACGACTGATGAGGAAGACCAGCTGATACCCTAAATTCGCCGAAGCGCAGAAGAAGCGGGGTCAATTAAGAGCCAAATACAGTGTCAATCTACAGACAGAAAGGAAGACCTTGGGTGACCTTTGGAAGACGAAGACGCGAACCACCGATGCCCGACGGGCCGACGGCGGCTACCGGATGATGCGTTAAGGTTCCAAGTGCGATAAGACAGCAGTTGCGTACGAAAACCCTACAGAAAGGCGCAGGGAAGTAGTCATGGGGTTGTTGATGCGGCAGTGTCCGACTGCTGTGGAGCCGAGAGCAGCGTGGCTGGACGTTCAACTTTAGAAGTTGGCGACTGCGACGATAACGACACTTACGTTCCCTACGAGTCGATCCGCCATCCAAAGGCCCAGATCCTGGCACAGCTCGTGGTGCGTGATTGGCTTGTTATATCGCACCAACACCGTTGCGACCTGCTAGGATGGGCATAGAGGTATCAGGCTGCTCCTGCAGATACGGGGTGAGGGATACGGGGTGTGAGGCTGGGTCCGCGGTAAATTTACTGGCGGTGTACGAGACGATGATGGGGACGACGCTTACAATCGTGACTCTCATTCCAGTGTCCGTTGCAACATGCGAACCAATCATGACGAGAGCGTGTTTATCGTATCTGGCGAACAAGGTAGAAGCTGCACTGAATTTCTGCGGGAATAGTGTCAGTGCATACTCTGCCTACCAAAGAAGCTGAGAACCTTGGAGGAAGCCCCCTGAAGCCCTACAAAGGATTTTCCACAAGAATCGAAAAGCCTGTGATGTTGCGTACTTCTGGCGCGAAAGAGGAGCGAGTTGAAAATTTCGTTACACTTGCTCAACAGAAAGATTTTCTTTGCGATTGCCGCCAGTTGTGGAAGAGATAAGACAACTATCGCTCGTAATGTAAGGTCTGGCCACCACGACGATCGGCTTTAGGTCCGAAATTTGAGCCGAACAACCTCTGTCTGTGTCTAGACTCTAGACAAGCCTGTCGGCAGTTTGAGGCCTACCTGGGAAATCAAGAAAATATAAGTTCCGTACAATCCTTTAAAACTTCAGCCTTGGAGAGGACAGAAGAACAACGTTACTTAACATACCATGGTTAGAGCTTTAATTCAACTGGGTGGCATCATTTTCATGTGTGAGCGGGTATGGCAATCAGCAGGTGCCGGCTCGGGCAGGAATCGGGCATCGGGCTTCGGCGACGCGGGTCAGCAGCCTTGACCGAAACAGCCTAGGAACATGGAGTACCGTGAACTGCGAGGTGGGCAGAAGCAGAAGTGTCACAATGTGACGATGGGTCACCAGTCATAGCCGGCAAGTGAACGTCCGTCAACCGGTACCCTTAACAGCAGCCGCCGTTTCTCCTCGACTCTAGATTCTATGGCGTCCACAGCATTCGTCGCCCCTCTGACACTCTCCACGTCTACCTTCAAGGACGATATCTTCAAAGGAAAAGTCCTCTTTTGCACCGGCGGCGGGTCGGGCATATGTCGTGGAATGACAGAAGCAATCGTGTGTCTGCTCTTCTTCTCAGATGTACCCTTCCTTATGTAGAGCCTAGATGCGTCACGGTGCTAGCGCAACCATCGTTGGACGCAAGCGCGTTTTTGGCTAGTTCGAAAATCTCGCGGTGTCTCATCTGTTATCTGCTTCAGATTCGATCGTCTCACTCAGGCAGCCAAGGAGCTCTCAGAAGCGACAGGTCAGAAATGTATCCCATTCCAGGCCGATGTTCGGCAGCCCAAAACCCTCCAGGAGGCCGTAGCCAAAACAATCGAGACATTTGGCCGCATCGACTTTGTCATCTGCGGTAATTTCATTTTCTATAAGCAAAAATCGTACTAATGCGCTCACGATGCAGGCGCTGCGGGTAATTTCCTCGCCCCGATCTCGGGCCTTTCCGAGAACGCGTTCAAGACTGTGATTGAAATTGATACCCTTGGGACGTTCCACACCATCAAAGCGACGAGTGCGCACCTCCGCGCGACCAAGGGCGCGTACATTCACGTCAGTGCGATGCTGCATTATAGAGGTACATTGTCATGGGCTCTACAAATTACCGAGCTCATGATTTGAAAAATCAGGGACGCCATATCAAGCGCACGTCTCCGCGGCAAAGGCAGCCGTCGACGCGCTCTCTGCTGTCGTAGCCGTCGAGGAGGGCCCGCACGGCGTGCGATCCAACGTTATCGCACCCGGTGCCATCAACGGCACCGAGGGCATGGACCGTCTCGGGGTACATCCTCCCTCCCTCCCAGGCTTCCTGTTATATCGGTATGCTTACTGCCAACCCAGGGCAAAGGGCCCGAAACGCGTGACAGTCTCTACCCACTCGGCCGCCTGGGCTCAATTGACGACTGCGCAAATGCGGCAGTATTCCTCTTCAGCCCCGCGGCAGCGTACATCTCAGGGCAGATCCTCCCCGTCGATGGTGCCTCGGAGCAGTTGCGCACTCTCGTCTTTCCGTACCCACTCGCTGTGCTTGAGCCTGAAAAGGTGCAAGGCATGATCAAGGGAAAGCTTTGAGTATGATCGAGGGATCAGAGGGAAGCTTTAATAACGGCTTCATTCTGCTGCGTTGGATCTCAGTGGAGAGGGACATCCCGAAGCACCGAGGCTTGAGGTTTCGAGCTCACCATAGAAAATTTATTCCTATAGTCTAACTCAGTAGCTCGAGGTTCGCTGGGGAACAGATGCAATACATGGACGGAACGCGCACAGATGATTGACTGGCCTGAAGTGATATTGGAAAGACTTAGACTCAGTTGATTGCTACGAGTTGCAGAATCCAACCGACCGCCTTGGGTACTACCGATAAATTTGCTACATTTCATCATATCACTATTTTCCACTGTCTCATAAGCATACACGACGCGGTAAGCAGCGAACTGTGAACTCGATTCAACTTCGAATTGAATCACGCTTAGATAATTCAAAGTACTATTAGGTCTTATTTCGTTCCCCCCCCCCTTCAAACCTCACACAAGTGGATGAAGATTAGTCGATTTATCAAGGAAGGTTCCAAAAACGGCCCTACGGGATAACCGTGCCTAGGCTGTGTCTCGATTTCTAAAACTCCATCCGACGAATCAAAGCTAGAACAGCAGCCACCGAATAGCTGAATCAGGTTTGGTCGCTCTCCCGTATTTCGATTTCACGTCGGCCCTCCATCAAAAACACAGCGGCACACCCGTCGTTAAAGGAACAATATTGCTTCAACTTCGCCGTCCGCCATCCTGTCGGTAAGCGAAACCATGCCTCAGACAGTATAGGACAGACCGGCGACTGCGGGTGCACACTATAACCGAACTTTATTTGCCCGTTGAACACGGACCTCCATGCTGTTGTGCGGATGGAGGTGTAAGTAAGGTGGTGAGAACATCGTGGCGACGGAACGGATCCGGGACCGCAGATGAGCGTGAGTTACAGTTTGAGGTACATCGTGCGCTTCTAGATCGAGTTGTGCCTAGTTGTGCCAACACGAGGAGAGCGCGCAAATCAAAGATGTGCGGAGAATAATCGATGTGGCTGGAGCATCTGACACGGTTAAAACATTCCTTTTCGATCCTGCATCGGAAATGATTGCTCGGATCGAGCCACAAACGCTGCAATCCTGTGCGTGACCACCTCGACGAACGCGACGAGGAAAATAGACCGCACCCTAGAACTTGAATCCGTTTCTACGGCGTTGTATTGGCGGAAGACAAATCCTGTATGCCTGGCTGAAGCCGACTGTACCACACGCCGTGAGACCATGTGTTGCGCTTTTTTTGTATCAAAGTCGCTCTAACGGCGAGAATGAACCGAGGACTGGTCTTAGTGAGTTTGGCTGGGACGTACGGATCTGAAGGTTTTAGACTAGGGAGCACCCAACTTCAAGGCACCGGCCATCGTCAAAAGCTGGAATCGGTTCGCGCACTGAGAGGCCTCGTCCACAATCAACGCGGACTGTCGCATAAAATTGAAAGGTTTCGTCGGGCACATGGCGCGTAGGAAGAAACCTGGAACATGAGTAGGGCTCCGGGATCCGTTTGCACGACTGGTGCAGCTGATAGAACAAGTGACGAATGGATTTTTGATCATTGCCTAGATGGGAAGAACCTTAGCCACCCAGAATCCAAGATTTCCAAACTGACCGTGAGAGATAGATGTGAAACGCCGGGCAGATAGCAAGGTCGACAATGCATTAATATTTGGGCTTCGCCGTGTCCTGGCCGTCGGAGGCTATTTTCAGGAAGGTATTCCTGGTCGGCGCACAAGGCAGGTTCGTGAGATTTTCGGAGGACGCGAGGACATCATGGGGTTTCGAGTAACTCGCATCGAATGCTTGGATTTGGTGGAATCTCCCGGTTTCGCGTGAAGCCAGCGTGTTTGGACGGTGCCTCGGAGAAAGCGGCAGACGTATAGTAGGTCGAACGGGACATGCGAGAGATGACCTCGAAATTTGAACGGCTATACATACCATACCCGATCCATTGCTGCGTTCGTTCACGAGACGCGTGAACGGAACCGGGCAAGAGACGGCGGAGAGTAGATGCAAAAATAATACGGCCTTTTCCGTGGTCCGCAGTGTAGGTTTGAGAAGAATAATCCAAGGGGGTCCGGTGATTACATGGTAGCGTGCACTTTGTCGGATCCATGTGTATTTGTAGGCGGTCCAAAGAAAAGTTGTCTTCACGGGGCGCCTGAAGGGCATCAACGACCTTTGCGTCCCATCCGTCGAGTTGCAATCCGGCCTGTGTCTCGCCTAGTCAAGTGTGTGGGCGCACCGCTGTAGCGTCATAGCGCACCGGGTGTCGAAATCTCGGATCTCATCTCGGAAAATCCTAGTCGCGAGTTATGAATATTGCATATGGTGACATACTTGTGACGGAAGCAGCTTCTTTGTCCTATTAGACAGCAAAGAAAAAGAAAAAGAAAGTTATTAGATGAGAAGATGGATAGGAAATAGGATTCTTGTAGGTGAGTGAAGGGGACAAGAGGTGGAAATTGGTACCGCCTAGGCGCGACTCGGAAATCTCGTGTGCATAGCCCCGAGGCCTCGGATGATGCGAGACTCGAGAGGTTGAAGTCGCTCTTCGAGGCTGGGTTGCCACCACGGAATTTTAGGAAGAAATGCTGGAATAAATTGACGGATAACGAGGAGAACAGTGACGAAACTTGTGGGTCCATCACTGTCCATCAATCAGATGGGACGTGAACTGCAAAACATGAAGATCCTATCGTCACCTAATGAGCATCGAATTTAGACGTTGTAAAGCGATAGACATCGGGTGTTGCTCTCCGAAGGCTTCAGTAATCCGGACGAAACATGGCTAAAGATTCTCACATTGACCGGTGGCATCGAAAGGCATTCAATGTCAAGACCTGCAGGTGTAATCTACGCGATTGGTTAGGTGGTTTTCACCTTAATGACGAGAAAAGTAAACCTGCCTCAGACCCTGAATCGAACCGAGCGGGTTGCAACACATTCGACCGAACACCAGTTATGGATAAATGACAACCACCATTTCGGGCAAGACGAACGCACCGATTTGCCGATCTAGCAATGTGCAGGGCGGTTTGAAGAGCCAGTGAAGGTCGGTCTACAATTCCTAGGAATCCGGGAACCATATCACATATCAGTAGTGGAATGTAGTCCTGGAAGAGTGATTCCTCCAGAAACATGGAGCCCGCCGCAGATACATAGAACTGAGCGGGTAAACTCGAACCAATGGACGTAATTCTGGTCCGATGATCGCATTACCGTTCCTCGTCGTACGGACTAGGGCGGTAATCTACTCACTTCGGGCGCTGCGTGGACAGAGCAACTGTGGAGTTTCTGAATGATCTGGCCATGGTTTTTGGAGTTGTCGTCTTACTCTTTTTGTGTAATTCATAGAGGATTTAATCCGCTGAGAATCACATTTGGGTGAGGGGTATGAGCAGCAGAAATGAGATACTTATTAGAGTAATGATATAATTATCCGCCTGACGAAAGAAAACGTCAGTAATGGAATGAAATCGCGTGCCGAAGCGGACAATTTATTGGTGATGCGGAGCGCAACGGAGTCCAAGGAAAATCAAATGCGAGGCCGGATGCTGCCATCATAATGGCCATGGTATCGGCCTCAGAAATAAGGTGCGTGCCGGAGCGGAAAATCCGTAGATTGTGGTTACCTCCAGTAAGAGAGCCGTCCGTCCGAACGAAGAGACTTGGACGCTCGCCGTTGAAGAAGTCGATAACGCCAAATCACTGGAGTATTACTTGCTGCTGTTGATCAGCCAGGGAATCCGGATGAAAATGGAGCTGACCTTTGTGCGCCTTCTGAACTTTCATCCTATGTATTTTCCGCCGTGCACTATGGATTGGGTGCTTAGACAGGAGGGGTGATTGAGGCGGTCGCCGAGAGCAACCGGGTCGGCCAGTAGCGCACATGTGTGTTTTATCTTGTGGCAGGTGAACGCCGGCCGTAGGCAATGCTAGGCCCCCCAGTCCGTCCGAGTTAGCTTGAAGCCTATAACACCTTGCTTTGTGTAACGCACTCCGACAAACGACCGTGGGGGAAGGCTCAAAGAGGCTTAAGCACCGCCACACCGACGATGCTATAAACAACGACAAGTAATACCTGCCTTGTCACGAACATCCTAATGTCCGCCCTATGTCTGATAAAAACTCGCAGTTATCTATGTAGGTTTTCTTGCTTTTTCTTCATGAATACTCCTCACGTTATCCAGACACGCACCAAACATCTCTCGTGGCTGCTGGAAACTCACCCCGTTATCCAGGCTCCCGGCAACGGCTCAGACCCGCGGTCTCCTTGGGCTTGGGTCGACCCTCCGACGTCACTCGCTGATCTCGACCATGAGCTTTCTGTTGAGGAAGAGCGTTTCCAGCGCTATGGCGGTGATTTCTGGTCTTGAGTCTCGACAGAAGCATTACTGATTCTAGCTTTACTCTGGCTCAATGCATAAGGTGTCTACCCCCACGACCCACCACCCAAGTCACCAGATCCGAGCCGTCAGTTTTCAGCAATAGCACGGGCAACTTCTGCGCTTCTCGATCCAGAGGAAATCAACTGGGATGGGACCGATGACCAGGCGAACCCTCAAAATTGGACCGACAGGAGGAAATGGACGTTCACTTTTATAGTCGTCGTAATGACTGTGAACGTGTATGGATCCGCTCGTTAATCTACAAATTGCGGCTAATTTGATTCGCCTGCAGGACATTTGCATCTTCCGCACCAAGCGATGCAGCACGCTTCGTTGCGGCTGACTTTGGCATTTCAGAAGAGGTCTCCGATCTGATAACGAGCATGTTTCTTTTAGGCTATGTGTTGGGGGTTTGTCTGACTTTGATTTCCCTTCCACGTATACTTATGGCGCTATCTCTTAGCCTGTGTTCTGGGGTCCCGGGAGCGAACTGCTCGGACGGCGGCCCATCTTCGTCTTTGCCATGTCGATGTACACCATACTTCACCTGGGCCAGGCACTCGCGAAAAACATCCAGACTATGTTAATCTTCAGGTTCCTTGGTGGTTTCTTCGCCTGCGCACCTCTCGTCAACGCCGGAGGCAATTATCCGTTTTCCTCCTGCTCAGATCACGGTTTTGATTATTTTCCCCAGGGCTCATCGCTGATATCTGGGGCGCCGAGAAACGTGGAACGGCCATGAGCATGTTTGCCGCCGCTGTTTTTCTCGGACCTGGTACGTTTCAGGCCAGCTTGGTCCGTATGTTGGGCAATAATCAGGTTTGAATAGTCACCGGCCCCATCGTCTCCGGCTTGTGGGTTTTTCGTGGTGTCTCTTAGTTTCTCGCTCATGTGGAAGCTTAGCATTCTAGAGAGCTCGTTAAGCTGGCGCTGGGTGTTCTGGGTCATGATGATGTTCGCAGGCACCTGCACTGTTATCATGATCCTCACTCTCCCGGAAACATACGCCCCAGTTATTTTACTCCAGAAGGTTCGTCCTTTGATCGTCCGACCGGCTCGTGGTCAGAACTTCTAAAATGTGGTTCAGGCGAAGGCCCTGCGGAAGGCCGACCCCGTTGGGAACAACCACATCTTTGCAGCCCACGAGAAACAGGACTGGTCCCTCCGCCCCATTCTGAACCGCACACTCTTTCGCCCTTTCAAGATGCTCGCTAGTGAGCCCATCCTCCTGCTCATAACAGTCTATCTCTCGCTCGTCTACGGCGTTCTGTACGGTCGTACGTCTTCCTTGGCTTGCGCATCGAATAATAACATTTGACGCGGTTCAGTATTCCAAGCAGTTCCAATTATTTTCGCCGTCAAGCGTGGCTTTACTATCGCACACACGGGGCTCATTTTCATCGGTGTCGGTATTGGCTCGACCATGGGGGCGTCCCTAAACATATACTTGGAGCGCGGTTATCCAAAGCTCGTCAAAACCTGGCGGGGTTTCCCGCCTCCGGAAGAGCATTTGCGAGGCGCTATGGTCGGCGGTTGCGCATTTGTCGTCGGCATCTTCTGGCTTGGATGGTCTGGCCAATATTCTAGCGTGCCATGGTACGTGCCCGCGCTCAGCACAATTGTGCTGGGCATGAGCGTTTGCATGATCTTCATCAGCTGCTTCAGCTATCTGGTAGAGACCTACCTGTATGTCAATGTCGTCCTTCATCCCGCCGCTAGCATCTGACTCGGACTTTTTCAGAATGTATAGTGCCTCGGCTTTCGCCGCGAACACCTTCTGCCGCTCCCTTGTCGCTGCTGCATTCCCGCTTTTCACCGTCCAGTTCTTCACCAATGTAAGTATGGGCTGGTGGAATCGTATGGCTGGTGTACTTACCGCTCGTAGCTCGGAGTCCACTGGGCCTCAACGCTTCTGGGCGGCGTAGGTTTACTGCTCCTGCCCTCCCCGTTCCTGTTCTATAAGTACGGCGCACGCATCCGCGCAAACAGCAAATTTGCTCCCTGTCTAGATTTGAAAATCGCCAAGGTCCTCGCTCAGGAGGCGGAAATGCAGACGGCAAAAATGAACAACCTCGCGACTTACTCAAGCCCAACTGGGGAGAAAGTAACGGTGTAGAAATCCGCCGACAGCTGGACTCTAAAGGCCATTCAATTTCTAAGGATAGATCCAATGTACACGGCTATACCGTAATTCTGGAATCTGAAAGAAGTTGATGGCCGAAAAACAAAGTATGTTCTTTCAGGCACACTGCTGGGGTTCAAAAATTCCGCGAAGTAGCCAGAACTAATCTCCTTGCCCATCGGTGAGAGTCCCGCGAACTAATCCCACAGAAAACGGGTGGCGTCAAAAATCGACTATGTCGGATACTCGGATTTCAAATTTCCAATGATTCGGCGACCTAAGTACTGGATTCCAAAGGATTCGTGCATTCAAAAAGCACGCACACATTTTTAGGTCTTCGAGAGAGCTCTCGAGAGACGAACAAGATATTGCCCTGGTTGTTTTTCGCTTGATATCAAGCGAAATTGAAATACTTATTAGCTTTTAAGCAACTAGACTACTGCACATCTATAACCAGTCAAGACCCCAATTTGGCGATCCGCGGCGCACGGGGCACGCGTTGCAGCACGTTGCGTGGTTTCAATTTCTTGCATCAGCGGATAAAAATCCGGTCACTGATGGCCGTGGAACGCGCAACCTCCATTAAACCGTTGCATTTAACCAAACATAGAGGACGGCGCTCCGGCCAGGATAGTCATCGAGTTCTTCGCTATCGAGCACATTGTTTTTCCCCTTTTCTTCTGGAGATAGTGGTCGATTCCGTGGTTATCGAGGGGTATTTCTTTCTACAGAGCTGCATGTGAACCAGAGAGTCGAGTAAGATCGTCTGTTGGCCGAGATGGCAACTGAAACCATCAGCGAAAGCTTTTAGTACCAAGTATTGCTTGGATTCGTCCAATTGAGCGGTTGGTGGATTTTGAGGATGGGTTGGCAAGGAGAGGTCTTTAGGTGACCGGTGGAGCGTGGTTCGTGTGGAATACTCCGACCGGGCAGTCGCGCAGAGCTGCTTCCTGTCCCATGGAGATACGTACCAGAACGGCCGTTGGTCAAGGCACCAGGCTGCGCAGCTGCCCTTCAATGAGGCGGGGAGCAGGGAATCCACGAGTACTCTTCATGAGCTAGGGCAGTCCTGAGGTCCTCCCGCAAATATAGGTCGAGGTAAATGTTGAAATGTCGAAGAGGCGCACTAGCTCCTGATATCGCTGTCGGAGAAACTGGGTGCGCGTCAGGCCATCTGACTGATGTGACCCGGAATAGTAACTGTCTTGCTAACGGATTACGAGCTTCGGCACCGCCACCGTGACAACATTTTGTTGCACCGCCGACTACGACACAGCAGAGCCCCGCATAAAACGCCGGCGTTAAATATGTAGTCCCTCTTGCACTTCCTTCTTCTTGCCGTGTCTTTCTTGCCGTGTTTCTTCAGACATGGATACCCCCCATGTTATCAACACGCGCACCAAGCATCTTTCATGGCTCCTGGAAACTCATCCTGTTATCCAGGCGCCCGCTGCCTCTGGCAACCACCGCGCCAGCTCTAGCTGGGCGTGGATGGAGCCTCCTATGACAATCGCTGAGCTCAACAGCGAGCTCGCCATAGAAGAGGAGCGTTATACCCGCTATGGTGGCGCTGACCCCCGGCCGCCGGAATCTTTTGCTGCACCCGTACCCGAGCAGGCAAACCGCCGGTTTTCGACAATAACGCGGGCACCTTCTGCGCTTCTTGACCCAGAGGAACTCACCTGGGAGGGCCCCGGCGACAAGTCCAACCCTCAAAATTGGTCCAATGCCCAGAAGTGGTTCATTACCTTCATCGTCGTCATAATGACTGTGAACGTGTATGGTCTACATTCCTCTACTACAAGCTACCGGCTAATTTGTTTCGTCTGTAGAACGTTTTCATCTGCGGCACCAGCAGATACACAAGACTTCGTTGCGGCAGACTTTGGCAGCTCAGCTGAAGTCGCCGATCTGATAACGAGTCTGTTTCTTCTGGGCTATGTACTGGGTGTAAGTTTGATTCCGATTTGCCTTGCATGCAAATACTCATGCCACTGTTTCTCAGCCCATGTTCTGGGGTCCCGGTAGTGAACTGCTCGGACGGCGCCCCGTTTTCATTTTCGCTATGTCAATATATACTTTACTTCACCTCGGCCAGGCACTCGCCAAAAATATGACCACCATGTTGGTCATCAGGTTCCTCTCTGGCTTTTTCGCCTGCTCACCTCTCGTCAATGCTGGAGGTAATAATACTCGTCGTTCGTCTTCCTTGCGCGCGATTTTGATCAAGTTCACCAGGGGTCATCGCTGATATCTGGAACGCCGAGAAACGTGGAACAGCTGTCAGCTTGTTCACAGCCGGTGTCTTCGTCGGACCTCGTCAGTTTTACTCTCCAGCTTACGTTCTCGACGTCATATTAATTAACGTCATACCCAACAGTTAGCGGCCCTCTGGTTGCAGGCTAGTGGGTTTTCAACCAAGTTCACTTGATTCCTCGCTCAAGTCAAATTTCTAGCATTCTCGAAGCCGGCTTAAGTTGGCGCTGGGTTTATTGGGTCATGATGATGTTCGCGGGAGCCGTCACCTTCTTGATCATAGTAGGTCTCCCAGAGACGTACGCCCCAGTCATCCTCTTGAAGAAGGTTTGTGCTGTTGTCAGCTTTCCAAGCTCAGAGCTGATTGAAGTACGATTTAGGTCAAAGCTCTGCGGAAGGCCGATCCCGCCGGGAACAGGCATCTGTTTGCAGGCCACGAGAAGCAGGATTGGTCCTACAAAGGGGTTCGCGACCGCACGATCTTGCGTCCGTTCATAATGCTTGCGGGCGAACCGATCCTGATGCTCATCACCGCATACCTTACGGTCTTGTATGGTGTCCTATATGGCTGTGCGTATTACTCGGCTCTTCATCTAACCTGAAATTAACGTCCCACCAGTGCTGCAAGCCTTCCCTATTATATTCATCGAAAAGCGTGGCTTCACTATCGGCCAGAATGGGCTCACCTTCATTGCCGTCGGCATTGGGTCGACCATTGGGGCGTGTCTCAACCTATGGATGTCGCGCGATATTCCACGGCTCATTAAGGAGTGGCGAGGCTTCCCGCCCCCCGAGAAACGGCTTCCCGGTGGCATGGTCGGTGCTGTCGCCTTCGTCGTTGGCATCTTCTGGCTCGGGTGGACCGGCCAATACTCCAGCATCCACTGGTATATTCCGGCGCTCGGAGCCGTGGTGGTCGGAATGGGTTTCTCTTTGATATTCATCAGCTGCTTGAGCTATCTCGTGGAGACGTATCTGTAAGTTTTACTTGGGCTTGCGCCACTGATCCCCCGGCTGAAACATTGTTTTAGGATGTACAGCGCTTCCGCCTTCGCCGCAAATACCATTTGCCGCTCCATTTCCGCTGCTGTGTTCCCGCTGTTCACGGTCCAATTCTTCCACAAGGTACGCCCTGTCGTATCGTGCTTCGGTGTCGTTGCTTACATCATGCCTGAAGCTCGGTGTCGGTTGGGCCATGACGGTGCTTGGCGGTGTTGGTCTCATCATGATGCCATCGCCCTTCCTGTTCTACCGTTACGGCGCCCAAATTCGCTCAAGGAGCAAGTTCGCGCCATGCATTGATTTGAAGATCGCCAAGGTCCTCGCCGAGGAGAAGGCGGCGGCGGAAATGAAGACGACCCGGATCACCCTTTCAGACAACGCAGACGAGGCAGGCCAAGGCGCAGAGAAGAAGCCAGCCGCGGTGTAGAAGTTATCAGCAACAGAATCGAATCGATGCGACACCTGTGAGTACTTAACAAATCCCTGCCTCCGCCATTCATCACTGACCGGCCTTTTCAGAATCTCATATCACGACCAGCGACGAGACACCTGTAGCCTACCTTTAATCGCAGAATCTGGACTAGAGTACATACACTTGGAATACTATCATATATTTATTGTGGTTTATGACCACTGTTATTTTTCAATTTGCTGCGTCTCACGGAAGAGTTGTTGGATTCAGTCATTCACGGGATCTTTGGGGCGCTCCTATCAAAAACAACCTTCACACCCATGTGAACAGGGTAACGACTCGCAATTTCAAATTTGAAACAGGTTTCCGCAACAAAACGTGTCAGTGCAGCATCTCAACATTGCCTTTTTTGACGGCCAAGCGAGCGCGGCGAGCGGTCGCCGGTAACTGGACTTATAACGTCTGGGAACGAATACACAGGCTGGGCGGCGCGACGGCATTAGGCGGCATTATTGCCACGCCGAATGCAGGGTTCCACGTGACCGCGTCTGCAGATTTGATGGAGTTCAACTTGAACGGTTGAACCAAGAGTGAACAAGAGGGTATACCGCTGTCCCACAATGAATTTTCTTCTTGGGTGTTCGGCGGCGCGTGCGCGTCGAACGCAAAACTGGTCTCGTGGAGTGATGTGTTCCCGTGGGTTGAAAAACAACAGAACTGCCCATTTGAGCCCTCAACTGAACCCCAAAATACATTCTCTATTGTGATTTTGAACCCTGTTGAAGCTTGCTGACAAGAGTTGGATATATTATATTCACCCATATTTTTCTTGACATCTCTTCACGACGACGGAACTCCATCAACCTGACGCCGTCGACGGAAAGTCGAAAAGGCTCCAGAAGGATCTTACAAGTGCATTGCATTAATATGGATTGAGTACATTTATCTTTTATATAGCGAATGAAAGGATAGCAAGTAGAAACTTCGCTAACAAAACAGGTTGTCCGTCCGTCATCAAGCATGAAACAAAAGTCCATCGGATCCCATTGGCTCCTAACCACACTATTGCGCAGCCTTGATGAGGTCCGCGGCCTTCTCCGCAACACCATACAACGTTGAACTCAAGTGCGCGCTGATTTGGATTGGGAGAATCGACGCGTCGACGACCCGTACGTTGGTGGTGTTGTAGACGATGAGCTGCGCGTCGACGACACCGCCCAATTCACGCCGCATCATCGCCGCAGTTCCAATCGGGTGCGCAACAGATGCGAAGCCGTTTTTGATCCACTTCTGCCAAGCCGCGTCGGTGCCGCCTTGTGCGTTATTGGGAACCGCACTGCCTGGGGTCGCCTCGCCCGTTGAGAGGGAGCTGTTTGTTGCGTCCAGTCAATGTCGATAAATTGGGGGCAACAATGAGACGAGAAACAAACCTGAGAGGCGGGCTCGCGAGGATCTTGCGCGCAAGCCTGGCACCAGCGACTTGAACATCGAGGTCCATGCTAACCCCAAAGTAGTTCACTTGAATGGCGGGGTATGTGAACGGATCGGTGGACTACATTGACCGTGTGTGTTAGCAAGTGCCCGAGAAGAAGAAAAATCAAGAAGCTGACTGTGATCTTGACACTCCCGCGACTGAAAGGAAGAAGCTGCCACATATCAATTCCAAGGGCGCTGTCAGATTAATTGCCGGTCAGTTCCTGGCTCCAGCGGAAAAAAGACGGCGGTAACGCACTTCGGGAAACCAGTGTCGAAGAAGAGCTCGACGACAGGAGCATTGTTGTTGATGATGAGATCAGCTTGGACTTGGTATATTTGCTGCAGAGCAGCTGCAGACAACGCCGAACCAGCTTGTGCAGTGGCCCACGCGGACAGGTTCCCCTGGATTTGTGCAACCTTCGTGCTCGCCTGAGAACCAAAGAGCTGGTAGATGTTCGGGTACGCGATCGCGTCGGAGGGACCATCACCATCAGGGTCGAAGCTCGAGACTGCATTCGCGCCCAGGGAATTCATAGTCTGCATGGTTGTTCCGGTGAGCATTCTCGAAATTACACAGCGCAGAAGGGAGCAACTGGCCTGTTCCTGCAAATTCTTTCCGACAGTCTTGAGGTCGATTTGGGTCGTGATTCCGAGAGGGCCGAGCAGGGCCGAGTCGCCGATGCCTGATTGTTGGAGGAGAGCAGGCGACTATCAGACAGGTTAGCATTGGTGCATTTGGGCGAAAGACACGTGGGCAGACCATGATCGCGCCTGCGGCGACGATAACCTCGCGACGTGCAGTCGCGGAGTAAGTCCAAGGCGCTTCCTCCCAGAATATCCACTCAACACCAGAGGCTTTGAGCGGCAGGCTTCCGGGATTCGACCAGTTGATTTTCGTAACCTAGGTTGAAATGAGAACAACAATATTGCAGGCGCAAGAGACACACGATATGCTGCCCTAGAGTGACCCAGTTGGTGCGTTCCGTCTCGACAGGTGTAAGATACGCTTCAACACTGGAGGAACGATGATCCGAATCGTGCCAATTTATACTCTAAAAAATAAACTTCAGTTTGTCATAAGCTAACCGGGACAGCAGAACGCACAAGAGGAGTTATGGACACGCAGTTGGGCGTCCCACCGTTGAGATCCTTGAAGTGGCTGATTCCTACACGCAATTCGAATTGTACATTCGAAGGGCTAGCAGAAAATGTATACGCACCAGTGAGGTTGACGATGGTGTTGACGAAGTCGGGCTGTTGGGGGCCCCCGTACATTGCATCGGGGTAGGTTACTTGAACGGGTCCGGTTGTTCCATGATACGACGCGATCGATTGTGCGCCTTTCGCCGCCTGTTGTCCATTGGGGGCAGAGAACGCCTCCGCCTATTATACACAAAAATCTAGTTGCCTAGAAGTCGACCTGAGATTTTCTTTCGCGCACCTTCTGCATGTAAGTAAAAATCCCGTCCCAGTTCCATCCAACGCTTGCTTCGTCCTCCTCGAGTAACGTTGACCATGCATCGTATTGTGCATTAAGTCCCCGAGTCCATGCAGCCCCATTGATGGAGGTACTGCCTCCAAGCGTTTTCCCGCTTGAAACAATAGGTTAGAACATATAGGGGCATATATGGCGTATTTCTGCACTTACCCATGGATGACCCTCCCCTGGTCTGCCGTCCATGCCCAGTCCATAGGTCCGCCAAAGGCCTGGCTATACTCGTAGATATCGTAAATCTCCGGATTTGTGCGGTCGTCCTGGCCGGCCTCGATGAGAAGGACGGTTATGTCAGGGTCCTCTGAAAGTCGGCCAGCAATGGTCATGCCAGCCAATCCGCCGCCGACAATAATGTAGTCGAACGTGCTGCCATTTATACCGACTGAGGAATAGGTGACGCCAGACACACGTTTCTGTAGGTTGGGGGAGGCCAAAGAAGCGGAGGCCAGTCCTAGGACCGCCAAAGAAATTAGAGAAGTCATAAGGAGACGAAGAAAAGGTATGAAGAGGAGCCGACGTCGGGTCGCATTTAAATACTACGGGCCACAGCCGCGAGCTATACGGCAGCTTGGCGTTTCATCAGCCCGAACAGTGTCGCGATTGCGAAGTGATCGACATGTTGCGAATGCAAACGTAAGCAAGGCGATAGAACGCCGTCGGCTTTACCCGACATCCGATTCGGACCGCGACACGGCAGTGACACGGCGGTCAACTCTGCCCGCTCCTGAGACTCAGGCTGAGACCATGTCAGACGTCTTGGACTACGTTTAAAACAGGTAAAGTTTTATCTTATTTTATTTTGCCGAAAATGTAACTGCTTCAGTACCGGTACACTCGTATCTGAAATCCACTTGTACCGGACCGCTGCCGGGGTCGCCGGATACTGCACACCCATCGGAAGGATGTTCGTCAGAATTCATCGGAAGGAAGTTCGTCATTCATTGGCCAACCTATTTGGAACGGACCAAGGTACAGAACGTGGACCCGCTATTCGTGGTCGAAAAACTTGGCGCTGACAAAACTGGGCCGAGAAGTGGAGTTTGTGGGCAGAGTTGGGGCCTGTTGGGCTGGTATCATGTTCACTAGTCTCTCTCAGACAGACGCTATAAACCTAGCTCGTTCCTCGCTGTTTATAGTCTGTTAGTAACCTCGCCCTGATAAGCGGCGTCCAACGTTATCACGGAATGATGGAGATGCACAACCAAACAACTCATTTTGTTCACGCGTTTTGCACCATTCGACGCGAATCTTCCAGCTGAAATAGTGGAAGAATATGTTTCGAAGCATTATTATACTGACTATCGATGCAGCGATGTTTCTTTGGTGAGCAGTCACTACTCTAAAACAATATTTCGGCGCTTTCGGCGTTCGTTCGGCCGTAAAGATCGTGAATTTCTATATCCACCCCAAATCCTCACTGAAAATGTTCCGGGACGGATAATCAATTGAGAATACGTTTAATCTGCACCTCCCTCGCCGTTTCGGTCACTGTGTAGACGTCAACGCGTGAAGTCGCGTCTCGGTTGGGTTTTTGGGCGGGACACGTGCTTTCCCAAAACGGATGCTTATATAATAACGCAGGACGACGGTTATGATGGCGTGGTAACTAATAGACTACATGTTCACAACTCGTTCTGAGTCAAGCTGTCGAATATTTAAAACCCACGACAAGGACGGAAACAAAAATATCCACGACGTTCCAGCTATACGCACAAATTGTAGAGCATTTGTGTGGCTGGATTCAACACAACCGCGAAGTTCCGCCCCGGTGCGCGGCGAAAGCCGTGTTGCGTCGATTTGGTTCTCTATTTGGTCGTCGGCATCCACGGCATCTACGGCTTCGTCAGAACGGGGCTTGTACCGAACCCCTAGTACCAGAATGGAGCACTATCTAAAACTTAAAGCAATGAGGAATTCACGTCACAATTTAGAGTTATCGTTGGATACCCGGTGGTAAATAGCTTTGTTCGAGGCTTGAAACTGTGCTTGACTGCTGCTAAAACACCGCACCTCAGTCTTGTACTACTTAGACAAAGCGTGGTATGCGATAGTACTAATAAAAAATCTTCGCAGCCATGTGAACAGGGTGGGGACTCGCAATTTGAATAAGATTGTACCAGCGAACTGCCTCAGTTCAACATCTCAACATTGCCTTTTGTGACTGGACTTATGACGTCTGGGAACCAAGAACGAGATACATAGGCTCACAGGCAAGATAGACGTCTTCGCCGGCGCGCCGTCATTCGGTTCATGAAGACATTATTGTCACGCGTAGGTGAATCCAGGGTTCCACTGCGCCTGGAGGTTTGGAAGGTTGAACGGTTGAACAAGAGGGTACCCACAAAGGCACGCCGGCCGTCGCACGATAAATTTAATTCTTGGGGTGTTCGGCGGCGCGTGCGAGGTGAGGCGAACGCAAATTGAAAACGGGTCCCGTGGATGAATGACATTGAATGTGTTCTCGTGGGTTGAAAAACAACTGAACATGTCAGGTCGGAAAAATAAGGATGTCTGGGTGAATATCCAACCCTCTGCCGGTTTCAACAGGGTTCAAACGGGGCTAAATCACGCTACTTAGGCTTCAGTTGAGATCTCGTTGCCAAAAAAAAAAGCAGTTGCATTGCATATTATTGTGAGTAGTACAGAGTACATTAATCTTTTGATACAGCCAACGAAAAGATACAAGCAACAATTTGTCCGTCATCAAGCATGAAATAAAAGTCCGTCGAACTCCATCTGTTTCTAACCACACTATTGCGCAGCCTTAATGAGGTCCGCCGCCTTTTCCGCAACACCAAACAATGTCGAAGCCAAGTGCGCACTGACTTGTATCGGGAGGATCGACGCATCGACTACCCGTACGTTGGTGGTGTTGTAGACGATGAGCTGCGCGTCGACGACACCGCCCAATTCACGCCGCATCATCGCCGCAGTTCCAATCGGATGCGCAACAGATGCGAAGCCGTTCTTGATCCACGTCTGCCAAGCCGCTTCAGTTCCGCCTTGTGCGTTATTGGGCACCGCGCTGCCTGGCGTGGCTTCGCCCGTTAAAATGGAGCTGTGTTGTTACGTTCAGTCAGGCTCGATGGATTGCGGGCAAGGAATAATAAGATGAGAAACAAACCTGAGAGGCGGGCTCGCGAAGATTTTCCGGGCAAGCCGGGCACCAGCGACTTGGATATCGAGGTCCATGCTAACGCCAAAGTAGTTCACTTGGATCGCGGGATATGTGAACGGATCGGTGGACTACAATGACATACGTGTGTGTTAGCAAGCGTCGGAGAAGAAAAAAAATCAAGAAACTGACTGTGATCTTGACACTCCCGCGGCTGAAAGGAAGAAGCTGCCACATATCAATTCCGATGGCGCTATATGATTGATTTCCGGTCAGTTCCTGATTCCAGCGGAAAAAAGACGGAGGCGCACTTGGGAAAACCAGTGTCGAAGAATAGCTCGACGACAGGAGCATTGTTGTTGATGATGAGATCAGCTTGGACCTCGTATATTTGCTGCAGAGCAGCTGCAGACAACGCCGAACCAGCTTGTGCAGTGGCCCACGCGGACAAGTTCCCCTGGATCTGTGCAACCTTCGTGCTCGCCTGAGAACCAAAGAGCTGGTAGATGTTCGGGTATGCGATCGCGTCGGATGGACCGTCACCATCAGGGTCGAAGCTTGAGACAGCATTCGCACCGAGGGAGTTTATAGTCTGCATGTTGATTTCGGTAAGCATTCTCGAAATTACACAGCGCAGAAGGGAGCAACTGGCCTGTTCCTGCAAATTCTTTCCGACAGCCTTGAGATCGATTTGGGTCTTGATTCCGAGAGGGCCGAGCAGGGCCGAGTCGCCGATGCCTGATTGTTGGAGGAGAGCAGGCGACTATCAGACAGGTTAGCATTGGTGCAAGGTTGGGACAAAGATCAGACCATGATGGCGCCTGCAGCGACGATGACCTCGCGACGTGCAGTCGCGGAGTAAGTCCAAGGCGCTTCCTCCCAGAATATCCACTCAACACCAGAGGCTTTGAGCGGCAGGCTTCCGGGATTCGACCAATTGATTTTCGTAACCTAGATTGAAATGAGAACGACGATGTTGGAGCCACAAGAAAGAGACATACGATATGCTGCCCTAGAGTGACCCAGTTGGTGCGTTCGGTCTCGACAGGCGTAAGATATGCTTCAACGCTGGAGGAACGATGGTCCGAATCGTGCCAATTTATGCTCTAGAAAAATAAACTTCACTTGGTCATAAGTTAACCGGGACGGCAGAACGCACAAGAGGAGTTATAGACACGCAGTTAGGCGTCCCGCCGTTCAGATCCTTGAAGTGGCTGATCCCTACACGCAATTCGAATCGAACATTCGAAGGGCTACCAGAAGATGTATCCGTACCAGTGAGGTTGACGATGGTGTTGACAAAGTCAGTCTGTTGGGGGCCCCCGTACATTGCATCGGGATAGGTTACTTGAACGGGTCCGGTTGTTCCATGATACGACGCAATCGATTGTGCGCCTTTAGCCGCCTGTTGTCCATTGGGGGCAGAGAACGCCTCGGCCTATTGCAGACAAAAATTCAGTTGCTAATAATTCGACCTAAGATTTTCTTTCGCGTACCTTCTTCATGTAAGAAAACATCCCGGTCCAGTTCCATCCGACGCTTGCTTCGTCCTCCTCGAGTAACGTTGACCATGCGTCATATTGTGCATTAAGTCCCCGAGTCCATGCACCCCCATTGATGGACGTGCCGCCCCCAAGTGTTTTTCCCCTTGAAGCAATACATCAGAACAGATACGGGGGCATATATGGCGTATTTATGCACTTACCCATGGATGACCCTCCCCTGGTCTGCTGTCCATGCCCAGTCCATAGGTCCACCGAATGCCTGGCTATAGTCGTAGATGTCGTAAACCTCCGGATTTGTGCGATCGTCCTGGCCCGCCTCGATGAGAAGGACGGTTATGTCTGGGTTCTCCGAAAGTCGGCCAGCAATCGTCATGCCAGCCAATCCCCCTCCGACAATAATGTAGTCGAACGTGCTGCCATTTATACCGACTGAGGAATAAGTGACGCCTGACACACGTTTTTGTAGGTTGGGGGAGGCCAAAGAAGCGGAGGCGAGTCCAAGAACGGCCAAAGAAATTAGAGAAGTCATAAAGGGGCAAAGGGGCGACGACAAGGTATAAGGAGGAGCCGATGTCGGGTCTCATTTTAACAGCCGCGAGCTATACGGCAACGGCTTGGCGTTCAATGGTTCGTCGGCCCGAATACTGCCGGAACAGTCTGGAACAGTGTCGCGAATCGCGATCGCGCAGTGATCGACGTTGCCTAGACCAACGCTGTCGACTTCGGACCACCACATGGCGGTCAACTCTGCCCGTTCCAAAAAATCTGTGCAGACCTCTGGTTAGACTACCTTTCCCTTTGAGTCGTCTGTGCACTCGTATCCGAAACCCACTTGTTTAGGGCCGCTACCACAATCGCCGGAGGGATGCTCGTCATTCAATGGCTAGCCAGTTTTGAACTGACCCGCCTGGTCCGACCAGGCCCGCTATTCGTGGTCGACGATATTCTAAAGTTTGCGAGCCTGGGCTGAGGGCCTAGGCTGTAAACTTAGGCGGAGAAATGATCAGAGGGAGTTTGTGTGGGCAGAGGTGGGCAGAGTTGGGCGGACATCACGTTCAAAAAAAAAACTACTTCAAGTCAACTTTTAGGATGTTTAGAACCATCCAAAGGACATAAACAAAATTGTTCCACCCAGATTCAAAATTTTAGAGCATTTGTACTTGCGAGGTGGGGCCGGAGAAACCTGGTTGAACTTGTTGCAACATTATTGATGTCATATGAAAATCTCAAGCAGTCTAGACCTTCAGCGGCCCAGACTGCTGACCTTAGGTATCCCAACGTTCTAGAATTCTGAAGTTAGCTGTAACAAGACCTCGTCAAAAACGCACTCACGAAATGGGTGGAATCATGGAGAGCCTAGCTTTTGCGGGAGTGCGACGAACAGCGGGCTGCTTCGGTGGAAAACCAAGTTATTAGAGTCGCTTCACGTTGGTCAAAGGTAGACTTGATGCAGGTCGCGGAGAAGAAGCACGACATTTAACGGCAGTCCGATTGAGAGCCAGTGAATTTCAATGAAGAAGGTAGCCAGAATGGTGAGTTGGAAAAGGCCCCCGAGGAAGGAGCCGATAAAATACTGATTTCGGATGTATGAGTTCAACTCTGGTGGGTAGCCTGTTCTTACCCGTTCCCCAACTGGGACCCTGTCCACCTACTTAGTCTTTCGTAGACACACAAACTAAACTGGCTCGTACCTCGTTCGGAACAAACCCGCGAAGTTCCGGCCCGGCGCACGGCGAAAGCCGTGTTGGGCTTATGTGGTTCTGATGTTCGTATTTGGTCGTCCGGCATCCACGGCTTCGTCAGAACGGGGCTTGTAGTACCTCGCTGTATAGACTTCTTGGCCTCCTGGATTCGTCTCGATTTTTAACCCTATTTAGGCGCCAGGATCAGGCATTTGAGTGGATTTCAGAGGTCCTGGAACCCACGTTGTATAAGCCAAGTTGATTACGTTCCACATCTCCGTAATTGGGGGACGGCGAATTCAGCGGCGTTTCGAAGAAGGGTAGTGCGATGGAGAAATTTCTAAGGCTACCACAGCGCAACTGTGCAGCCAACACTGTCGTGTTGGAATGGTAAATACATATACCCATGTTGCCCAGTGACGTTGACATGGACGTGAAAATCTGGAAGGGTGTCATTCGTTGCAAATCCGGTCCGCGGGACAGATTGGCGTCATCGTTGGCATTGCGCGCGTTTTAGCGCTGACGCTGTCGTCGCTTCGAGGTTGCTGCCTGCCCACGCAGCCCGCAGAGCACAACGGACCGCCTGAGAATAAAAGTAAGGACAAACGCGACTAGAAATCGAATTCACCGGAGGACAGAAACTTTGAATTTGGAAGCAGGTATTGAGCCGAAGAGAGCAGTCATTTTTGGAAGAACGTGGATCTCTCGCAAGTGCCATTGGAATCCCTCAGAGTTCTTGGATTGAGGACTGGCACAGACACAGGACATGGAACAGCCCGAAGACGAAGCGGAATTAGCAAGTAGACATCCGAGAATGGAGTCTATCTAAAGCTTGAAGCAAGAACGCATGGAACCCACGTCAGAACTTAGAAGTTATCGTTGGATACCCGGTGGATAACTTTGTTTGAGGGTTGAAACTGTGTTCGGCCACTGAGCGTGCGTGCGGGGTGAGGCAAGAGTTGCTACGGTTTGTGTCCCTGAGCCAAGAGAGAGCGAAAGACTGGTTCAGTGCTGGGATTGTCCGCCTCGTCATGAGAGTTCGGAAGAAGTTCGACAGTGTCTTCTGACACGAAACTGATGGAAGATCAATTTTGACAGGCTGCACGTGTTCCGTTTCCTTGCTCCCATTCATTGTCGTTCGAGCAGAAACGACGAGAAAAAGAGGATGAATACCAGTGGATCTTTTGGCGAGCATGATCCGAGGGTGTTGCCACAGCCGTATCGGACTCACACCACGGGTAGGGGTATTGCGTACCCTCATCTGACTTCTTGAAGTTCTTCTGCGGGATTCTGCGCTGTCGGTCCGATGGGAACAGAATCGTTTAAGAGGCAGCTACCTCATTTGCTCTTCTTCCATCCCACCCACACCAATGTCGGCTACGAGCCACGAAAGCGGAGGGAGCAGCGGTGGAGAGAAGCGGTCACCGACGGTCGCACCTCTCCCCAATCCAAGTATTGCTATCCCAGATGGTGGACTTCAGGCATGGGCTACTGTCGCCGGCTCGTATGACTTCATCTTCTTCATTGCTGGACCGCCTGACGTTCGGCCTCAGCTTTTTGTTTATGTTCTGTGGATTCGGGTACGCCAGCGAATGATAAACGTTGGGACTGATGGCCTAGAAGTCCGACATAGGTACAGCTCCTCTTTCGGAGTCTACCAAGGTGTGACCGTTCTTGAATCGTGTGTCAGTCATTCATCTCCCAGACAGACTTTTATGTCCGTACATACCTCCCTCACTCTTCGTCGTCCGCGATTTCGTACGTTACTTTCTGTGGCCGAAATCTTCCGGTTGATCACTGTCCCACTTAATAGTTGGATTGGGAGTACCAACATATTCATCATCTTGATAGGAGGTTTTATTTTTGGGAGACTCCATGACCGTGGATATTTGTACGATTTTCCTTCCCAGTAACTCTTGATCTCATATTTTTCAGCTATCCGTTGATGTACGGGGGATCATTCCTCATTGCGGTCTCTCTCTTCACCCTATCGCTAGCGCAGTCCGATCAGTTCTATCAGGTAAATGATCTGATTCCTGAATGACTGTTTTGTTTACGTCGTTAGGTCTTCCTCGCCCAAGGAGTGGCAAACGGGATAGGTGTAGCCATGACCTACGTTCCCTGTGTCGCCATAATATCCCACCATTTCCAGAGGCGCCGAGCCCTGGCGATGACAATTGTAGCGTCTGGCTCATCTTTAGGGGCAATGCTTCATCCCCTGATGTTGAACCACACACTTCATTCCTCATTATCCTTCGGGAACGCTGTCCGCACGAGTGCAGGGCTTATCAGTGGGCTGTTACTAATTGCATGCTTCTTGGTGCGCACACGACTTCCACCGTTGAAGCAGCCCTTGAACTTTTGGCAATCTGTTCGGAAATTCGCGCGCGACAAGCCATATACGGCCGCGACCTTAGGGTAGGATTTTGTTTGATGCTACTAGACCTATATACTGACACGCCCAAGACTTACGATATACACAACAGGATTTTATTACCCCCTGTTTTACCTGCAGCTCGATGCCATAAAACATGGCATTGATCCAACTTTTGCATTTTACGCTGTACGTGGCATTTTTCCTCGCATCGACCATACTAACTTCAACCTTTTGATAAGATCGTTATTATGAACGCTTCCAGCTTCGCGGGGCGACTTTGCCCTGGGCTTGTCTTACATCGCTGGGGAGTCAAGCCAATGATAACTGTGGCGTCAGGATGCGGCGCAATCCTGATTCTCGCAATGGCTGCCATCCACAACGTCGCGGGTGTTGTTACCATTGGGATAATCTATGGTTTCTTTGCCGGTACTAGTAAGTTCGTCCATTTGTTTCCGCACCACAGACTTAGGGTTATAGTCGTTACCTTGATCGGTCCTCTCATGGTCGCCCTCACAGACGATATGTCAGAGCTAGGGTGGGTTTACTTCCTTACTTTTGCCTTGATCTGATTTGAGATATTGACAGCGCACGCATGGGTATATCGTTCGCTTTCAGTGGTATGTTTTCTTTTTTCGTTGAAGCTATCCTACGCTTTCCCTTTATATGCTTAAATTATCAACAGGCATCGGAATCCTCATTGGTACGTGCTCACCTTACCATTTACTGATGCTTTAACTCGGTGGTTCCAGGTCCTCCTATTGATGGTTTACTCCTCACGAGCGATTTCATATGGTGGCGACCGGCTGTATTCAGCGGGGTACGTCCTTGTGTTGCAGATTATTCTTTCCCGCTCAATGACCTCTCAGATCGCGACGGTACTTGGTTTTGGTTCCTTCGTCGCAATGATGGTTCTTCACAAGCGCAAGAATTCCGTTTCTGTCGTAGTTGAACTCAGTCTCGACCCATAATCTCCTGCTGCAGCGGACAATTTATTGGAAATTCGTCAAAATCTACTTCCCAAGTACTTGACTTTCTTCCTCCTCTTTGAAACGAGTCCACAGCATTTCGGTGACATCTCGCCATTCCCGTGCTCAATGTTTTCCTAGGACCCCGGTTTATACCTTGGGAGCCCAGATCCCGGTTCGAACAAAAATTGGCAAATTTGACCCTAAAACCTAGGTCCCGTTCGAACAAAATTCAAGCCCCTGCGGCGATGAGGCGAGGTTTGGTTCGAACAAAAAGTCGGCCTTGGACGAGGGTGGATGACATGTTTTTCGGGAACAACAGCAACAGGTCAGTGTTTTCTGATTTTAGACGCTAATTCGGCAAGAAAGGAAGCGAAATAACGCCGAAAATGGGTTTGGAGAAATTTTATAGGTTTTTGGGCCAAATACTACCATTTTAGGCAGCTTACGGCATCTTCGGCTAGGTCCGGTTCGAACAAAAACCAGTCAAATCCCGCTAAAACGGTTCGAACAAAAATTGGCGCCTTGGGCCTTTTGCGGATCTGGCCTCCAAAGGGATAAACCGGGGTCCTGTTTTCCTTCAGTTGAAGAGGCTAGATCATGGATCATTGATTACGACCCCATGTCCATCTTATCTCCGTATTATTTTGATGCGGTTTCGATGATTTTCGGAAGACTCGACTGGCGCTTCTTCTCCTTCTCTGTTTTTATCGGCGTACGATTGCAGACCTCTTTATTGAAGGATTTCAAGCGTCCGCCGCGAGAGGACGCTTTCCACTAATTCTGAAACATGCGTATCGCGGAGGCCAATGATGCGTACGTTTACCTCAGCATTGACTCGTGTCTTGGGCCTTACCAGCATTGTCAGCTACCTCCTGGCCGGGTCGTGGATTAACAGCATGCTCTTCATGCTGGAAATCGTCCTAATGTACCGATATTTTCAGCAGCCTTCTCGGCCACTGCTTCATAAAGTAGGCGCGGCTGTCATCTTTTCGTTCGACACGATCTCCACATTCGCAATTTGGACGAACGTGTATCTGGTGGTGTTGAACTTTGGCAAGCACCCGGACCCCATCTTCGCTCGATCCTCCCTTGCGCTCCTTAGCGTGCTTCTCGTGGCAACTTACGCCACAGCCTCGATTGAGCAGCTATTTCTATGTTATGTGTATTTCTCCTTGTGGGTACTACCAGCAAATCGATTCCTCGATAATACTGATGCTTTCCAGAACGAAGAGGCGGGTGGTCACTGCTTTTCTTTTATTTTGCGTCGCAGTTCATGTGAGCCCATTTTCAGTGTCGTCCCATGCTCTAACCACAACGGGTTCCTATAGCTCGTTTTCTCGTATATGTCCGCGATCATGATCCTAGTGAACAACACCACATTTGGCTTACCGATATTGACCTCCAAGTACGTTGGTAGTCGACTTCCGGTGATGGACTCATTATTGACAGAATCGGGGCCATCTCATGCGCTGTGACGGACGTGATGATCGCTGCTTGCCTGCTGTTCACCTTCCTCGGATTCAAGAAAACGATTGTAATTCGAGTCTCGATGCAGAGGTCAGACCTGCACTGCTCCCGTCGTAGCCACTCTCTGATTTACCACGACAGTGTCATTCATCGCCTGATGATCCTGATTTTCACTTCTGGCGTCGTTGTAGCCTCCACCACTCTTCTTGTGATGATATTCCTTTTGACAGGCCTCCCAGGTGAGTTTCATCATTCTAGCCTGAGCTCCGTTTCTGACCTCTGAGCCAGCATACACGCTTTTCTTATATTCTCAAGGGCGCATCTACGCTCTGACAATCCTCTATAATTTCCTAATCCAAGCGCCTAGCCAGGATTCTCTGCCGGAGACAAACACGCCACGGTCCATCGTAACCGCTGTTGTGTTCCGCAGCGATTACATCGGCCACAACATCAATGATTATGTGCGTCGTACGTAGTACCTTGGAAGTGATGCCGCTGAACGCAGTAATAAAGGCCACCCGGAGTCACAGCGAGCTGACTGACATGAGAGGATTGGCTTCTTCAAAAGAGGACAGAGTTGCACCTTCCATTTCTGCGGCATCGGTGGAAACTGCTTGAAGTGCACCATCCATTTATTGGCGAATCGCCGAACCTACGGTCCGGTCAATGTTATTTGTGTCACTTGCCAAAAGATGAATCAACTCTATCAGCTCCATATCTGAGTCAATTCCCCTCGCCTTCCGGAATTATACGGCCAGTCCGGAGTACAACTAAGGTTCCGGTTAGATCGCTCTTTCGGCTTTGACTGTGTCCTCTTCCAGTGGATTCACAACGTCGGGTGTTGCTCATCCTTCCAGTGCGGCGTATTTAGCAGCGTAATCAAACAGTCAGCAGATCGTTTCTGTGCAAATCTTGAAGTGTCTTGCTGGATGTGACTCATGCCGGGGCAGAAAACCAAATGCTCGGTGCAAACCGGGTGCTGTTCAATTCGGAATCGGGCGAACACGGAGGCAGTGCCCACGGTATAAATCTCTCGCCCGGCCGATCAGCACACCACCACCACAATGCTCAGAGCCTCTCTCGTTCATCTAGTCCCTGCCCAGCGCAATGTGACTCTTCGTATCGTCGGCGCGTCAATCGCCCACTCCCTGCCCAGCCGCGCCTTCATGTCAACCCAGTCTGCCGCTAAGCCTCCTGTTCAAGGTACTTTCTTTTGTGAAGAAATACTGTTTGCGCCAACGTACGTTCAGAGCAGCCGATTCCATCGACGTCGCAGCTCACGAAGCCCGATGGCGTGAGCACCGTACCAACAATGGTCCGCGGCGATTGGGTGCTCTTCCATCCCGTGTACACGCCCAAAGAAATGCGGGCAGTCGAGGTGCGGATAACAATGATCATTCACGCATTTCGCTGACTATTTCAAGGTCCTGCACAGAGAGGCAAAAACTATTTCCGACAAACTTGCCTACGGGTTCGTGAAGTTTGCCAGGTTCGTTTGTCGCGTTCATCGCGCTGTCGAAAAATCCTCATTTGACCATCTCAGATTTGGGTTCGACGTAGTCTCTCGCTACAAGCACAAAGAGACTCCACCCGGGAGCACGATGACCCTCGAGGAACTTCGTAAAGAGGGGTATTTGTTAGACGATCAACAGTGGCTGAACGTAAGCTGACGCGTCGACCTGAAATTTCCTGGGTCTTCAATTGACAAGGTGCACAGCGCATTTTGTTCCTCGAAACAATCGCGGGTGTTCCCGGAATGGTTGCTGCTACCCTGCGCCATCTCACGAGTCTGCGGCTGATGGTATGTTTCACGCTATCATTGTGTTACTCCGATACTTATATATGCAATCAAAGCGCCGTGACAGCGGATGGTATGTTGGCGTCTGCTATTTTGCTTGAGCTCCATTGTGATGGACGCA
Organism: Mycena haematopus; assembly: GCA_029281435.1. Classification (NCBI taxonomy): domain Eukaryota; kingdom Fungi; phylum Basidiomycota; class Agaricomycetes; order Agaricales; family Mycenaceae; genus Mycena; species Mycena haematopus. Next base: position 118,308 of record JARJCV010000107.1, read on the forward strand.
ATTCAGGATTCATACGTGTCTTGAGGAAGCCGAAAACGAGCGGATGCATCTCATGTAAGTTGACCAAATTTCCAAGATCTCGTTCAAACAGCCAATACTCCACAGGACATTCATGACATTACGGGAATCATCTGTTTGGTTCCGCGCTTTCATTCTTGCAACCCAGGGCGTGTACTATAATTTATTCTGTACGCCATCTACTGCATGCAACACAATCACTTATATTATATCTCCACAGTCCTGGCGTACATGATTTCACCCCGTACATGCCATCGTATGGTTGGCTATCTTGAGGAGGAGGCAGTTTTGACATAGTCCGTCTAATGTTCAAACCTCCCTGTTGACATTTGACCTTATCACTCTTTCAGTACTCGCTGTATTGAAGATCTAGAGGCCGGTAAAATTCCCGAGTGGTCCGTTAAGCGTCATTGTGACATGAAAGGTCGCTGACATCCATATTTAGGACTGACAAACCTGCACCAGAAATCGCTATCGACTATTGGTATGTGGCTGAATGTTGATATTTCCTCACTGGGTATTCATTGTTTCGCAGGCGACTACCCGCCGACGCCAAGTTGTTGGACGTGATCTACGCTGTGCGGTCGGACGAGACAACCCATAGATTTGTGAACCACAGTCTCGCCAACCTGAATGTATCTACGGACGTAAATCCGTTCGCACTGCGTGAGCCGGATATGTACACCAAGGGTCAAAAAATTGAGTAAGTTCGGTTACTGGCGCTTGTTCTTTTGTCGATATTCATGTCTCTAGGTTTGAAAGATCGGAGGCGGAGAACTACGTTAAAGAGTCGCATGCCATCATGAGGGAGAAGAAGGAGGCCTAATTTTACGTTTATTTGACTACCCAAGCCTCAGTAGAGCCTTGTATTATTCCCCCTAACTTGACCTCCCCGTTAATTGCCCTTTCCAATTCTGATTGGATTGATGGTGCGCACCATATGCTGCAGATCCAGGTGATGAAACTAAAGCAAGCGCTTGAACCACCCGAGACCTCCCGAGGCCCTTCAAGTCCACCGAGTGTAATTCATGCGGCATCAAGACTTGACCTACCGAGGCAGAAAGAGCAGGACTCACCACGACTTGACACAATAGAGGCTTGAGGAACGAAATATTCAAGGATTGGGCCAAACGCGATACGCGAATACCCCGGACCAGGTGTCTCTAGGCCGAGGGTATTACTATATATTAGGGGAGTGGTAATTGATTGATTATTGGGGTCTACAAATACACTATGTACCAGCCTGCGGTCCTTTTGTAAGCAGTTAATTTTGACTCGAGGGTAGTCGATACTTTATATGCAGCCCTGCGCGTATCCACAATATTGAAACTAAAGTCAAGATGTTCCGTAGTGCAAGTAGAGATGAGAGAAGATTTTACAGCAGCGACTCGATCTGAATTCCAATCGCGCCCAACGCGCGAGAGATCGCCTTTGCCATGTCGCTGTCCGTGAGTGACGTTGTGGATCCTGTCAACGCGGAAGCACCCGCGAGTCCCGCATCACAGCAGCTGATCCCTTCCGCCTGCGGGGACTTCTGCACGGCGGTGCCGTTAGCCGCATCGAGGGAAACGCAGTGTCCGGACTCGCCTGCAGGATCGGGTTCGCCTTGAGCGTCCAAGGCGCTCTTGCCAGCTGCTTCCGATACGCATTGGGGGCCTTCGTCGTCGCTCTCTGCAGCCGAGGAGCCATATTCGTCCAATGCAGCTATCGCCGAACTGCCTCCGGGACCTTGGTAGCCAGCTTTCTCAAACACCCTGTCGGCATCATCTCCACCAGCCGTTTCCGAGTCTATTGATGTCAATGGCGAGTCAAACGCGTCTGGAAGGTCGATGTCGACCTCGATGTCCGCCGGTATAGGCGTCCAAAGCGGAGTCGTTGGAGCTGGAGCTGCAGGAACAGCCTCGAGGGGAATACCAGCGTCCGGAAGGTCGACCTGCATGTCGGTCGGTCCAGGCGCAGGAATACTAGCGCTGTCGGAACAGGCTGAAGTATCCTCGATGGGAGTGACAAGGTCCTCTGCAGAAATCGCTGGAACAGGCGCGGCGGAGGGCGGAGACGGACGCGCACGCGCGCGCACAGGCAGCGACAGAACCGATTGGTCTCCGATATAAAGCCGCTTCTTCGCACCATTGCGTTTCCGCTTCCCGAGCAAAGGCGGATCGACGTAGACGACGGGATCGGGGCCGAGACTACGCCATGACTCATGCACAACGCCGATGAACTCGCGGCGCCGCCGCCTCGGCTGCGCTACGACGAAGTTGGTGTTACCGTCCGCACCGAAGAAGGTGCGCGCGATCGGCGCGCCAGTGAGGTCGTACAAAATCGAGTGGTACGTGGTCGGCTCGATGACCATGTCGTCGAGGAATTTGTATTGGTTTCGCTGGGGGCGCGTCACAGCAAGCGGAGCGCGGGGTGCTAATTTTGCACGAGGTTTCGCGGATCTCGCGAATTGGTACTCCTCCCCCCTGCCTCGCGTGCAGTTATCGCAAGAGCAGATGTCATTGCATTTAGCGCAGTTCGTACTGGATGACGTGGGCTCGAAGGGGACGGTATTCGGCTCATATCTGGAAAAAGAGAGCGTCAGTGAAGAGGGCGAGTGGGAGGGAGAGCACGCACTTGGTCATAATGCACCCCACACAGTAAGTATGTGGACAATCGTCAAATCGCATGGACAGCCGCTTAGTCTTTCTCCGGCATTGGTGGCAGAATGGGTCGGGGTCACCAGGAGGCCAGGGGGGTCCAACGTAGCGATAAAACGGGTCGGCGTTATGGGAGGCAGGAACAACAGTGTCATCGACCGCGGCCTTGAGCATGCGGCGCTTGACAGCGGCGGGCTTGGGTTTGGCGGTCTTAGGGTTGGACGCAGATTTAGGCGACGGGGGTCGGTCCTCTATGTAGGCGGACGATGACGAGGAGGAAGTGGCATCTGAATCAAGGAGATCGGTGGCCACCATATCGTCCGGCACACGACGCTGTACAGGTGCGCGCCGAGACGCGCGAAGCATTAGAGGTGAGGACTGGGGTGCAGCAGGTGCAATTGACGAGGAAGATGCCGTTGAGGATGAGAGTGAGAATGGGCTGGCCACCTGCACAGCCTCTTCTATATTCTCGTAAGAGCCTTCCTCTTCCCCAGGCTCGTCAAGGTCCTCGGTCTCTGGCTCACGTCCATATGGCTCCATCATGTCAGGTACCATCGTCCCGCCCATGAGCATCGATGGATCGACCGTGCCGTCGCCGTATGGCTCATCAGGAATCGTAAAAAGACTTGGCACAGGCGGCGGCAACTCTGAGTCGGATGCGTGGATGAATGAAGTGGAAATGTAACCAGGCATCGCCGGCGCCGTGGGATAGTAATCTAGGCCTTCGGGGCTGGTCTTCATACCGTAGATCCTAGGCGGCGACGAGCCGAATTCAGGGTTGTACACGTTCTGATGGATGGGAGAGTCGTCCGAGTGACCACGGCTCGCCGACCGCCGCCGAGCGCGACTCCCAGAACTGTGGATCCAGGCGTTTATGGGCTCCGGGCTCAGCGTCCGCCGAGAAAAATCTGACATTCGTTGCTTGCCCATAGCTTTCGCCGACAGCGGTATCGGCGCTTCCTCCTCCGCCACCTCCGTCTGCTGCACGTCAGGACCCAAAGCCATGTAGCCAGGCTGCGACTCGTAGGGTGAATCCACGACCAGTGCGGAATTCGCCGCGTCCACGCGTTGGGACGACATCGGCGCGTGCGATGTCGACGGCGCATGCAGTGCGCGGGGCTTCTTCACCTTGGGTTTAGGCTTGGGCTTAGGCCGTGGCGGCTGCTCGACCCACTGAATCTCATGTCTGGGGCTAAGATGCGTTGATTAGCTATCATCGCAACGAACGGAAAGAGAGACATACGGCGACGGTGTTATATGCCGTACGGACGGTCCCTGCAGCCGCCCCCGTGGCGTCCCTGAACGCGGCATCCGTCCACGTTTCGCTCCCTCCTCAAGCGCCCGCCGCGGCCGATGCTCCACCTCGTTGCCTCCGCATACAGGTGCCCCAGCCGACACATCCCCCTTCTCCTCTCCGCGACGCAGCGGCCATGCGACACACGGCGCGCCTTGCGAGTGCGCGCGCACAACGTCCCCGAGGCCCGCCGCAGTCTCCGCATCCGCCGGCGCCACTTCAATGCAGAAGATCCCGCTATTGAGCAGCGCGGCACATGCAGCGCGGTCCGCCTCCGCTACCGAAACGTTAAAGTGCAGGATGGTGACATCGTTTTGTGGGTCGTCCTCACACCACACGTCCGGCACATCGGGAACGACGAGCACGTCGTCGCGGCGCCGCGTCGTCGATACCTTCTGCTTCGCACGTCGCGCGCGCTCGCCTTCGTCGGTGGTGGGTTTACCCATGCCCGTGACAATCTGCACTTCCGCCTCCCGTTCCTTCTTCGCGCGCTTCGGGGGCCGTTCCTTTTCGCCTTCCTCGATACTGTTCCTCTTCTTCCCCTTCCCCGCGCCCAGCCCAACTGCCCTCCCCACCGGAATCGTCCCCCTCGCCTCGTTATTCGCCCACGCGTTGTTCAGCGCGTCGCCGAGTGAGGAATGCACCTCGCCCTCGCCCGTCTTCCTTTTCGTCTTCACCTTTGTCTTTGTCTTCGTCAGTGCCGTCGGGGGATTGGGTCCACGACTCCGACTCCGGCTCGCGCGTTCATCGTGCGTGTTTCTGCTGCGGCTCCGCCTATGGCCTCGCACCCCGTGGCTCTCGCTCCTTCGAACCAGGACCCCGCGGCTCGAGCTTCGACTCGGGGTCAGGCTCGTCCACGCACTATCGCTGAACCCGTCCACGTCCCCATCCCCATTCTCACTCCCGTTCCCGCTCCTGCGAACATCCCTCCCCCGCCCCCGCCCCCTCTCCCATTCGCGTCCGTCCACTCTCGCACGCTTCCTCGAGTACCGATACGGTGCCGGCGGCACGAGCACGTACATCTTGCGCCCGTGCTTCCGCACCCGCACCCGTGCCGCCCCCTTCTCCTGGGCCACCCGGCGCGCGACCGGCTTCCGTACGGGATACTCCTGCTGCTGTTCTTCGTCCTGCGGGTGCGACGGCGAATCAGGCGGGGGCGTGAACAGCGCCTCGAACTCGGCGTAGGGTTCTGGCGAGGGCGTGAAGAGCGCACGGGGGTTTACGGGGCGCGGACAGAGGAGGAGGGGGTCCGCGTCCGCGTCCAGGTCTGCATTCGCTGCATGGGGCGCATTCGGGGGTACGCCGCCGAGAGAGGGCTTGGGCGACGGGACGATGAGCGGCGTCTGCACTCAGTCTCAGTCAGTCGCACAGATCCATTTCGCTGCTCGGCGGTCGTACCTTTCCGTCCTTGTTCCCACCAACGCCAACGCCAACGCCACTTCCGCTTTCGCTGGCCTGTAACACCCATTTTTTTTTAGCTGAAGCAGAAGCAGAAAGGAAAGGAAGGGGAAGAAGGATGTGGAGGTACCTTCTTAGCGCGGGACGTGTATGTGATGACCATCTGTTTTTCTGTCGCTTTCCCTTTGTCTTTTTGTTTGCGCTCCTCGTCTTTCCGTTTCTGTTTGTGCTCCTCGTCTTTCCGTTTCTGTTTGTGCTCCTCGTCTTTCCGTTTCTCGGGCGTCCGCGTCGTAGTCGTCATCTGGCCGTTCGACTGTGTGTGTGGTTAGCACGATGAGAAGCAAAGATAAAATAAAGCAAAACGGGAAGAAAAAACATCGAATAGCGAGGATCTGTGCGACGGACAAAAAAAAAAAGTGGGCCGTAGAGTGCAGCAAAGCAACAGCGAAGTTATGCGGATCTCGCTAGTGCAAGAAGAAGAGCAGGTACGATTTCCAAGAAATAGTAACCCAAACAAATCAAAGCCGAATCAAAAAAAAAAAACCTACTTCATCCCTCCGGCCGTGCCCTCCCTCACTCCCCACTCCCAGCCCGTCGACCCTCTCACTCCCCACAGCCAGCCCGTCGACCCACCACGACCCCGGAAGGGCGCTAGGTACTGGAGCTGCGCTAGGTGCTTGAGCTGGAGCTGGGGCCGCGCGCGATGAGGCGGATACGGGCGACGGCGAGAGGCTTGAAAGCGGGGAGGAACCGCTGTGCCGAAGCGGGGTTGAAGGTGATGGTGCTATTGTGGTTGTAGTTGAAGCTTTAGGTGCTGTTGGGGCCGGCCCGTTTGACCTTGAGGCGGCAGGGGGATTCGACGACGACGCGGCGGGGAGATTCGGCGACGACGCGTTGGCTGGAAAAAAAGCGGAATGGGGGGCACCGGATGATGGGACGCGCAACGCCGCGCCGGGGGCGCCGAAGAGGCTCAAAGCGCCGGGACCACTTGTGGTGCGGAGGAGACCATACCCGCTCGGAGTGGGCGAGCTGAGGGTATGACTCGGCGCGAAGAACGCCGCTGGGTCGGATCGCGAGCTCAGCACTGCGGGAGCAGAGTGCGTCGAAGCGAGAGGCTTGGTCAAGATCTCTTGCGGCGGGCCGAAGCTCAGAGACGGCGGATTTTCGGGGGCCTGGTGCGGCACGCGGTGAGGGGCAGTCATAATCGCGGCGAGACGTACACGTACCACGGGCGCGGGAAAAATGGCAGTCAAGATCTCTTGCGGCGGCCCGAAACTCGAAGACGGCGGATTTTCGGTGGCCTAATGCGGCACGCGGTGAGGGGCGGTCATAATCGCGGCGAGACGTAAACGTACCACGGACACGGGCGAATTGGCAGTGGATACCGCGCTCGATGGCAGCGCGACACTCCACGTCGCGTGCGGAGAACCCTGCGCTTCGATTCGACGCTTTCATCGAGGCTGAAAAAAGCCAGACATACCTGCACTCGTACTGGCAGACCATGCGACGCATCCATATCTTTATTTCGATCTTGAATCGCGTGTTTTTTGCTCGAAGAAGCTGTTGCATTCGGTGGTAAAATTGAAAGCGAAGGAATTCTCTTCTGCATTGTCTTTGGGCCTGGAACTCCCGGTACTTCGTCGCCTCGCAGCGCACCTACGCCGTTTTCCCGCTCCAAGTTCGTGCTGCTTGAAGAAGAAGCTGCGTTTGCGATTGAAGCCGAGAGATTACGACTTTGAATGGCCTTTGAACTTGGAAGTGGGATTGGAAACGGCCCCATGGGCTTTCCTGGACTTTTGGAGCCGTCCCAGTTAGCGAGCGACGATTCCATCGCTCTGAGGACTCGCCGCAGGACACCGCCGAAGGAGAGCTCAGGGAGAGCGTGCAGTTACTCACGTGCTTTCCCGATTTGGAAGTAAATAAATAATTCAATAATTTTCTTCCTATCAGCGACGTCCACAAGGTTCGCTCAGCGCTTAGGCAGGAAATCAGCCTGTGCAGGACTTATTTTCCAGAATCTTCGATGTCAACATGTAACCTTCGCCCATTCTCTCCAGTTTGAACTCAGGGTCCGAGCCCCGAGCTAAGTTAGCTCTCCACTATTTCTTGGAATGATGGCACAAAGGAGGAACAGAGAACCCCGGGAGTCGTTGCAGACCCATCCATTCTACACTGTAGGTTTCCAAGTGCAAGTTCTCGTAGATTGACCGATTTCATCATCGTGGTCGACGGCATCTTGACCCTGGCAAAGGTGAAATGTACAGTACGCGGGACCATCTATTGCTGGCTGAATGCGAGACTCGCTTGCTACGGTATGCTCCATAGAGCTGTTCACAAACATATCTCCTAACGAGATGTTCTTACAGGACGAGACTTTCTGCATCCAAAATTCAGTCCCATTTACTCCAGATAGACGCCATGTCCTGGAAGTACTACCTGCAAAACAGAATAGTAATCTTGCGCAACCTTGCGACGTGCGAGCGCGAGTTGCGGGATATTCAGACATCCTTGGTGGTGGGTCTCTCCAAGTTGTTCCATTCCATCCCCCTCATGTGTTGAATGGTATCAGCTCCTCATAGAGGCAGCCCACCAACGGAAACTACCCGAAGACATCAACCTGGCCCAGGAGATGGTGGATAGGGACCCGTTTTCTGCTGGTATGTTGGCTTGAAACGTGGTTTACGTAACTATAACTTCTCAAGGTCGGACCCGGCTTCACCAGCGAACTGGTCGGCGCTCGACCGTGGGGGTTGAACCCAACTGCAGATAAATCCGTTTATAGATCATTCTTTCGGTCCTGCAACGTTTATGTGAATGCTGTGTGTTACACGTCCAATTGTTTTCGAGTTGTTTACTTTTCTGTTTCTGAATACCTCTATGTAGTGATGTTTCTGGTAATATCATTTTTTGCATCGCTGTCGGAATTGCATCGTTGAATTTCAAAAGTTGAACCTAGATATCAGCTTTGTTTCCCGAATTCGGGGCTGCACGTGTGCTCAAATGACAAGACCAAATAGACACCGAATGGCAGTGCCCGCAGTCCATCTTGATTCAGACTCATGAATATCCAACGCTACTGAACTTCAAGTCTTCAACATTTGGCTCTGTTTGGCCCGAGTTGGCCGACGCGCGTGCCCAGGTGACGATATTGATCCACAGAAATAATAACTTGGAAAGGAAAATAATTTTGCATACCCGCAACACATTACGTTTAGCTCAGAAGTAGTTGGTAGCCTACTATACAACACCGACACTCTTCTACTCGAACGTATCCGTATCTTGATGACAGTGAAAGTTGTTCAACTTCAAGAGTGGGCAATTGAAGATTTGCTTGGAGAGATGATAGTAGGTAGATTGCTACGTCGGGCGCTTAGATTGAAGATATACCAATGGAAATGGTCTTGTTAAGTACTATCGAAGTCAAGGGCAAGAGGGTGAACGTTAAAAAGTTGGTTCGGAGATCAGCGTGATCGTTGCCGGCGTGCCGCGGCCCGAGTGATTTCTTTGTTTCTGTTTGTTTCAATTTCAAATCGGTTCTTCTCGTCTCGCCACTCAGTCTTACTCTTGCATCGTTGCGCACACGCGCTGTTATGGCCTCGGAACAAATGTCTACGGAGGAAACCCAAATCATAAAAACGTTCAAAGAAAGCAATCCGACAATGGTAAGCCTGACAGCCTCCACAAACTTTCGCCATCTGTATGGCAAAGAACTGATATGATATGCAATTCAGGGCGTTAAAAAAATCGTTGACAGTCTCCGAGGCCAAATACCGTCGATAAATGGGAAAATGGTACGATCAGTGGAGGTTATACGGCCCGAGGGTACGGCGGTTGAGCCAGTTGACGCCGGCGCGACTATGACCGTCCAAGAGCCGCAAAAATCAAAGAAATCTCGAGCAAAACATCGGCAAAAAGCTTCTAGAGATCGTGCGACGTTGATCTCCGACGACCGAGGCGATTCCACCGACCTCTATGCTTGCTTACCGAACCTGAACTAATTGTATCTCTGGCGAGAGAGGGAGGGAAAAAAAATCAAGGGATATTATCCTCTTTTGGCCGACAGGGATACAAAGTACGAAGATGTGCTATGGGTGGATGTCACACACGGCGATGCAGATCAACACATGATGTTTGGTGTGTTCTATGAAAACTCGTTCGATGACTTGCGTTTCCATCTCTTACTTGGATTTAGAAATGCTGCAAATGCAAACTGTATTCGGGTCCAAGAAGGCTGCGTTGTTGTTGTGGGGGCTACTCAAGAAAGCACGCAACGATACACCAAACGGTGAGGCACGAGTCTCCGACTTGGCCATGGCGCGACAATTTGAAGCAGAGTATGGAATTGTTCATCTTGAACAGAAATCAGCTGATCATATTTCAAGATTTTCCATAAATCCTATGACCGTGGACCCGTCGGGTGTGGAATTCAAATCGGAGGAGATGAACCCAAGAAACGTGATGGGCTTGTTCCAAACCATTCGGCGTCCCTAATTGCTCCTGAGAAAGGGTGTGTTCTCGCTTCGATTTTTAGCGATCTATGGTTGTACATCGCGCCTCTTCGCAATCGTTGTCCTTTTGCGATGATCGTATTTTTCCTCGTGCTCTGTTCTTCTCCCCAGTCATATTTTCCGTTGTTCAGAATATGAACCACAAATGAATATTAGGGAATGCGCATTTTGTTCCTTCGCTAACGCAAGTTTGGTCTAGTTGGATGAGGTCCATTTAGCAGTGCGCGTTGATTCTTTAACACGCCTCTGCAGGCCTGGAAAAACAGTTGAGGTAGTATCTCAGTCCTCCCGCGACTCGGAATCCAAGACGTCGGGCATGATATGACCTCCGGAGGATGAAGCGGACGGTGACTCTTCGTATTTGCTTCATACATATGTTTTTTGTTCCCTCTACCAAAAGAAATTTGACGCTAAAATTCCGCATCAACTCAGATCTACGGGAAACGGAATAAACTGCTCGATTGGTTGTCCGAAATCTCCGCTATAGCCAGAAATTCTTTTTCTCTCAACTTGAACTAGGACATACGTGCGAGGCTTCTTGGACTCCATGGTGTCTGGGCCATCGTCTCACTGCATACATGGTCTGAATTTAAAGTCAGGTGAAGGCGCGGGATCGTGCAGGACAGCGAGTCGAGCCAACCAGAATATATTAGCTAGTCGACGGGGGGGGAACAAGTGACTAGAGTACGACGAAAGTGTGGAATGATATATATAAGGTAGGTAGCGAGGCAACGGATAGGGGTAAGGAAACGGCAACCGGAAGGAATAGCAAAAGAAAATAAGCGGAAGAAATAGCGTACGGATCAATCCTACAATAGAATTCAGCAGTGTATAGATCCGTTTGAATATTACTGATTTCGCAGGTCATGATTTTCGATCCAACTTCGATCGAACAGCTTGACAGGCACCATCTGATCAGTAATTAACCTCGGTTGCTGCCATATCAACGTCAGATTCATTATGTCTGCCAAAGGTAGCTATATACTGTATAAATCCAGGCTTTCCAGCGCTACACACGATTGCAAACGCATCAAGTCCGAGTCCCCGTCCCCTGAATGGACAAAGAGTCGGTATCGTCGACGCCCACAGCCTGGACGAGTAATGCCTTTTTAGACGATAAGCCTCCATGGGTCTTCCCGAGCCCTTTCGACGTCTATTCTTCAAACACCCATTGGGACCACGGCGAAACCTGGGGTCCGGCGCCCCAAACAGTACGCCTCTGTGCTCTCTCTCGATGGGTGGCTACTTACTGGGATCCTTATATTCTTACACTCTTCAGCTCCTGGAGCGCACGATGTACGAACTGTCTTGGGCGCTCCGAATCAAACCTGATTGGCAACGCAAGGCCAACGATTCCGCCATCCGACGCAAGTGGCGCGCAGAGGCGCTTTCGGAGTTTCATGGGGAGGAGGTTCAGCTGACGAAAAAGATGGTGAGTTGTGGGGTGAGATGGGGGGTGGAATTAGGCCAATGTTCATATAGCCTAACTTACTAGGTCGACTACGTTTTGGACGAACTCGACGGGTACACAAAGATTGGGGATAACGAGCGGGGGATCGAGGTAAGTTAGACTTCTTTGCGATTTGCGAGATAAAGTTGTCGAGACTCAGAGTAATAATAGAGAGGTCCGTTCGAGGCCATATGGTACTCGGATCGCCTGTTTTCAGCCGATGTGCAGCAACGCTTGAAAGACGCTGTATCTATCCTGGAGAACGTCCCGGACGCCGAAAAGGACTGGCATCCCGGATCCGATGAGAAGGTCCTGGATCTTGTGCATCCCTCCCTTTACTGCGTCGTCTATGGCCGAACCCACGCGTATCTTCCCGGAAAGCCTCACCTCCCGGAAAACCTCCGCCGGGTCGATCCTCTGCCAAATACAGCTGCGAAAGAATTCATGCTCTCCGGAACTTCGTGTTGGATGCCGTCCGACTTTAGCGTCCGCGAGGACGGATCCGTGAAGCTAGTATCTCCGTATATCAACAATCTGCACCCCACGCGGCACCGCGCGCTTTATCCTCTCGTCGAGGAGATTCTTGGCGGCTTCATCCCATTGTGGGAGCGCGTACTGGGCGACATTAATAGGGAAAATGGCCGGGAGCCGTTCGTCAATAATAGTCGGCTCGGGGAGATAGGGTGTGTCTGGGGCACCGCCGGGGAACCGTGGCCGAAACGCAAACCAAACAGCGGCGACGACTGGGAGGAATATCTCCATGACTTCTTTGCTAACGCCAAGAAGAAGCTACCTGAGGCGAGCAAGTACACCGGACAGCTGGAGGCTAGGTTTTCTCCGGTTTCTCTGAGGGGAAGGAATGTTCAGTGTATCGTCAAATTTGCGAACATTCATCTTACTTCTGAGACACCGAGATATAACGGCGGGAGTTGGCACATTGAAGGTACAGTATATATATAATATACACAAATCATTCCTGTGGAACGAACTCACCTGGCTCTCGTAGGAATGGTCAACGAACGCATAGTCGCCTCCGGAATCTACGTATGTGCCCAAAAATTATAGCGTTTCATAAATATTCACAACCTTCCAAGTACTACGATGAAGAGAACATTGATGTATCGAATCTTTCGTTTCGCGTGCCGACTGCCGAGCCTGAATATCATGACCAAGGTTGTTTTTAGCTTTAGAGATAGGCCGTACACAAGTTGACGCTTGCTCTAGGCGATTTCAGATGTGTTGAGATACTGTACGGAATAGCCTTGTGAGTGGTATCGCGACGAGCCAAAAATTCTTATTTATTGAATGTAGAGACTCACCTTCATCCAAGTGTATTCAGGATCTTGGGTCCGTGGTACGGATTGATCTCGACTATGAATTACATTGTCGGACTCGAAAGTTCTAACTCGGACTGCATAGGTCACCAAAGAAGGTCGCGCTCTCGCCTGGCCTAACCTATTCCAGCATCGTGTAGCTCCTTTCTCGCTTTCCGATCCGTTCAAACCAGGACACCGCAAGATTCTAGCCATCTTCCTCATCGATCCCACGAGCGATCCAATCGTGTCGGCCACGGATATCCCGCCGCAGCAGGCGGAGTGGGCGGCTGAGGCGTTGGAGGAGGCGCATGCGGACCCGAGGTCGAAATTTGCGCAACTTCCGCAAGAGCTCGTTGATATGGTGAAGGAGTGCCTTCCCACGACGCTGATGACGGTGGAAGAGGCCAAGGAATACAGGGCTGAGCTCATGAAGGAGCGCACTGTCTTTGTGAAAGTTCATGAGCGCGCAGCGTACAACCAGACATTCAATATGTGTGAACATTAGCTAGTGTTGAAGTCATTATTTGTACGAGGTTCAGGTGTTTTAGAGCTTACACTGCGTTCAAAACGGCTGCGGCAGTTGTACAGTAGGGGTCAATCAAAGCCCGCTTATCGCTTAGCGTGTGAACGGCTCATTTTTTCGTAATTCTGAGTTCAGAATCAGATCCGGCTCGACGAAAGGAGTCCAAAAACATATCTCCGAAGTTTTTCCCACGACAGATTGGTTTTTCTCAATTTTTTGGACAAGTTCAACGAAATTGTGTGTACCTCTGTGGGCCCCGAGGAACCCAAATATATATATTATTTCGCAACAACAGCTTCCAACGCGTCATATGCACCTGCTGAAACAGAACGATGGCCTCTCTGCTTCCGAACTGCCCAATCGGCTGCTTTTCCTGTCAAACCGAGTCGATAGGCGCTCATGAACCGCCAGGAACGATTAATGAACCGGCGGATCACGTCTGTGGGGCAAACATCAAGATACTTGATTGCCGCTTCTTTCGCAACTTTGAATCCGCCGCTCTTGTCAACCTCCCGATAGCGATACTTGCACCAGCCCCAATACTAGGTAGAATATGAGAATATATCCATTATCACAAAGCACATACCATTTCAATTGGATTAAGTTCACAATGGAACTTCGGCAGGAAAATGATTTCATGCCCAAGTCCCTTGATTAATGTCTCGAGCTGTGATGGCTGGTTCTTGAAATCGTCTTGTTGCGAAAGCAAGCGTGCCAAACAACATTTCTGGCTTTCAATAGGACACACTGGTTTGCATTTGGCTTTGAGTTTGCTAAGTTCTGGTTGTGGGAAGCCACGCTCGAGAAGAACATTGAACAATCCTTTCGGCGTTCCATCGGAGTTGGACATCAACTGGTGCTTCCCGCGATGGGCCTCGAAGGGATTTGACATTGGAATGGTGGTATCGTGCTGTTTCCGCTGTTTACTGCCATCAGACTTGTTCATTTCAAAAGCTTTTAGCGCATCCTCGGGAAGTGAACCGTGAGCGGAAGATTGATCAAAAATGAAGAGTGCTTTCTTGCCGGGATGAGCCTTTTCAAAAATGCGAATGGCATTCTTGATTTGAGTGAGGAGTTGCTGTGTTTCCCACCATGGATCACCGCTAGGGCCTCCACCCGGATAGATGATGACACGGGCATCCTCTATCACGTTCTCATCATCGTCTCGAATCACAAGGCGTCCGCACTCGGGATTGAGGAAGTCGGAGACATGTATCAGACGACCACGTCCCTTCTTTCGAAGAACTGTTTGACCCTCCTTCACATTTAACCTATGAAATATGTGAATATCTTTTGTTGATCATGAAGAAAGGGTTAAATGATACCAGGCACGATTTTTTTCATCATTTGCATGAAAGCAGCACAATTTCGATGCCTGCTTGAATGCGAGACACACCCTTGAGCCGGAGTGTCGCAAAATTGCAGATAATCATGAACTGGTTCACCCGAGACAATAGTAATGTCTTGCTGTTCTTCTTCAGTTCTGTCTTGATTTCTGTTCGAATTTCGTCCCAACCCCGAACCGGACCTGTGGTGCCTGCTAAACTGTCCTCCAACTCGTCTTCCCATGCCTCAAGCCGCTGCTCTTCGGCCTTATCCTCAACGGATGTCTGCTCTCCTGGTAAATCTCCACCAGCATCGCTAACTGCAGCAGATGATGCAGGTTCCGATGGTGGGGGATACTCGTCGCTATCTGAAACTGCAGCAGACGAAACTAGTGCTGTCCATTAATATAATACGAAATAATATATTATTAATATATTAACGATAATACAGATATGATACAGTCCAGGACAGCGAGGATAATATTGATACAAGAAAATATACTACGATATGATATTGATATAATATGATACAGCGCTTGCCATATTAATATTATATTATGACTGTATATGTTACATTGGAGCTTCTGTTTCCTCAGCTTCTCATCCAGAAATTTGGAACAATATTAAATCATCTTGAATCAACAACCAAAGCTTGACTTACTAACCGGGATCTTGTGGGTTGCTAGTGCCGAGAGTGATCCGAGTCCAAACCGGCATCAAAAGCAGTTCCGACTCTGCCGAGAGGTTCAAATTGAACTGATTTCGCTGTTTTGATCCCAACGTGATTCATAAAGTGCTGAAAGTGAACATTTATCAAGTCTCTTCTGATCCCAAGAGGGATTTGGCATACTGAAAGTGGTAGAAGTATATTATTAATATATTGATAATATATTATAATACAGATTAATACATACACAGATAATATAATACGGATATGATATGGCCTCGGACCCTATGATATGATATTGATATAATATGATATGCAAAATTTCGTATTAATATCATATGTGGACAGCACTAGACGAAACGGGCTCTGAGATGGAGGCTAGATTCTCCTCTGATCCCTCTGGTGATCTTGATGCCGGGCGAGTCGCAGGGACTCGTGGAGAAGGTGGGCCAGAATCATTCAAAACAATGGGGCTGGGGGCGCGACTTTGGGGTGCAGAAACGATTTGCACATCGGAATCTGAGTCAGACAAATTCCCTGGGTCGAGACTGGGTGGATTGGCAGACAGGGCCTTCAGCATAGCCGCTTTCAGAGCAGGGGGTAGTTTCTTTGAAGTCACAGGAAGAGTCGAAGTTGCTGAATGTGATGTAGAGAAGCCAAATGAATCCAGAAGATCCTGATTCCGAAATTTTGCTGCATGTCGATAAGCCGTGCTCTGAGCCTTATTCATGGCATCAGCTGTAGTATTGTAATTCTTGGGTCGTTCTGCGACCTCGAATCAGCACAATATCATTATAGCTTTGAAATCATTGCACACCTTTCCTCTCCTTCTGTTTAATTCGCAGTCTCGGTGGCAGCCAATCCAAATCCTTTTCATCTTCCTGCTCAGCCATCTCCACAAGATTCACACCCAACTCCTCATCCTCAAACTCGTCTAAATCCACTTCCGATTGAATATCAGACTCGTCTTCATTCTCCCAGTCCACTCGCATGCTGTCGAAATGAACGCCCGAGATCGATTCGCGATCAGAATCGATAGGCGAGTCATCCTGAGTTGGGGAAGGTTGTTTTGGTTGGTTCCGGAGACCAGTGATATTCCGTTTGAGCTTTTTCTTAGGGGGCATTGTGATAGTCGAGGCAGAAGAAGAAATCAATTTTTATCGATGAAACGGCCCGATGGATAGACTTCTTTTTATCAGAATCATAACCAGCTGACGAAAAGACGTCGATTGGCACTTTATCCGGTATTTTTCCGATTTTTTTTGACTTTTCTCAATATCTCGGGGTCACATTTTGGGACCTCAAGAATTTTGAAATTCGGCTCGTGTAGATCTCTTCAAAGGTGTCTAAATTCACTCTTTACACAGTTTTTGGACTTTCGGATGGTCTCTGCCGGTCACCCTATCCAACTTTCCCACGCGTCCAAAATAGGCGGGCTTTGATTGTCCCCTACTGTAGATTCGGTCCTTCGGAAGCAGAGCTCGAGGATAAAGTAAATTTGAGAGGAAAAATGTGCGTGTAATACCATCCCCGTCTCTTTTCGTACTTAGTCGTTTCTATGTACGCTCTCTTTTTTGAGTATATACAACTTTAGTAGCGTTAGGCTTTCGTGAATGCCTACTTTCCCAGTGAACACCTACTTTCCCACCGAGCGCCTACTTCCCCACCGAGCTGAAGATTGATGCAATATTGATGGGCCATCAATCTTGCCATCCGAACAATTTTGCACAAGTCCCCCGGTTTTTTTATATAGATCCCTCACTGACACTAACCACTAACCACTAACCACCAAACCCCTAACCCCAAACCCCTAACCACTAACCACCTAACCACTAACCTCCAAACCACTAACCAAAACCACCCAGACCTAACCCGAACCCCTAACCAGCCGAACCCGGCATTCTGCCGAGCGTGATGCGTCATTGATCAGTAGGCGTTCGGAGGCTTGAGCCCGAACAGCCGATTGCGAGCAAAAATAGGCGTTCACACGCAAACTAGGCGTTCACGCGCAAATTAGGCGCTCGCGAACGCCTAATGCTACTAAAGTTGTCGTGCCTCCTCTTTTTTCTCGGTTCTGGCTACAGGAGACAAGGTAGGCGGCCGGATATCGACCTCCGTTGAACGTTCGGCCGATGATCACAACTTGCGCTCCAGCAGTACTTTTCCCTAGGTTTCATTTCTCGCTCTTGAATGTGATTTTACCCTGAATCTGGATCACAAGACCCCCAAATTATCATATCCTCCGGAGTGTTCTGTGGTGGTTTTAGGATTTTCCGTGTAGCAGATCTTGAGCCATCAAATAAGTACTTACTTAGTTCGGTCCGGAGTTGCGGTGTTTGGTCCCACAAACAACGCGTCGCTTGTTTCTTTCTACGCGCCGGGTCGCATTCCTTCACTGTTACTGCTTCACGAGCATCCTCAACTTACTCTCCTGCAAGCTCCTCCCACCGTGGCCTTTCAAGGGATCAATATCGCTCCTGAGTTCTGACTTCTTTGCAATGCCCGGCGGTACCGATACGGTGGCCTCGACACCTTCTTCCTCTGCGCAACATGGCTCCGACAGCTCTAATCGACCACAGATTGTCTCACAGAGCTATGTACAACTGAATCCTACACCTCAACTCCGTGAAACTGCTGCTCACCGCGCCTCTCGACCCCACATATCCCCGCTCTTCATCCCATCCCATTTCGGCGGATACCAATCGTCCTTTACCCCCGTATCCTCTGGCCGCTTCCAGTTTTCAGTCCACTCTCCTCTGTCACCGCTCCGTCGACGTTCCAATGTTCCTTACCATGCCCCAGGCCTTCCGAACCTATACAACGAGAGCCCTCGGACGACGAGGAAGACGAGGGTGAACGGAGAAAATATGTGCTGGGTGCTTCAATGCAATCGCTGCCACCAATCTCTGGGTGAAAACCTCCATTCCTCAGCGTACATCACTTGACTCTTTCGGTCAATTTTCCGGCCTAGAATCCCACCAGACCGGCAAGAAGTACTCTTATAGCCCCCAGTTCATTCGTGCTACTACAGCACCCCAGAGGTCGAGGATACGCCGAATAATGACGATATCGAAGTGGATGAAGATGCCTTTCAGTTTCAGTACGTCTTTTTCAATAAGTTTGCTTCCGATTCCGACCTTAATCTGTGATAGCTATGGACGCTCCTCATCCCTCCCACCCGAAGACCTGACGCATCGCGCACCGAGCCCCGGAATTTTCTCCCAGATTTCGACCACTCTGACTTCATCTCCTGGCATTGTTGTCGACTGGAGTATCGAAACGGGACGGCCCGGGACCCACCGGTTCGACGTTCCCCTGGCACCGTGTCATTCAACGCGGAGCCTAACCGAGTCGTTCCGGATCGAGATCAACGAAACCACTCGGGATTTCTCTACTATTGCGCAGGAAAACCGATCACTGATCCATGCTCAGAATCCAGCAAAATTCCTCGTCGTCTCCGAGTCCTTGAACTGCAAGAGCTCGCCAGAGTGCCAACCCCACACCAACCATCGCTTTTCAAACTCTCAGCAACGTACAAGTCTCTTGGGCGATAAGTATCCCGAATTACGCAAGCTACGCTTGAAGGTGAATGATCTGTCTCGGCTGCAGTCTGAGTGAGATTGGTCGTGTTTGCCTGGAAATCACGAATCGTTTTCGCACGTGATGTTTCGAAATCCATGTTGATACCACAAACGGCGAGAGGGTATGTAGGTAAATTTCTTTCTTTTTGAGCTTGTTCTTATCATTTCAGAGTGCGGAACGTGAGCACATTCGACCCGCTGAAACTGAGGCAGGGTGACTTGCTCCGCGTCCAAGTGTACCCCCTCAAACCAGCTCGCGCCACAATTCTGAAGCTGCCGTCCAGGGGGGTTCAGTCAGATCTGTTCTTCCACGGCGTGCACCCCCGCTATGTCCTCCCCGACGTCTCCATAACCGGCTTTCTGTACTACCACGTCCCCTACCCGTCCCACTTCCTTTCCGGCGGCCTCCGCTTCCGTTGCACCCCCAACCGCAATTTCAACGATGGACACGACCTCGACGACCGCACTGGCCTCCCCTGGACCATCCCCCTCGCGCGCATGATCGCCCGCCCGAAGCTCGCGTTCCTCCTCGACCAGCTCGCGTGGGACCGCCTCGTCCCAGACCCACAGCTCCGGCTCGCCAAAACGCTGCTCCGGCCCAACCCCGAGCGCATGAACGAAGTCCAGCCGCCCCCTGCCCTCGTGCACGTAGTCGGGCAGCCCTTCGCCGTCGACCTCACCGCGCCCCTGCGCGTCGCCGTGACGGGCCCGCATTCGCTGCTCCAGGCGGGCGTGTATCCCGCGGTGGCGACCCGCGGGGGCGCGGTCGTACGCTTTGAGCGCGTGAGGGAGGACGATCCTGAGTGCGAGGAGCTGCAGCTGCGCGTCGTGACGGCGCTTCCGGACTACCATGATCGCATACAGGCGGACTACGGCGACCAGCGGCCGCTTCCTGATCCCGTCTGCGAGGACTTCCTCCCCCAGTTTCGCCATCTCCCCCCTTTGCGCAGTGGAGACCTTCTCACCGACCCACGCTCCAACGCCGGGCGCGCGTTTAGGTGGACGTATACGGTGCGTATCCTTTCCTTTACTCTCTAACTGTAACTAACCCCCGTCCTCCTACTCCCTTACACAGAACGACGCCATCCCCGGCCGCGACGCCGCACTCTACTGCCTCCTCCACCCGCACCCACACCCTCACGCCCCCGTCCCTGCACCGGAGCCGCCGCCGCATTTCTCCACGAAATCGAAGCCTCACTCGCAAAAATTCCCCGAATCATCTTCGCACGTCAGAACGCCAATACTTAAAGACCAAACAGGCTGGGGCCTCCCCCCGAGCTCGTCCCGCCCCCGCCGCCGCCCCCGCCGCCGGACGAGTCGCATTTGGGTGCGGGGGGTGCGGGGTCGGGGGGAGTACGGCGGACGCGCGAGGACGGAGGTGCGGGGTCGGGGTCGGGGTCGGGGGGTACGGGGCGGGAGGGGTCGGGCTGGGGGGAGAGAAGGGGGTGACGGGGGGCGGGGGGCGGGTGCGGGCGAGGCGTGTGGAGGGGGAGGGGGAGGTGCGGGCTCGTGGTGGGAATGGGGAGGGGGAGAGGGGCGGATGGCCTGCGAATGCGAATGGGAAGGGGGAGGGGGAGGGGGAGGTGCGGGCTCGGCCTCGTTTTACGAAGGGCGGGGACGTGGGTGCAGGGCGGCCTCGTCCTACGAATGCGAGGGGGGAGATGGGCTTCGGCTTCGGGCTGAAGAGGTAGCGCGGCGTCGTCGAGATGGAGGGGTGGATGCGAGGTAGATGAGATGAGATGGCGGTGCGGCGTATAAGACTATCGGGATCACGAAACGTCCCGCGCGCAGGGCGAGGGTTTGGAGACTGGAGACAATCTGGAATGGACGAACGCGCCGTGACGATGGCGGGCGGGATGTGCGGCTGTCCCCGCATCGAGTGCGCTTGTGGCGCGTGTAGTGAAGTTGTCGTCATTGTGGGACGAGCGCGTCGCGTCCCGCCCCCGTCGAGTCGAGTCATCCGTGCTGGATGATTACCTTGACGCCGTCCACTTGGACCAGTATCCGTCTCGTCTCGGCCCCTATTCCGCTGTCCTCGATGCCACTTTTCGGGCGGGTTTTATGGCGTCGGCGCGCGTCTTCACTTGGCCGCCGTCGAGCCTCGCGTACCCGCGCCGTCGCCACCGATGTCAGGCCTTTCTTTGTTTCGTTTCATTTTCGAGACATATCGGGACCTGGGGATTGGGTTTTCACCGTCGACGTCTCCAGGGCTAGGGCAGGGGTGTGTGCACCGTCGCTTACATCTATCTGTTCTCATGTTTCGACGCAAGACTTGGTGTGTGTAGAACAATAGACGGATTTCTTTTAACGATGATTCGATTCAAGTGCAAAGCCAGTGCACCATCATGCGCGAGAGAACGCCCACGACTGCAAAGAAACGAGGATGGCTCCCAGCGTCTCCCTCTGTATGGCTGGCATGACGAGGCGAATGGCCAACGAATGGCCAAATTATTTGTTGACAAGGCGATTGACACACCCCTAACTTCAAGCTTGACCATGCGTCTTCCCAGTCCTCCTCCGCAACAGGTGTGTCTTCATCCGGTTCTGTGATGCGCTATCTTATGCCTTGACCAGCCCTTTACCATCCCTCTCCCACCGGATCTTCTCGATGCCGTGCTGCCCAACACCACCCACGACGAACGCGTGAAATCCTTCAACGACGTCTTGGAACTCGAAGGCAGCGTCGACGCTGCCGTAGCCCTCCACACGCGTGTCTATGAATGCATCAAGACCGGGGTCGTCATCGGCGTGCGTCCCGTCCCTCCTCCCCACTTAACTCTTGTCTTTTTTTGTGCGACGCAAATTCAATGTGTGCAGGCCACATACCCCCCCGCCAACGCAGTCATCCACACCGCCGACGTCGGCCCCCTCCGGCTCTTCTACCATTCGCTCTATCCCGCGCACCTCCGCGCGAACAACCCCTTCTCGTGGAACCTATACATCGGCCGCCCCGGTCAGGGCCTGGAGTCCATCATGCCGGACTGGGAAGCCCAGGGCATACGCGTGGAGGTGCCGAACCTGCTCGGCCGGTGGGAGCGCTGCGGGGCGTTGACGATTCTGCCGTCTACGAGGGTAAGGATCACGTATCCGGAATCGGATAGGGATAACGAAGGGAAGAAGTTTACGGTCACGGAAGAGGTTATCCTTCCTGGGGACCCGAAGGATGCGCGGATTCATGTTCGCCTGCTGCCGCCTCCTCCGGTAGATGTGTGATAATGTAAGTAGTTGAGTCGCGTTCGTGTCAAGGGGATTTGTAATTAACTGCGGCAGATCTGTAACTGAAGCCGTGCCATTTGAGTCTAGCCAGCCATTGTGGGCGCTTGTGGTACCTCGCGCCATCGGATCCATCCTCGCGGCGCACGCGCGGCGGTCGTTCGCTAGGGCATACACCGTCACCTTACATCCTGCGCGCCCCCCGATAGCCAACGCCGCCGCCGGTACGACTTCACCATCGCTCGACACCTCTTCCCCAAGCCTGAGCCTTAGCTCCTAGTCTACTCCAGCGCGAATACCCGGCGATTTTGGAGCTTGGAAGCCGCACCCGCAAGACGGCATATTCGTTTCGCGCGGCGGTCGTTCCGTGGGGCGATACACCGTCACCTTATATCTTGCGTGCGTCCCTGAAGCCGACGCCGTCGCCAGTACGATTTCACCATCGTTCGACACCATCTCCCGGACCCTCGCCTTAGCCCTTCGTCTACCCCAGCCCGAGTCCCAGGCGACCCGAAGCCTGGAAGCCACACCCAGGACCACCCTCGTTTCGTTTCACGAAGCACGGCATGCGCATTGATAGACGCGCGTCCAAAGTCGCTCTCTAGACTCTCGCTCGCCCAGGTCGGGCTCATCGATATCGTCGCGCCCTCACCGCCCTACGTACCCAAATTCTGTCTTGGCGAAGCCCGCGCAGTCTCGCCCGACGGCCACGCCGCAATGACGCAAGATCGTCGCGTCCCTTTCATGTCACTCTGACGCTCCATCCGATACACGGACTGCTTCTTACACGATCCTCTCGATCGACCGCTACTACCTCACCGATCCGCCTCTCCGCGTCCCATTTCTCTCCGTGTCCGGAATCGGAGCGTGCGGAGTCGAGTCGAGTCGACCTTCGTGGAGTCTGGGTGTGGATTGGAGGATGTCCGGTAGACAAAGGGGGTTCGCGACAGGAGGCCGAGGACCGAGCGAGAATGACGACGAAGAGGGGAAGAGCAGACGGTAGAAGCGAGGAGGAGGGACACTCGCCCATCCGATTCCCATTTTCTGCGCGTGCTTGCGATTTGTCGACGATTACGCCTTGACCAATACTCGCTCCGCCCGCGCGTGCGTACGATCTCGGCCGCCGCTGCCAAATCTGCCTGGACCTCCCTGTACAGTCGACGCGTGGACATGTGCCGCCGACGCCGTGTAAGCACGAGACCGCCGTGGAGTGCTCCATCAGCGACACCGACGTGCTACGCGAAGGTGGGCACGGGCGTCGAGTGCGGGGATGGCGGAGCCGTGCCCCGTAGAGGTACAAGAACGGGCGTGTACGGATCCACGAGAACCACCCGCAGAGGCGCCGATGAAGTTAGGTGTCGGCTTCCAAGGCCTACTGGGTGCTGGGGAGACGATCCGTATCTCGGGAGACGGGGTGGGGTTTGAAGCGCGTCGATGGCTGTAGGGCCGCAAGCTCTCCCGTCTCCTGGATAGAAGTCGAGCACGTCGAGCTCTGCGGCGGTTCACTCCACTTGAGCGTGTATCGGGATCGCAAAATGCGGCTGCGGCCGTTAATGTGATGGCTGACGTCGAGGCGGTTGGCTGGGCCAAGCGCACTGCAAGCTGCGGAACGACTCTTGTGGACGGACCGCTTGATGCGCTGTGGATAGCGTAGGACCGTGTGGTGATTCCAGCAGGCAAGAATGGAAGAGGCCGCGATGGGGGAACGGGTCCGCTGTCGTGGCACTCCGATTTAGGCATAGGATAAGACTCAGGATTGCTCACGGGTTTGATAATGAGCGCCCCCCGATTGCGTCCAATCAACCACCAAAAATACACAATGCGCGCAGACCCATTTGAGAGCATGAGGACATATATTAACGTCGTGCATAGACTGGGAATGGAGAAATTAATATCATGAGAGCAAAGAACTCGTCAGTCGGGCGAGGACGAAATTTGACCAGGTTTCTTATACCTCTACAACGACATGGCATACAGACCACGCGCTTGACTACAAACCGTGATGGTGGGTTATTATAGGCTTGACCTTGACGAAAGACTCTGACAGTTTTCTCAGTGGCGGCAAGAACGCAGCGGGAGAGGAGGGTAGCCTGGGATAGACGGGTTTCCGTATAAGGTAGGCAAAGGTGTGAGACATCCACTGCCTCAGAAGCGTCGCAGCGGTACGGCCACCGCACGTACGGTACACGTACGGTGCGATCCCCTAGGAACAAGGTCGGAAAGTGTACTGTGTGAGACATCCACTACCTCGGTTCTCGCTTTCTTGCTGCCTCAGAACGTAGTAGCGGTACGGCCGCCGTACGTACGTGCGTATCATATATATGTACGGTGCGCTGCTACCAAGTCTTCATTTTGGGAGGTAGGAACAAGGTCGGAAGGTGTACCGTGTGAGCATCCACTACCCCGGTTCTCGCTTTCTAAGTTTCTTAAGCTGCCTCAGAAGCGTGGCAGCGGTATTGCATCGTACGTACATTCGTGCATACGTACATCCGTGTATACGTGCCATTCCCTACACCCGTACTAAATTTGTTCTTTGGAGGTGGACGGTGATCTCACAGTCAAACAAGGCGGACGGTGATATCACAGTTTTTGGAGGCGGACGGATATATCGCAAAGACGGTGATATCACAGTCAAACTGTACTCAAACATCGACGACTGATATCGTTGATATCTACTATCGGATGTCCAAGACATCCACTCCCCTGGTTCTCGCCTTCCTAATTCTACACGTCTACTCGTTACATTCGCAATGGATCAATTTCAACAGCACCCAATCTCAGATTGTACAGTAAGTAAGTAGATCAAAATAAATCTCAATGAGCCCCAAGTTATAAAATGACCGACGCAAGCCCGCTTGTGAACACTGAACTACTACCGACATGTGCGACGCAAACTTCGCACTTGAACCCTCCGCCGCCGTGTCCTCGACGTTGTCCCTCGCTCCAGGCAACATCCCTTACCTCGTGCTTGGCGTTGGGTCCGCATCCTTCCTGATTTACGCCTTGCAGTACAACTGCCCTTCCGCTAAGCTGGGCCGACTCAACACTGCACTCGGCACTGCGGAGGAAACCTTCAATCATGCGAAAGCGAAGTGCAAGCGGGACTATTCAACCATGGTCGAAACTGAGACTCGAATCCTCAGGTAGGTGTCGTTCTCGATCTTGTTGCCTGTGCGAGTACAACCCCTGATTGGGCGCTACAATAGGGCCAAGCTTACCGCGTCCAAGTTTCACACCCGTTTGTTGGAGGCCCGCGATATGCCAAGCTGGAAGGAATACCTGCAGAACATTATAAGCATCTCACGTAGCCTCACGATGCTTCAGCGTGAGGTACGCGATATCCAGACGTCTTTGCTGGTGAATACCTTTGGAACAAATCTCTCTCCCATCCTTGTGCGCTTACCACTTGATCCCATAAGGTTCTCATCGAGGCCGCGAACCGACGCAAACTCACGGAAGACATACGAATGACCCAGGAGGCACTGGATAGGGCAATGCCCTCCGGTATGTGCATCTTCGATGTCATTTTGTCCTTCATTGAGCTCCCATTCAGGCCGCGTGTGCATTCATGGTCAGACTTCGGCGTCAGACTACGAAGTTTGAACTTGATAAGGTGGAGGCTGTCCGTTGAATTTATGTAAATGTATTCTGTATTTCTATTGTTTCGCACTGTTATTCGCACTTTGTTTTCTGAATACTTTCCTGCCACATTCTTCTGCCTGTTGTGTCAAACTCGTGGTTCATCAACAAATTCAACCTTGGACCCGAAGTCAGAACAAGCTTGGTTGCGGTTCCTTCTTCCAGAAATTAGACAATAATTTACGTCTCCTTCTCTCTTCAACGAGAGTAGAGTGACTCCGAGCCTCGTTTATTCACAAACAGAAACTTGTTTCTGTATGTGCCTATTTGGGGGGTTTCAAAGGGGGGAGGACCAAGAATGTCCACAGATCAGCTTATGTAAATCGGACGGCCCCGGGCCGCCACCGGCCCACCTTTGCCGCCAGGCGTTAAGGAAAAGAAACATCAATGTAGCTGGTCGCGCGCAAGCGTCGACCGAGCGAACATTGACTCCGTTGGGCTTTCCCAAAAACATGTCCCATATTTCTGTTTGTGCCCGCCGCTTGCCGGCCTATCCCCATCATGTTTATTGATTCTTCCACTTGAACCAAGTTTCTTAACAGTAATGCACGTGACCGCGCCTGAGACTAATGATCCGATCATATCTTCCCTTCTGGGACTTCCTAAATAGTAAAAGCCATCCGACTCCGGCGTTTGTCTATCTGCACGAATGATACAGCGCAAACTGCCGCATCAACCACAGTCAAAAGAAAGTCCTCTGAAGTCTGAATTGAAGAAAAAATGTGTGATGCATGCGTCAAGGGGGTGCGGGCCGGACAAGCCGGGACCTAGGGCAGGGAGGGTGGTCGGCCAAAAGGTCAGTAAAAAAAAATAATGACCCCCCCTGATTCAAGTTGAATTGGGTTGTGGTGCATCCTAATGGGTTCCAAAACACTCTCTGCCACTTATTTGGCTTAGATTGAGCATTTGGCGGTGGCCGATCACTCTTGTTCGCTATTTTGTCGCGTTTTGGATGGATCGGCCATGTTACATCCGTGCATAATGCTAAGCATACATCCGATCTCCGGAACCTCCGGATTTTCCGTCCTCCGACTTGCGGAGCTTCATTGGAGATTTTGGAAACAATCAGTATGTCTTCTGCCACACTATCTATCCTCCATCCCAACCTCCGCCGACCTCCGAATTAACCTCCGAATTAACCTCCGACCATCCACACTATTCTCCGTCATTTTCCCGCCGACTTCATTCCGGCTATCACGCTCCTTTCCGCCAATCCCGTATCCTGCCATTCGGCAATTCCTCGTGGGCCAAAGCACACACGTGTTTTCGGTCCTAACCTCCGATGCTGGCTCATGCCCGCCTCATGCATCACCTTCTATGTTTTATGTCTTATGCATTCCTCTTCTTTTACTATTGTTCTTATTGTTCTCTTATTGTTCTTATTGTCTTGTACCGTACTTCCTTACCTTTATTGGGATTCTCCGTAATTACTATAAAGCATCCCTTGTAACTTTCTCTTTCTTCAGTTTGTAAATAAACGTTTCTTTCGTGCCTAATCCTCCGACCTCCGACTCTCTCTCCCTTCGGCAAACGCTAGGCCTCCAACTTAGCACTCCGGGAGTTCGCCCTAAAACCTCCGGACCTCCGCCACTTCTTGTCCAGTCCCGTCCGTGCCAAGAAGACCACACTTACCCTTAACCTACCTGTGGTAATAGTGTTTCCGATATTCCGTGTAAACATCCGGTACATCTGACGTTTGACTTCCGGCATAACCTCCGGACTTCCGAACCTCCGATTTCTCGTCCCCCGGATCCCTCCTATTTCCCTTCCACCTCCGCTTTCCTCCCTACTCCCGGCACGGGATATAACAATAAGGTTGCGAGAATAAGGTTGCTGAGGACGAAAGTTGTGAGCACGTGATGAGGAAACTGGTTTCCGCTATGGTGAGTAGTTTCCGCAACAGTTCATGAGAATACTACAATAATGCAGTGGGATACAGACGGTACATAACGAAAGATGGATGGTATAAACAACGTCAGTACTATCTACATGCGAACTCGATCCGCCAAATGCCCATCATGTTCCACCACAGCGTACGGGAAACTCGACACACCATCCAACTTAGGTGAGACGATCTCAAAGCCCGACGTGTCGAGACTCGTGCTCTCGTGTGCCCTCTGAGTGTGCTGACTACCCCGTCGACTCCCGCGTCCGGTGGTACCTTGAATGGTAACTTGAAAATGAC
Source organism: Mycena haematopus (assembly GCA_029281435.1). NCBI lineage: Eukaryota > Fungi > Basidiomycota > Agaricomycetes > Agaricales > Mycenaceae > Mycena > Mycena haematopus. Next base: position 146,064 of record JARJCV010000107.1, read on the forward strand.
GAGTCCGCTGACGTCGACGCCATCTTGGCGCTCATCCTCCGCGGTACGATCGCCGCTGAGTTCGGCCGCGATGCAGGCGCGGGCGGCGGCGGGGCGGGTGGTTCCCCACGAAGCTGGAGATGAACTGCTCGGGGACTCTCGGACTCGGCGGGATCTCAACCGGCAGATTCAGTGGCGAGGCCTGCGACGGGGAGCTCGACAGGCTCGCTTTGCGCGCGCGGAACCATGCCGAGGACGACGTGAGCAGCGCAGGCACAGGCACGGCGGTGCCGTTACTCGTCTGCGACTTCCACTTCAGGATGGACTTACGCACGCTGTTGCGGCGCTCCTTCTCTGGCACTGGGGGACTGTATTGTGAGGGCATCGGAGGCGAGGGGGTCGTGTGTGAGAACGGCAGCGAGTTCTGAGGCAGTGGCAGAGAGTTGTGTGGGAGCGGTGGTGAAATAGTCTGTGGCGGCGGCGTGCACCGAGGTCGGTGACGGCGCACGCGAGGTCGGGCGACTGACAGAAGACGAAATCGACGGCGAGCGCGTCGGGTACGGTGACTCTTGGTCCCAATGCAGGCCGTCGTTCATCGAAGGCCACGGCAGGCCATAGGCGGCGACGATAGGTGCGTTTCTCGTCGACTGTAACACGGCAGCGGTACACTCAGCTGCGATTGCAAGTGTGGCGACTGGCGGGAATCCGACTGCAATTCGGCCTCATTGGCGGCGGAACTCCCAGCGGCGGATTCGCGCGCGCACTAGGCGGTGGTGTCATCAACGGAACCACTGGATTCCCCGGCCTCTCCCGCGTCAGCAACGGCGGTGAGAGCGGACTCATGCATTTTCATGCAGGGCCTCCACAGGCGCACGCCCATGCGGTGTGCTTATCAACTCCTTCTTCTAGCTCTTCCTCCACAGATTTTTGATGCTCTTCACGCTCATCAGCGTCGTCCGGTTGGCCTGCTTCTGCGCATGCGTCTGCCCGGCCTCAGCATCCGCACCGTCTATCGAGTCCGTCGAAAACCGACTACTGCTCATCGTCGCCGTCAGGCTGGCGCGAGGATCGGAGGACGAGCCGTTCGAGCTCTTGCGCTGCACCTCCGCCTGGTTTGGAGGCGACGCCGGCGCAGGGATGACCACCGGTGGCTCGGCACCTGCGACGCATGGCGCCCGAACGAATCCGGCGACAGCGGAATAAGCGGTGAGTTCAAACTGCTCTTCGGCCCAATACTCGGCGTCATCGCGGGGTAGGCTGAGGCGGCGACAGCGGCGCACCCGTGGGGTAATGCTCCGCCAAGTCGCGCTTCCGCAACTCGCTTTCGGACGAGGTGGTCGAGTGCAGGGACGACGCACGACTGGAGCTGCCCGTGGTGGTGGCGCCTGTGGCGCCTATGCCAGGGTGGAATCGTTTGGGCATCGACGCGGAGACACCGCTGACTGCGAGCTGGGCGGGAAGTGCTGTCTGGCGTGGGAGGGCGCAGGCCGCTCGCCGAGCGAGTTGTACGGGACCGCAGGCTAGGCGGCCTGTTGCGAGAGATCATCACTAGCGCAGAAATAAGCATTTATTCGAGTGATGTGTGCGTTCAAAGGACTCACGAATCCGAAATTCTCTTCCTCCCCGTTGTATATATCAGGGTGATGAGGGAGCCGCAGTGTCGGCGGGAACACGTCCGTGTTGGAAACAGGCATAAACGACGACGGCGTTGGGAACTGCCCAAACGCACTAGTTGACGACCCAGGCGGCGACAAACTCAGGGAGCTGCTACCGAAGCTCAGCATCTCCTCCAACTCCGTCCGGAGCATGCGCGGGGAGAACTGAGCCAGGTTCTGCATAGATAACTGTCGTCAGGCGTGTCCCCAAACCAGAAACCGCGCAACAGCAGCCGAATGCTCCCGTTCTCGATCTTATCCAGCTGCGCGCGCATGATAATCTGGCTCTTCCGCCTATTGTTCGGGTCTTCCATATCGACCTAGACGCACAGCAACGATGAGCATTCACTCCAAAATGAAGTTACACAAGATAAAGCAATTGGTGACGCACATCACTCCCCACCTCAAAGCCCAGATCCATGGCGTCGTAGATGTTCCCCGCCGCTTGCCGGGGTCGTGCATGCTCTTCCGCGGCATGCTGAATAACTCTCGTTCCGGCTCACGTTCGCTTTCGCGCTCCCCGTCGAGGTACGCGAGCCGCGTGTGGTTCACTCCTTCTGGAGGCGTCGCAGACGTATCCTCCTCTTCAGCCGGCGGTGGCGCGACATGCGGCAGCTGGATCGATATTGGAACCGTGGGGGTGGATGCACTTGGAGGGCGAGAGGAAAGGACGAGCAGCGTCGGCGGTGGGGCGCGCTTGCGCGACGGGCTGTTCTGCATGCCTGGGATCTCGAGGCCGAGTGCGGGGCGTCCGTTCATCAACAATGTTACGAATTGCACATCTTCATCCTCCATCTCACTGCCGTCGTCAGCATCCTCGGCATCACCGAGCTCAGCGGCGGTCAGGCGAGCTGCACGACGTGCGGGTTCGGGGACCGCGAGGACGCGGATGACGCGCGGATGTCTGCCCATGTGTCAGCGTCCTCGGTGGAAGCTCGGTCGCAAAATGGCGAGGTGGTCGTGAACTGCACCATGAGGTCGCCATGCACCTGGACGGTGAGTTCTCGCCGTCGCGGACTTGCTGGAGTTTTGAGTTTCAAACAAACGATGAAGAGAGGGAGGAAGGAGGAACGGACCTGGTGTTTGAGGAGACACAGCTCATCGAGGGCGTGCATGAAGTGTAACACGAGGGCTTCAGGGAGCTTTCTTTTATTGCATCGAACTGCGACCAAGACAAATAGGTGGACGTAGGTCTCGATGCTAGCTGTTTGAAAATTTTCCGACTTCGCTGCTGCGCATGAATTTTGGTACCAAGAACAGAACATTATTTACAGATAACGATACAAAACGTTGATGCTATGTAACGCGACGGCAATGGATTTTACCTACCTATGCCAAGGCCTCAGCGCTCAGCATTGGGGGGCGCAACTCCGGCCACAGCTGTCACTTCCAGTCTCAAATTGCTGTTCATGTCCAACATGAGTACAACGTACACCAATAGCGAAGGGAAACTTTACATGGCAAATCCTTCGTAAGGGACAAGCATCCACACGAACATTATGCCAAGTAGTAGGACGCCAATAATGATACCATGGTTAGAGCTCTGGGGTTCATGTCGACTATAAGTGGATATCGCAAATGCACATTGAGTAAACATACTGTTAAGCTGGCTGGAGTGGGAGTGGGAGTGGAGGGTCGGCTGGCCACTGTTGGGGGTGGTGTAGGGGGGACGGGAAACTCGATATCCGTTGAAACGAAGGATGCCGCTGGGGAGGCTGATCTTGGCACCGCCGGAAACAGGCACCCGTCCTCGCTGAATGGACGTTGCAGTGTATCTTCTTCAGCCCCAGACACAGATTCAGGCGCAGAGGCGGACAGTTGGGCGCTCACGGGCACCTGCTGGTACGGCGCTGGCCTACTGTAGGATGGGGGTGGGTGGATCCAATGACCTCAACAAACATTGAGCTTGCTTTAGAAAAAAAACAGCGCATCATACCTTCTCCCTGCTGGCCAGAAGCGATCTGAGCGACTTGCCAGGGGTCCATAGTGGGGAAACGAAGAGAAAGACGTGTAAGGAAGATTGGCACGGGGCAGATCCAAGAAGCTTTAGTAAACGTACGCACGGACCAGATTAGCACTATCAAGCCATTGGCGTACTCTTGGAAGTGGTTGCATTGAAGTCGGGCAGGAATGTGAAGAAATAAGATGCAAAAAGCAAGAATGCCGCAGTGTTTGGCAGAGCGGAAAAAGCAACTTCAGGTTGCAGAGAATCTCTGTGAGCGCATGCTGAGGAAAGGATCCGAACATAGAGTCGAAGAGGCCGCGGTTGCGGAAAATGGCGGCAGCACAAAGGTCAGTGTCCACAAGACCCCTACTTATTTTGAAACATCAATAAGTAGGCGAAAAAGAAAGAAGAGCATCTCAATTCCGTGTGGCAGTGCCGGTTCCAAGTCGGAAGGACTTGGAACCGGCACTGCCGTTCCCTCCGCGCCTTTCTTCAAGCTGTTCAGTGCACCCAGTCTCAGCCTCGCCAACATCGCGAATGGCAGGTCCCGTGTTCTTCACTCCAGCTTCGCTTCGTTCTCGGGGTCTTTTGTCCGTGCCTCTCTTCATCGTCGGCGACATCTAGCTTCACGCCCCCCTTCTTCGCCCGACCCACCCCGAGTCACCCCGGTTCCGCGCTACCCCCTAGCACTCCTGCTCTCGACTCCTTTTCCCTTCCTTGCTCGAACTCGGCTACAATACCCACTTGAAGCATCGCTCGAAAAATCAACTGGGGATGAGAAGAGACGATTCTGGTCCCAGCGAAGATCCTTGGCTCTCGCCTTTGAATGGGGACAGAGCACGACGATTTGAAAACAAATCCATGTGCTCGTTATCCGCCGAATGCCCAGGCCATGGAGCAGCCTTCACCCTCCCACGCTGAGCGTCTTCGTGTCCGAGTCTCTTCATTCGATTGGGTGGTACATGTGGTCGTTCTGCCGGTGAGTACACCTCCCTCAATTCATTTTGTCTCTTCCTGCCGTCTTTTATTGAGTGTGAAGGACCGCCTGGATCGCTCTCTTTTCTCCCTCTTTTCTCCCTGGTCTCGCTCTCTCGCTCCCTCCTGATATGTGGTACATATGCTGACTATTTATTCCAGTTGGTTATTCGCACCCCACCCTCCATGCATGGGCTCACTGACGCGCCACTCGCCCGCGTCTCGACATCTCCACGCTCTCTCCGCGCGCTTTAAGCCCCGACGAACTTGTCCTGGCGTCATCAGCTTGCCCGGCGTACCGACGATGCCGGCGCGAGAGTGCGAGTACGGGTGGGTGTGTGGTGGACGATGGCGTGGCCGCTCGAGCTCGCTGCGGGCTTGGACGATGACAGCTCACCACACCTTCGCGACCCGCTCCTGGTCCCAAGCCTCGTTCTGCGGACTTCCGCTCTGCCCTCTCTGATGTTCACCTCGTCCTCGTGCATCTCGACGTACACGTCTTCTAGGAGATCGTCGACGCCAGCCGTGCCCAACGCCCCACCCGCCTCAGATCCCGATGCAGACACTTCGGTTACTCGTGGGGCAATCAAGTGCTCAAGCACCGCACTCGGCATATTCGCTGTTCGCGTCGTCGAATGCGTCGCGATGTCCCCCAGGCTTCATGGTTTCGCATGTCTTTGTGAACGCGGCATGGCGCGGCGCATTCACTAGCCCAAACGACAAACCCGTCGCGCTCCTGGCGCTCCTGGCGCTCAACGTCCACATCGTCTGCTCGACGCTCCACACCCTGCGGCTCCTGACCTCTCGCGCTACGACTAGACGTGGGTCCTGCATTTCAATCGCTTGTTGCCGAGGCACGCGGCGATACGTGTTGGGTTACATCTGGCGGGGCAAGGCGCTTTAATCCCAGCCACCACACCACATCCACAGCGGCTCGGGTCAGAAGAATACTCCAAGTTGCGCCACGCTTACTCCCCCTCCCGGTGTTTTCCTCCTCCCTCTTCGACCTGAGACGGACCCTAATCCGTGTCCTGCCCCTTCTTTCCATCCCCCAGATCTCCTGCGCCTGGCACCTCATTGCCTGCCCTCCGCTTCATCACCACTTCATCACCGTCTCAGCATACAAGGCCCAGCACCTCGCTGGTGTCCTGGGCTTGCGCGGACGTGTGTCCCCCCTCACTCGACCGCGGTTTGTCCCCTTCTCCACAGTCCACCTCTTCTCCCTCCCGACTTCGGCAGCACCGATGCGATGAGCACGGGTGGGGCGGTGCGGGGTGATGTACGCGGAACGTGAGGCTGGTGATTTCTGACTCAAAAGCGTAGGGAAGTCACCTCTATTAGACGCCTACATTGCGATACAATTACATTCTCATATTTTCTGTATAGAGTGAGCTGAGATAGTCTACTTCAATACCACAATATCTTTTACAGTTACAGTAACACGCTTTCCTTTCCTCCTCGTTTCACCTCTTGTGGACGCCGCCTTCTTCTGAGTGTCTGAAAGTCCAAAGTACCGCTTCACAAAGCTGAAAGACTCCTTGCGTAGACGTCGTCCTTTAGGATGAACAATCGAGGACATCGTCGATGAAGACCAGCGGGATTGGAGGCAGGGAGTTATAGATTCCTTCTGCTCTTGGTCTGAATGGAGTAATGGTGAGGGAGAACGAGAGAGTACGGGGGCAATCAACGGTGATAATTCCATATCTTCAGTACAAGCGTCTGGATGTTCCCATTCCCAATCCGCTAGAGACACGTCGCGTGGAAAGTCATGCTGAGGAATCTTTAGCTCCTCCCGCTGACATCCAGGCGAAGTAGGAGAAGGTGTATCTGGATTGACCGAATGTATTCAAGCACAATACCTAAATAAAAGAACCAACTTACAAGGCAAGAAGGAAAAAGAGGAACAACTAGGCGAAGAAGGGGTATCCAAGCAATCGTCTTCTGTGTCGATCTCTGTGGGAACAGATGCTATAGGAGGTGCGCGGTTGGACAAAGCCACCCCCCTGAGAGACGTTGGGAGGGAAAAATTGGGTATCACTGGAGCGTGGAGAGGTGAAGGGGGCTTGGGGAAAAGGTATGTTTCCGATTCGCTCAAGGTAATTTCCCAAGGGAGATCTTTGTCGCACAGAGACACTGCCCAAAATGTATTAGCATATTTCTTTCTTAGTGTGATCGGCAGAGCAACTCACTTGTTCGCTTGAACAGAAATTAGGATAAGTTCAGCACCATGCCTTGGTGAGAAAATAAGCCATGCATTTCGCATGCAGGCTATATCCATTGGATGGAAAGCTAGGAATTCATCTAGAAGAAGAAGAATTATGCGTAATGACTTCTACATCACTCAGGTTTATTGCCAAAAATTGGCCGAAAGGATCCGGGCAGTGTAATTTGTGGTTGGAATAAAAAAAACCGTTACCTGTGGGTTGAGCTGAAGCTAAGTGTTACTGTGGATAGCAAAGCGGAAACTGGGTTCCTGTCACATGACCGCGAAAGCATGCACGTGTTTTCTCCCGCATCTCCCGCATCTCGTGGATTTCTCCCGAACTACCAGCGGAATTCTCTTCTTCAACGCTCATCCAAACTGTATCTAGTGGCTGGCCCACTCTTCTTTGGCTGCGGACTTCTGGTTGGGAACGTTACAAACGTTATTGGATATTTGGGTAACCTCTGTACGTTTTGTCTGTTACCAAAACGTTTTGTTGTAGCTGACTTCATTATCCCTTCTTTCCTTCCCTTATGGACAGTGAGCTCTATGCGAGGGTGCAAGAGGCGGCAGGCCTTCTCAACAACGGTACGTGAAGTCCTGTTTCTCTTATGATTCAAGGATTCATAGACTCTTTTGAATACAGTACAACTCCCCATCCGTCTGGGAGTGATGATTGTTCGGCCGCCAGACTACGAATACCAGCGTCCTGCCCCTTTGCAAGACATCCCAGTAGATGCACCTGAGGGGTTCAATGTCCACATCCTGGATCACCCGGAGGTCACTTTGCGGGAAACTGAAATCGGTGAAATCACTCAGGTATGAGGGCCTTTTTCTCCTTTTATTCCCCCAATAATCCTCCACTCTTCAATGACAAGACGCCTAGAGCGAAAAAAAAAAATCGGGTTCTCATCGTCTTTCTCGGCCTACTTGGGTTGCTCTTCATCTTCAACCAAATAATTCTGTACGCTTTTGTGTAAGTTCATCTCAGTGCCTTTGTGTATCATTGAAAATTCATCATCGTTTGCAGTCAAGGCCTATTTTCCCTCCAGCTGGCCTCGATTCGAAGTCTGGAAAAGGCTTTCGAAGTGACGCGCTCTGCTCAAGTGGCAGGTTCTACCACGCAGCCTCTCAGTATCTCTTCTGTTGTCGACGTCCCATCCACCTTGCCTGTCCCCACTTCTCCCATGGGGGCAATTACTTGTAAATCCACGGAGCCGTGATAGTTTGAGCACCTTGTGAGAGCAAATTCATGTATTACAATATTACGACTCCTGTATTGTTTTCTTTCCTCGACTTTCACTGTAAATATAAGCAATTCTTTCCCGAATCAAACATATATAATTCAGCACCGAAACCCTAGGAAGGACATTTAAGAAAGTCAGAACTGAAACCGCTTCAGCCATCACCAGCTGTTGGCCTTCATCCACTGCGTCGGCCTTCATCCGCTTCACCTGTCAATTAGAGGATTTACAATCCAATCTTCTGCTCTTCTTCTTACCTAGTGGATCCAAACTGGATGGATTTTTATTTGACAGCCTCCAATACAATCTGACGGCAACTTTTCTTTGTTTTATTAATGCAAACTGATAGTAAACTCCGAGGGATGGATTACTGTCCGATTCCACCAACCCGTACTGCATTCCAGGAACGGTTTCCAACCCAGGCAGGGACGGTTTCCAGCCAGGCAGGGACGGTTTCCGGTATGGGTTGGAAACCGTCCCTGGAATCAATGAAATTCGGTTCGCATTCATTGCTTTTTGGCTTTGGGGGTACGACAAGAATTAACCGTGTTTCTACCGATTATCGATTATGGCCCTTACCGCCGCCCAATTTTCTCTTCCTATAGACTTGGAATGCTTGCAGCCGCCGTCCATGGCAACAGGAATTTCTCAATGTTTCTATGTTCTTGAATTGGAGATTTTGGCTGAGAAATGGTGCGTCGCCGCCGCGATGTATTCCCAATATTCTCACCACCCTTAGGCTGTCTTCCGTTCCCGTTGGAAAATATGGTGTCCTTTAAGGGCCAACCACCTCCCGCCCCTCTTGAATTGAACCCACCATGGCGAAGCCCAAAGCTAAGGATGGCTCAACACGTGGCTCCACACGAACAACTTCAACTCGGCGCTCTATGGCTTCTAAAATCTCCTCTGCCGCTTCGAAAATCTCTTCCGCTGCCTCCAGTGTCAAAAAGACAGTCAAATCTGTCGCGAAAAGGGCCAAAAAAGTCATCAAAAAGGTCCATTGTACAGGTGTGTTTTTGTGGAATAGCCATTGTTTTTCTATTTTAAAACTTCCATTCAGCGGGTCGCTCCACCGATTCGCTGCCTTCTCTGCAAGAGGCCTCTCATTCTTCAGACAATGATGACGGCCAAGATGGCGACAACAACAGCGACAGCGACGATGCTTCTGTGGCCTCCGTCGAACCTGAGACTGACGAGCAAGAACTAGGTATGTGTTATTGTAGTATGTTCTGAACTTTCTATCTCACCTTGCATGTCAGCTCGTCTTCGTGCTTCCTGGCGTTCAGGTGTCTACGGCCTCTACCAGCAAAAGGTCACTATTGGCTACGAAGGCGAACACAAATTTCACCAATTCACCTGCGCTAACAAAAAGTGCAAGAGCGGAAAACATGGCAAACCTGGTACTGTCCGTCGTTATCTGGACTCTAAGGATCGCGCGGCCACCGGAAATCTTATCACTCATGCGAAGACTTGTCGGGGAGATGAAGCTGTCAACAACTGCCTAAAAAATACTGGCGATAAGAAGAAAGGCGCGCGCGATGGCTCCATTTATGCTGCTTTTGCCCGTCTTGGCGACCGAGTGCGTTCTTTTTCACATCGCCCACATACATCACAGGAGACGAGGTAAGTACTCCCCTTTCTTGCGGAACAATATTTTCTGACCTTCAAATCAGGGCAAATATCGTTCGCTGGATAACAGAGTCCAACCGCCCGGCCAAAATTGTGACCGATCCCGGATTCGAATGTCTAATGAAGACCGGCCGCCCTTCTACCTCACTTCCTAGCCCAAGACAGGTTTCGCGTGATGTACTTGCATCCTTCACGCTCTGCCAGGCTCGTATCGCGAATCTTCTCCAGGTGAGCGTGAATTAGCTTGAATCATCAAGCACTAATTGGTTTTAGGAATACCCCGGGAAACTCAGCTTCACAACAGACGCTTGGACCTCGCCCAATCACCGGGCTATGATAGCCTGGGTGGTCCACCTCCAACATGATGGCAAACCGCTCTCCTTTTTGCTCGACGTGAAGGAGCTGCCTTCTGTAAGTCCCATCTTGTTTTCGTTTTCCATTCCTGATGTTTTTGAAGTCTCATACTGGCGAGGCCCTTGCGATGGCTTTTCAAGAGGTCTTGGACGACTATGGCATTCAAAAAAAGGTACGCTTCGGGAAACGTTATGTACTGCTGAGCTAATGCATAAAATCCTAGTTCCATGGTCTGACGGGTGATAACGCCACTTCCAACGACACACAAACTACCTTTCTTCATGAAAGCGCCGACAACAATTTTGATCAGGTCAACCGTATAAGATGTTTCAACCATTCCATCCAGCTATCTGCCAAGGCGGTCCTACGCAACTTCGCCCGCAACCCTGACAAGGAGGAGCAGGAAGAAGGTGAAGACGACATGCCCTATCTTGAGGCTCTCTCTGCCTACGATTCGGACGAAGATGAGGACTTGATATCCGAGGGAGGCGAGGACAGTGGGGATGATGACGAGGAGGAGGAGGAAACGGTCAAGACAGATGAGGAGAAGGCGGAAGAGGAGGCCTTATTGGAGGCAACTAAAGCCGCTCGTTTCGCGCTTCACAAAGTGTGTATTTCCTTCTTATCTTGCATCTTATGTTATAGACTGATCGCCCTCCTCTTCTGCAGATACGTCACTTTGCTTTCGCCATTGTTCACTCAACCACGGTCCTCTTGCCAGTATGGCGCAAAACTTGCCGCGAGTTCAATCTCAAAGATCGTCTCATCCCTCGCGATGTAACCACTCGTTGGAACTCCACGTACGACATGCTCGACATCGCTGTCAAATACCGCCAAGCCATCGACAACTTAGTTGCCGTCAAGAAAAAAGAATTGCGCAAATACGAGCTCGACGACGACGAATGGTCTATACTCAAGGATTTGCTACGCGTTCTAAAGGTAAGTCGTCTATTATCACTTATGTTTTCTTATCCACAGTGTTACAGCTATACAAAACCCTCACCGTTCAGTTCTCAAGAGAAGGACTGGCTACCATTGCCCATGTCCTACCAGCAATGGACAAGATCGACGATATGCTCTCAAGCGAAGGCACCGCCAGCTTGAATCCAGCCATCAAGTATGTTTGTTTTTCCAACGCGTCCCTAAAGACTGTTTACCCCCATCTCTCAGATTGGCGTTGCGGCAAGGCCAGAAGGTGATGAACAAGTATTACAGCGCCACAGACGACTCTTATGCTTATCGTATTGCCATGAGTAAGCCAGCATCCATCCTTTCCAGCCCTACCTTATTCGGTTTTAGTTCTTCACCCAGGGCTCAAAATGAAATACTTCGAGTTGTCTGGCTGGGAACAAGATTGGGTAGACAACGCGGGGGACATTGTCAAGTCCGCGTTCACTTGTTATGTTACCGATTCCTTAACAGACGATGCACTGGAGGGGAGTACCGTTTTCTGATCTTGCCTTCTTTTGCTCATTCTTTCTCATTCATTTTTCTAGGCTATTTTAGATGCAGAAGAGGCCAAAAGACGTTCCAATGTTTCGGAAGAGGATACCTTCAATCTGGACACTTTCGATATTTCCATAGGTCACTCAGGGGATGGAGATAACCGCGAGCTTATGGATTACCTTTCCCAGCCCCTGGAGAAAACCGCCGACCCTCTCAAGTGGTGGGTCGATCACAAGGCACAGTATCCTGTCCTCTCGCGCATGGCCATTGATTATCTTACTATTCCCCGTACGTTGTATCCACTGGTCATAGATTATAGTCACTAATTCAACAAACAGCGACATCCACTCCTGTGGAGCGAGTTTTTTCTATGGGCCGTCATCTCCTCCACTTTACGCGCAACAGGCTCTCGGCTTCGTCCATCCGCGCCTTTCTTTGCATGGGCGACTGGGGTAGGCGAGATTTGCTTGACATGAAAGATGTCGTCGAGGCCTGCAGCACCAAGAAGCGTTTAGCAGAGAGCATCATCGTCAATGAGGAGGAGGAGGAAGAGGTACAGGTTGTGGAAAAAAAGCGTCGCAAATGATCATCTTCTATGTTTTTCTGTGATTTTTCAAGTAGCGTAGTGAAATTTCAAGCAGTAGAAAAATTGTATAACGCTCCGCTCAATCTTGTTTTTTCAATCTTTTTGCTTGACCGGAATCTGGTTTCCTCTTTAGCGCCCTTTTGTTTTGATCTATTTATCCATAACGCCGGAGGTCTTTTCTTGTCTCCCTTTTGAGCGGTGAATACGGAACATCGACACCTGCATTCAAACACCTGTTCCTTATTTTACGTTGCAGCACTACATGAGGAGGAGCTTAAACAACACCCAAATCTGATCGCCGTTAGAAGAACAGCTGATATATAATAGCTTACGGATGAGGTACGCTCATTCAATCTTTCTCTCTCTCCTCCCAACATGACAGAGTTCAAAAACACCACTGTGCCCTTTCCCTTCCCGACAGGCCCTATGTTTATGACCGCACGAAGTCTTGAAGAGTTCAAACAAGTATTTCAGTTGAATCAAGAGGGCGATCCAGTAAAATATACGGATTTTTTCGTGAGTCGCATTTATTTTCTCTTTACCTTCCTAATTTCAGAGCTGCAGATTTTCCACATAAAGAGATCCTTGTCAGCTGCTAGCGGGGACGCTTTACGCATCGCAGGCAATTACCATTACAACAAACTCCTTCGCGACCACCAAAGACTCATGGAGGACGTTACCAACTTGCAGTGCGTAATCTTCCTCTGAGACCTTGCAAGACTTACATTATTCCAGATGCGCATACCGTGCTCTGATCGCGACCATTTCGAACGCGTGCACATCCGCCAACGCAGAGTTCTGTGAGGTCCAAAAAGCCCACATGCCGTATCCAAGCGAAGCATGGGTCGGGCACCCTTACGGCCAGACGCCCTACATGCCAAGGATGGTGCCCCGCGTACCTGCGGGCACTGCGTTCGGGTCCTCCCCTGTGTTTGCGTCCTCCATGTTCGCTGCACCTGTTGGGGCTGCTGTGTCTTCCGCTGCTCACGCTGCTGCCCCTGCCCCTGGTGGCAGCATGTAGGCTTGACAAGAAGCCGAGTGGGATGCAGGTAAGCGCTTTTGCTTGATTTGTTTGCACTCTCAGCCTGAGCCTCATTTAATATTCAGTTTGTGGTCGTATTACATATCATTGCACATATCTTTATCCTTGTCTCTATTCGCCGTACTGCTCAACACCCTGTATCCCCTCATGAAATAGATCTTGGTCTCTCTTTTATTCGCTTCTAAAGTATGGGCAAGAATGAGAAATCGAACTTAGTATATGTTCGGTTTGTAATCACATGATCTAAATCCACTCTTTCTTATTTCCACCGTCGAACTAATCTCCAAGATCTACTTCCAAGACCCAAGACCAAGCAGTTTGAGATTGTGGACAATGGTGGCCTGCTCCCCAGCTAGCCTGCCATCCATCTTCTCCATGTCCCATCCCTCCCGCGTCTTTCGCAATTTCTTTTACCTGTCTCCGGTCTGGCCCTCGCAGGGGAACTCTATGCCCAAGAAGCCGTCATTCAATTCTTAAAAGACTGCTGCACCCTGCACCCATGGCTTCAGCGACGTGCCCCCAGCTCTCCGACGGCAGAAACGCACCATGAACCTGGGCGAAGTACACCAGCCAGATCTTGTGCCTAAGCCCAAACCTGCCGATAACATTGAAGATGAGATGCATGTTGAGGGATGGCATCTCGAGATTCTGCAGCAGTTGCGCAGCTATGGTCGCCTTCCTGGCTATTAACGGAAAGGTGTGTTCGCTAGGGCTTGGATGCCACAAATGCTGACGGCGAGAATGCAGCTCGAAGGCGAGGAAAAAGTCGCAAAGGGGGAGCTCGTCAAGATGTAGATGGAGAAGGAGAAGCGTGTCGGTAAGTCAGATCCTCTTAAACATTCCAAAAACTAATACCGGAGCAGGAGTCAACAGTGAAGGGCGAGGTTCTTTCTTTACGACCCTGGACCAAGCCCCCTCTGTCATGTCCGTTCCATCCTCTGTCCTATACATCACCTTCTACCCCTCCTTGACCGCATCCCTCTACACCGCTCCCAGGCACGTCCTATTAATCACCCACACGCACGCTGACCACCCTCCACGCAGGCGGCACAGTCCACGTCAAAGTCTCCGACAAAGCCCTCACCGTCAAACTCGACTACAACCTCCGTGTCGTTAAAACCCTCGTCGGCACACGCACCCTTGCTGTTGCGCTCGGCATCCCCCTCGACGCATGTCAGAAGATCACACTCCGCGAGGTCGTCGGGCGCCTCACGGCCAAGATGGACGTCGGCACGAGCAGGGCGGGGATGGGCGTCGACACGCCGATGGAGGTGCTGGGGTGTACCCCTCCCCGTCCTCCAGCACTGTCTCCTTCAACGACATCCAGCTCAACCGCGACCTAGACCACCCTGTGGTGACTATCCTCAGGAGCGATGCCTTGCTGCATCTCATTTGTCAGTACACACGCATGACCATGAATCAGACACTGACCACCCCATCCCACAGATGAAAAGGCCTAACAAGACGCTGCCGCTGCCCCCGACGCAGACACCTCCCTCAGCAGCGTCGTCCTCCACCTCGCAGCAGGCGCGCCGTTCCTTGCAGCTGCCCCACCTCCTCCTGCCGCGGACCCCAGCGGCGCATCTACCCCAGGTGCGCCTTCCTTTGCTCTGCCCAATTTTGCTTTAACCCAAACTCCCCAGCCCCCAAATTCCAATCCCAATTCCGTGTCTTTCCCTACATACAATGCCTCGCACCTCGTCCCCTTCGAAGTCGCCATCTGCGCCCTGAACCCCGCCGGTGCAGTGTTCTCTTAAAGGACCAGGCCGTCCTCCCTTCCCCTTCTTTTTTTTTCCTTAAAAAGTTAATTCTAGGTCCGAGACGTCCCGCGCGTCGGCAAAGCCATCGCCTCCGGCAACCTCACCCAAAAGATCACTGTCTCCATGCAGGGCGACCTCGTAGTACAGCTCAAGACGGTGGTCAACAACATGATCGACAACTTTGGCCACCCGCGTGAGTGCGATGTGGAGGGGACGTTGCATGAGCTGATGGACAAGGTTAATACGCTGGGGAGCCATTTGACATTGCATGTGGGTCCAATTCTTCTTCTTTGATTATTTATTTACTGACGGACAGGTACGGAGCATCAAAGGCAGTCGCAAAAGGCAACTTGAGCAAGCAGATCAATGTCCGTCTCCCTCCTTACCTTTTCTCCTTGGCATTAATTGGACATAGATCGCTGCCAACGGCGAAATCCTCGACCTCAAAATACCGTCAACGGCATGGTCCTCCACCTGCGCACCTTCGCTGTCGAAGTCACCCGCTTCACCCTTGAGGTCAGCAAGCTCGGCGGTGAGGCCACCGTCCCCAACGTCGAGGGCATGTCGTTCTCGGGCTCTTCACGAATGTGGATCACGTGTGTCTGTCATTGACGGAGCAGGTGAGGAGTATTGTGATTATGACTGCGGTGGGGGGAGGGGAATTGTCGTAGAAGGTGGGTGGATTGTTGGCTTCTTTTCTTTCTTTATGTGGAGACGAGCGCTGACGAGCGCACTGGGCAGGTCACGATTCAGGCGGCGGAGAAGATTAATACGCTGAAGGATACAGTGAATCAGATGGTGCCTAAGGTGGGTCTCTTTCTGTTCTCACAACCCTCTTCGTACTCCCCCCGACCTCCCCCTCCTACTACTTCTATTCCAAACCCCCTCCTATTCCTTCCTACTTTCGCCAAAAGCAAAACACTCGCTAACACCCCCCCAGCTAATAATGGTAACGTGAGGGAAAGGTGTCCAAGAGACATACAAGGATCTAAAGGTCAATGTAAGCCCTACCTTTCATATGAAAGCACTTATTCATCCCCTTCCTCGCTACAGAAAATGGCTCTCAATATCACTGACCAAGTGTGGAAGTTCACTATTAATAATATGGTGTCGTATCTTTCTAGCTTGGTTACTTAGTTGCGCTCTTGGTTACTTAGTTGCGCTCGAAGGCAAGAAGGTTGAGGGTGTGCAAGGAACTGGGGAGCTAAGAGGCGAGCGAGCTTGGGGGTGAACTAAGCGACGAATTGAAAGATGACTTAAATGAGATAGGAGGAGGCCTACTGTAGTATATTATGAGATTCAATGTTTATTTAAGCAGTTTGTGTTGTGGGATCCATTCGAGACAACGGTAAGATAAGAGATACAGCTTCTGTTGTTGGCGGGTGGTATACCACACCGTGCAGGTGGTATACCGCACGGTAATACCTAACCCGCGGTACACCAAAATACCGCAGTATTGCGGGTACGGTACCACTACAGGTGGCGGTATTGACGGGTATCCTATTTTGGCGACCCGTACCCTTACCCATGACACCCGTACCCGTGACACCACGGTGTTTTGGCATACCGTGTCACACACTAATCGTCTTTCTTTTCCCATCCAGGGAGCTTCTTCTCCAACGCGATCTTGACACTGTCATCGATCTTCTTCTCCGCGAGAATTTGATCTTGGATCTCCTTCTCCGGACCTTGGAGCACGACGTCTTGTGCTCGGAATAATTCAGGCTTGAGGAGAACAACGTTCACATTGTCGTTCCCTCCCATGTCATGATCCGCCCTGCGGGACAATAAATCGGCTTGTTTATTAAGCGCGCCTGCGCGATGTTTTGATGTAAAGTCGTACTGAGCTAGCTCAGTCAGCCATCGGGCCTGCCGCCGATTCAGCTTCTGCGGCTGTTTAAAATACTGCAGGTTCTGGTGATCCGTCAGAACCTCGAACGTCTGCCGAGCTCCCAGGAGCATCGGCCTCCACTCCTCCAAGGCGAGCATGATCGCGAGCATTTCTTTGTCATAGATCTCGTAATTCCGCTCTGTCTCGCTGAGACTGTGGGAGAGGAATGCGACAGGCCGCCATTCACCACTTTCTTGGAGTTGGCTAAGTATGACACCCGTGGCTCCCTCGGAGGCGTCGGCTTCGACATGGAACTTGCCGTCGTCTGTTGGAAGTGCCAGCACTACGTCATTGGCAATGCGTTGTTTGAGCGCTGCGAATGCCTTTTCCTGCGCTTCTCCCA
>JARJCV010000108.1:0-162590 GCA_029281435.1 Mycena haematopus
TGTCTGATAGTGGGACGCGAGTCTTGACTGTGACAACCTCCGAGAACGGAGGACGGGCAAGTAGATATGCAAGAGAGGAGCCGGCTACTGGTGGTAAAAACCGTGAATCAATTGATAGGCAAGCGCGAACTTTCGGCGCAGCAAGTAGCAACAGAGCTCATGAACTGGCCAACCAAATTCACCAACCGAAAGTTTCCTGTGTTTTACTGGACCCGCATGCTGCGTGAGCTCTCACCAACAACATTCAAGCCGCGAGAACGTACGGAAGAAGCAGACATAACAGGAGAAACAGATCCTTCAGCGGAAAATGCTGTGTCAGAAGACCAAGTCCAGGCCGAAGAAGCGGAAGCAGATGATAACGATTTGATGATGCTGAACGAAAACATATTGCTGTCAGATCTAGAATTCACAACTGACACTCAACAAGCCAAGCAGAAAAGCAGCCTATTCAACGACGTGTTCCACAGGCCTCTGGCCTTGAAAGAATTGTGTGCATGGGAGTTATTCACCAAGTACGAGAAGCAGGCATTGCCCAAATCGAAGACCAGTTACAAGGAGTATCACCGGTTTTTAACGGCGCACCCACAGTACACAACACACTGCATGAAGAAGGTAACTGAATCAGAGCAAGCACGGGTGCCAGTTTTGGTCGGGATTCCCATACCAAGGGCTGATAGAGAAGAGGACAGAAATGCTTATCACATTGCCATGATGGCTTTGTTCAAGCCTTGGTCGCAGGATGGTGTGACGCCACTGAAAGATGCAGACACCGACTGGGCAGCTGCGTACTCTGAGATGCTGAAAGCAGCGCCAGCATCGCACTGCAGAGTTATAGACAACATGCAGCTGGTATACAAGAGCAGAGACGCCAAAGATGATTTCTCAGCTATGAGGAGGAAAAGAATGGCAGAGCTGGCACAAAGCGCTCCAGTCAGCGTAGAAGCAGACGAAGACTCAGACAATTACGATCCAGTGTGGGAGAACGCCATGCAGACGCTAATGGAAGATGCGGAGGACAACGAGATGGAGACAACGACGAGTTGCATAGACACACTATTACTGGGACGGGCAGCCTTAAAAGCGGGATTTTACGAAGCCACGGCTCGCACAGAAAATGCTATACAGGGCGATGTAAAGCCAGCAGGGGAACAAGATGCATACTCAGCAGAACAAGCGAAGAGGTCACTAGCGAAAAGGAGGGAGGCCGTATTGAAAGCGAGACAAGAGAGACTAACTGATCAGGCCCAAGGAAAGAGGCGTACGGAAGCAGACGATATCCCAGAGCCCACTGTCACCACAAGAAGAGAAGAGGACAAGCTAGCTGCCGAACTGAACCAGAGATTCGCCTCAGAAAGAGGAGAAACAACCAGCAAAATCCTAGGCCTAAACCACTGGCAGAAAATAGCGGTTCTGATGATAAGCAAGCACGAGCTAAACGAAAAGCAGACACTTGCATTCCTGCTGCAGGTGCACCAGGTGGGGAGCCAGATTGGTGCAGAAGAACTTATAAAACCGCTGAGACTACTAGTGACAGGACCCGGTGGCACAGGAAAATCGAGGATATTCGAAGCGTGGACTGAGTTTCACTCCTTGATCAAAGCGCCAGACAAGCTGAGACTAACAGGACCAACGGGAGTTGTTGCTAGTGACATTGGAGGATCAACCACTCATTCTGAAGTTTCATTATGTGTTAAGCGAAAGAATATGAAGGGGAACACACCAAGCAGCAAAAAAATTCGTCAGAACCTGGAGGAAAGACTGGCAGGAGTGGAAACCTTGATTGTAGACGAGGTATACTTCTTAGGAGCAGCGGATATGAGCGTCCTTAACGAGTACTGTTCGATAGCCAAAGGAAAGAATGAGCAGCCATTTGGGCATATGAATATGGTTACCTGCGGAGACCCATGTCAACTACCACCGCCCTTGGCGAAGACACTGTTTAATAGGGAGCTTGTGAACTGCTTTAAGTCAAATATACTGAACGCAGGTAACGAAGAGGTGGGGTATTTGATCAAGGGAGTCCAAGCATGGCATCAGATTGACCACGTTGTAGTGTTGACAGAAATAATGAGGCAAAAAGGAGATGAAGTTCTCATCGACATCCTCAGCCGGCTGCGCAAAGGCACATGCACACGAGCGGACAAGCACATACTGGACGCATACGTGCTATCGGACGAGAGGTGCAGCGAAGAAACGAAGTCACTGATAAGTATCGAAAGGTGGAAGGACGGACAAGGCTGCCCTCTGATAACGTATAAAAACGAGCCTCGAGATACACACAATTTGGAAATGGGAAAAGCTTTCGGAGTGATGACAGGCCAAGAACCCGTGCTCTATCATTCCGTCGACACGACTGGAAAAGGAAGGCTAAAACGAGAGTTGAGAGGAATGGCAGCTGAAGCGGCATGGAGGTACCAGTGAAGCAAGCAAAAGACCTTCCGGGCAGAGCGCCATATCTGCCCGGGATGCCGGTATTCTGCACGGACAACATAGCGACGGAACTAGGACTTTCTAAAGGTAGCATGGGAACACTGGTATCAATTCGATACAACGAACGCAATGGAAGAAGATACGCAATTTCTGCAGAAGTAGACTTCACGGGATATAAGGGAGAGGACCCGGCCTATCCCAACAGGGTGCTGCTCAGCACGCACAGCGAAACCTTCAAATATAAGGTTCCAAATTCAGATACTGCATACACAGCCAGAAGAACACAGCTACCGCTGAATCCAGCGTTTGCGTTCACATCCCACAACTCGCAAGGCAGAACCCTGGAAACAGCATGTATCGACCTCGCAAGTTGTATATCGATCCAAAGCGCTACGTCATGCTATCGAGAATAAAGTCACTGAAGGGCCTGTGCATTTTGAGACCTTTCAAGCTAGATGCAATCCAGAATCACATATCAGAAGAGCTGAGACAAGAACTCACGAGAACAGAGGACTGGAACGGCACACGCTGAGGGCAAGTCAGGGCCGATTGGATTGGTACTATTCCATATTCCCATCTGTTATGTTTCCGACAGAAGAGCTGAGATAGGTAGACAGATGGTAGGTCAAAGTCGCGAAGGCCAATGGAGCGAGATAGATACACAAGAGACAGAGAGAGAAAAGCCAGACGAGAAAAGACGGAGTTGAAACCAAAAGAGCGGATACAGGCAGCGTAGATAGTGAACCTGTGCGGAGACGTGTTGAGGCAATACCTGCAATACCGAGACACACAACAAAGCACAGCCACCGTGGATAGCGAACTTGCGTCGAGACAACTTTCGAGGCGGTGCACACAGTAACTGAGACACACATTGAGACACAGCCACCGTGGATAGCGAACTTGCGTAGAGACGACTTTCGAGGCAGTGCAATTGACTAAACAAGGACAAGCAAGCACAGCATATTACCGCTTTAGGTTGTGATGGATAACGAAAATCCTGTAAGGAGCCAAACCTAAAGGTTCGGCAATAATGACCTCCCTTGATTCAAGTTGAAATGGCCTGTGGTGCATCCTACTGAGTTACAGAACACTGTCTACCACCTATTTGGCTCAAATCGAGCATTTGGAGGAGGGCAATCACTCTTCTTCGCTATTTTGTCCCATTTTGGAAAGATCAGCCATCAATGTGGTCATATTTGACAGTGGGATCAAATGTGGAACATAGGTACTGAAGGCCTCTGAAAGTAAAGCTGCATTGAAGGAAGGTGTCTGAATGCCCGCCAGTGCTCACCTCGTCAATATTGAATACATCCAGCATGTTGATGCTACCAAAAAAGGAAATATTTCCTTATTTGGACATCACGTGGTAGGGTGGGTCCCGCAAACGGTCGATAATAAAAAAAACGGCATAAGGTGTTTTTTTTTGTTTTCCGTACCCCCTTGCTCCTGTGAGCATCCGGTAGCGTTCCGAGGACTAAGGATCGATGTTTTGATGGCCGGCACCGCTTCGTGATCGACTCGGAAGCGTCACTCATTATCGCAGCCCAAAAAGGCAAACACCAAGGGGCTTCGGAGATAAGAATAGCCGACATCGGCTAGGGGAGGGGGGGGTCTGGCGGGGCCGGGAAAAAAACTTTTGTAGGTCAAAAGTTTTTGGGTCTGAAATGGCCTTGTTTGCCTAGTAGGACCACCTAGGTAACCAATCGGCACTATACTCTTCAAAGTACACCTCTCTTCTACTTTACAGTCGATATCCCAAGCATCGACCCTCGCCGAGCCCGCCGCCATCAACCATCAGTGATCTTCAGAGTGTTCCGGGACCACGGCTCAGGCAACAACTTGAACATTGGCAAAATTCGCAATCACGTCCTCCACTTTTTTTTTCCAAGTTACAGTCTTACACATGCGCTCCAAGTTACTTAGCTTAAAATACAATACCTCAATGGCGAAACAAAAACACAGAAAGTGTATCTGACTTGTTTAACACTGGACATTAAGTACCAGGCAATTGACAGGGAAACCCTCCATGCACATAGTACAGTTTGCGTACGGTATTATCAGTAAGCCATTGGTACACTCGCTGCTCGGCAGCGAGACCAACATCAATGGATCCTGGGAGCCGGCCGCGTCGGTCCGGGCTAGGGGTGGGAACCACCTTCCCGATATGGAAGGAGGGGAAGGGGGAGGGGTCAGCGAACCTCTGAAAAAAAACTTTTGTAGGTGATATCTTTTTTTCTTATCTCCGGAGCCCCTTGGCAAACACGATAGGAGCGCACTGAGTATCGCACCGCTGCAATGATCACTGTTCATGACGCTCCAGGCCTGCTGTCCGACTCTCGCACCATTACTCTTCGTGGCTTGCCTCTGATACATTATAAGCTTATTAAGTACTTACCCGTCTCCTTCCATTCCGTCCTCACCATCATTTACTGTCCCGCCCTTCCTTGGATTTTACGGAGGGTTCACTTGCACGTCTGGACTTCGGTTTCACCCTCTCGTAGACCTCCCCCTTGATGTTGTCTTGATCTCAAAGTAACTCCTCACTAAGGTCTCGCCAGGTCTCGCCCTGTCAATTTGTATCCTCACCGCCAAATTTGATTATTACACAGCACTAACCCTGTGTCTCGTTTGGCCCGGATCATGGCGATCAACTTCCACGCGAATAGGTTGGTAACCGCTCATCGTGCCTCAAAGCCAACCCAGTTACACGACCAAGAGCACATCAAGGCACCGATCAACCAAAATGCTAACCCTCGGCATTGTAGTTGCTGTCTACGTAGCAGTAGGAATACTCCGGATCACATATTATGCTGCTTTGCCCGAATCCTCCTTCAGGCTTACTATGCGATTCAAAACGAGATAATCGCCTTGCTTCCGAGCAGGTTCCACCCCGGCTGCTTCGTCAAGGCACGCAAGCCGCGAGTCCTTGTCCACCGCAAAGTAACCCACCCGTAAACCCTGGAACCTAATGCACTCGTTTCCGACGAGCTGCTCGCTTGTCGCACGAGGAGTGTCGTCGCCCGGCGATGACTCTGCCTGAGCGCTGGATTTGAGAGCCTTGTCTGTCCGTTCCTTCCCGTCCCGGCGAGCCTCGGTTATTGCTCGCTTGGCGAGAGGCCAGAACCCAATCTCAACCATCGCTCCCCGAATAACTTCAAGGCTGTTAGGGTCAACATCATTCAGGAAGTCTGAAGAGGGCTGATCGCTCTTGAAAAGCTGGTGGAATACTCGCGTTTCGTCGATGCGGACTGGGCTTCCGGACGGCACGTGCTCCGCGACCCACTGGATGAATGCTTTCGGTTTCTTGACTTCCGCTGTATCCTCCAAGCGGCAAATTAGCTCCACGACCTGACCAGAAGCGGGATCTGTTTTGTACGAGGTGCATGTAATCGGATGAGGTGCTGAGAACAAGCCCACTGTCTTTCCGGGCGCGAGGCGGAAGTAGTCCTTCGAGTCTTCTAGCCGGAAATCGTCTGCATCGATGTACAAGGTTCGGGTAAAGGGGATGGAGGTCGTCCCAAGCGCAGGAACTTTAGGATGGAGGGGTTTCTCTACCATTAACAAGTAGTCGTCGGGTAGGTTTTCAATCGTAACTTTGAGCGGTCTCAGAACCATAAGAAGTCGAGGTGCGGTGCCCTCGAGATAATGCCGCAGAGTCTGCTCGAAACGAGCAAGCTCGATACTCGATACGGAGGTCGAGACACCTAATGTGCTCACGAACGAGATGATCGCGCCAGGAGGTACGCCACGGCGCCGAAGTGCAATGAGCGTGTAGAGGCGTGGATCGTCCCATCCACTGACATAACCCTTCTGAACGAGGGCGAGGATCTTGCGCTTTGACATGATCGTCCCTTCGAGATTGAGTCTGCCAAATTCAGATTGCCTGGGTTTGTACACCTCTAGCGCGTCGCAAAGCCATTCATATGATTGCCGAGAGGCAACAAACTCGGTCGTGCAGAGTGAGTGTCTTGGGGCGATCGGTCAGCAAAGTATATGTGGAAGGGAGATGGAAGGGCCACAAACGAGATGTTCTCGAAACTATCTACTAAGCAATGCGTGTAGTCGTAAGTGGGATATATTTTCCATTTGTCGTGCGTACGATGGTGCGGAGTTTCGAGCACGCGATAGGCAGTTAAATCCCACATCTGGGGATTGCCATCTCCGAGGTCCATCTTCATTCGCAAGTTGGCTTCTTTGGGTCGATAAAAGCCGTCTTTCATCTTCTCAAACTCGGCCAGCGACTCAGATATTGGCCTTGTTCGATGTATGCAGGCCTTTGGGAGGGCGCCGCTTTTCTCTCCGCGTGCTGCTTTGATCTCTTCCTCTGCACCAGAAAAGTCAGGAATAACGAGGAAAAGTTGTACGAACATGGCTCACGAGTGCAATGACATACATACGCCTTATCCCGTTTAATCAGTTCCACGGCCAGCTCGTACAGCTGCTGGAAGTAGTCGCTCGAGTATGTGATCTTCCAGGGCTCAAACCCCAGCCACCGCACCATCTCCAAAATGCTCTCGAAATACTGCGCCTCCTCCTTCTCGGGATTTGTATCATCGTATCGCAGATAGCACTTTCCGCCGTGGTGTGCCGCGTATCCAAAGCTCACAAAGATTGCTTTGGAGTGACCGATGTGGAGGTAGCCATTTGGCTCTGGCGGGAAACGGGTAAACACTTTGCCGCCGGTAGCCGCGAGATGCTGCTCGCGGAGCTCTGGCCGTATTTGAGGGTTTCCGCCGGGTTTGTGGAGCGACCCAAGGAATCCCTCCTCGAAAACACTTTTTCGATTGTCGTCCACAGATGTTTCAGCTTTCATTGCCGCCGCTGGTTTCTTCGGCTCCTACCGGACGCCAATTATTTAATCAGAGGAGGCTGGCAAAAAAAGTTGAAAGGCCCCTCACCTTTCCCTTGGGTTTCGCCGCCTCCTTCGCGCCAAATTTATCGTTAAACACCTTCTCGACGGTATTTTTTACTTCGAGCGTGTTCGCCCAGCGCAGTTCAGGTATATTTTTCACACCGCCAATAACCTGCCCAAGACTTGCCCACCCGGCGATGGCTGCATCCGTCGTGTACTTTGCGATGTGTTCATATAACTCTGCCGCTGTGATGCTGAATCCTAACATCCAATCGAATCAATCCATGAACACGCGCCGACATCCTTAACATACCTACACCGCAACTCTTGTCAAAGTCGGCGTCGTTGATTGGGACCGGATGGTCGTCGACGTACTTCACCGCGGCTACATTCACAATTTACATTTAGTCCGGGTACACAGAAAGGATATGAATGAACATACCCGTAACCTGATCAACCGTCTTGAGGTGCCCATTGACGATCTGGCCGACGACATACGCGCGCCCCTCCTCCGCGATCTTGTCATACTTGACCAGCGTCCCGGCAAGCGCGACAATCAGGCCCGCTTGCTTATCATCTAGTTTCTCCTTCGTGTGCAGCCCATACGCCTCGATAATATCCTTCAGCTCTGCGGCAATCTTGTGCGATTTCGCCGCCTCGACAGCCTTGGCCTCGCTTAGCCCAATTGATATCAGCAGCGGCACGACGGGATCTTGCGCAGGCGCCGCCTTCTCTTTCGCTGGTTTTGACATTCGATGCTCCTTAGGTGACGGTTCAAGATTAAGGTACCGCAGCGAGCAAGGGGCAGGGGTGTCCTATATGAAAGTCGAGTCAAGTCCAAATCCAGCAGCCTCTGATATAAACACCCATACATAACGCGTGGATGGTCCGGACCATAGGTTCAAGTCAAATTCCACAGAAAAAATAATACATAGCCACTGTGGACTCGAGAATCGTATACAAAGACGTATGGTGGGTTTCCTACATGCTGGACAGTGACTTTCGGGGGAGAAAAAAAATGAAAAATGAAAACTAGAGAGCGGGAAGAGCGTCTAAGGGTCACAAAAAAAAGAACGTCTAGTGGCGACCAGCATTAGCACTGCTCGTGCTTGGGCCAGCGCCATCGTCCGGAACAGGCGGCGAGCGGCGCCCAAAGATCAGCGACGACGCATACTGCTCCGCCGCGTTCAGCGTATTCCTTAGACTGCGCTTGACACTCCGTCCACGCGACTCCCCACCTCCGCCCACAGCCCCGCCCGCGCCAAGCGCCGACGCGACCGACTCCTGCAGTTCGCGTGTCGTCGTCGGGCTCGTCGGTGACGCCGGCTCGCGGTACGGCCACACCACGCTTCCCGTCGCTGGCCGTGCGCCTCCGGTCGCTGGCCGGTTTGTACTCGAGTCTCTCTGCGAGCTGACACTCGCAAGCGACCCGCTCGAATCCACCTCGATGAACGGCGGGCGGTGGCGCGGAACCATCCCCTCCCCGCGCCTCGGTGCGTGCGTCTGCGCATGCGCATTATGCTGCACGGCCCCCCGCCCATGCCCAATCTCCGCATAGTTGAGATCAGGCGTCAGCGCCCCGTTCCGTGGCGACCCTGGCTCCTGCTGGTACGTCCGAAAGAACCCGCCCCCGCCCGACGCGGCGCTACGCTCGCTCGGCGGCGGCGGCGAACGCGACGTCTCTACAATCGGCAGCATGTCCGCCACTCCGCGCGCAGGTTGCCTTGTCGCCGCACCTGTGCGTGAAGGCCCTGCCGCGGGCACAGGTGCAGGCACCGCCGCGGCGATCTGGTTGTTTAGCCGCGTGGCCGCATCGCGCAGCCTAGTCGTCGCGGATTGGGGATTGAAATCGGTCTGTGGAGGGAGAGTCGATGCGCGAATTGGGCGCCGGAACCCAAAGTCGTTGCCCGGAACTGGAGGCGGTGGATTCGTCGGGAGCATAGCGGGGCCTCGCGCGCCGCGCGCGGTCGCTAGTTGCTGCAGCTGGAGGAACATCCGCCGTGACCCAAACTCGTCGTCCTCCTCAAAGTCTTCCGGGTCGGGCTCGGGCGTGTCATCCTCGCGATACGCCTCCCCATCAATGTCGTCCTCCTCATCTTCGGTATCGTCCGTCCCGTTCATCTCCGTAAGATGGTCGAACAGCTCCGTCAAAAATGCGCGAAGCTGCGACACACCCTTCCCCGAATATACGCAGAACGCCATTTGCTGCGTCGAGCTGAATTCCTAGAAGAAGTAAACTAGTTAGTTCCGAACTAAATGGCTAAAATAAACACCAACATGCGGGGGTTCGCGGCAGAAACGCTGCAGCTCGGGCTGCCGGAAGGCGGGGACACCGGTCAGACTGAGATGCGTGAGTTTGTGCAGCTTTTGAAGCAGGAAGTGGACCGCCATGACGGATATCTGGTCGCAATACGAAAGATGGATGCGTTCCAGCGTGGCGTGCCGATCCGCAAGGGAAAATATAGCCTCGTCGGTGAGGTTGTTCACTCTCACCAACCCTACCCGTCGCAATTTCGGAAGAGCGGACAATTCAAAGACCGACATGTCCGTTAACAGGACACAATCTGTCAAAATCCGTTAGAGCCGGAGTTAAGCTAGAATATAGCAAGACGTACTCGCAAAGTCTATGTACCTCAACCGAGTGCAAGATCGAGCCAAGGTACGGACGGAACGATCGGTGATCTTGGCGGCATGACCAAGATGGAGATAGTGCAAGTACCGGCCCAGTTTGCAGATATTCTCGACGGACCTGTCTGTCAGCAAGCCACACTTTGACAAGACAAGGTTGCGGATCCGCGGAGCATGAGCGATGATACCGTCGACAGCATCGTCGGTGACCAGCGCACACGCGGTCAAATCCAACATGCGCAAGTGCTCGAACGTGTTGTTGAGCACAAGCGGGGGAAGATCATCGGCGGAGGTTGGGGCGGTGGATGGGAATGGGTTCGGGGCCTCGACGCCGGAGGAATCTGTTTTGATTGGAGCTGGGAAAGCGGTATCGGTGAGTTCGGGACAATGGGATAGCCGCATCTCGCGCATGTGGTTGGAGTGGGTCCATATGTCGCGAATGGAGATGTCGGTAATGAGCTTGCAGTGGTTGAGGTCGATTTCGAGGAGGAGGGGGCAGGAGTGTGCGAGGGCGGAGACGGAGCGGTCTGTAAGCTGCTCAAGGCCGCTGAGTTTTACACGGCGCAAAAGGGGGCAGTGTACCGCGAGGGCGAGGATTCCACGATCGGACACGCGCTTGCAGCCTGCAAGATTAATGCCCTGCAGGCGAGTCGCGGCGGTCGCGAGGCCGACGATCGCGGTATTGGTGGTATTAATGACACCGGTGAGATCGATAGCGACGAGGTTGGCGAAGCAGGGCAGAACCTGATTGAGGGCGTCGGCGGAGATGTGGTCGCAGTTGACGAGGGTGAGGCGCTCGAGGCGGTCGCAGCGGGCCAGGATAGTAAAAGTGCGGTCCCTGAGGTCTTTCCCCAGAGACAGCAGATTAAGACGGCGGATGAAGCTAGCGTAGGTGAATGTCTGGTCGGGCGAGTCGAGCAAGGCCGCCATCTTTGCCAGAGTTTCGTACTTGGGAAAGGCGGGTTTGTGCCAGAGCAACTCCACGGAGCACTCGCACCACGTCCGACAGACCTGGAGCGCGGTATGTAGGTCCTTTACTGCATGAAGGTGCTTGAGGACGTGAATGAGCAGCTCCGGGGGTATCCGAGCCATGGGACTGAGGACGGCCCCCGCAGGTACCAGGGACAGACGCTTGTTGCGTGCCCACTGGGCTGGGGAGAGGACAAGGGCATCTGGCCCGTCCTCTGCAGCGAACTCAATGGAGTTGTTGTGGTCGTCGTCGTCGTCGTCGTCGGAGAGCGAGCGGGAGGACGGGTTACTATGCTTGTACACCATCCCAGTGCTGGTGGTTCGGAAGTAGGGTGTAGGCACCCACGTGAGCGATCATCAATAATCTCGGCCCACAGCAAGCTGGAAGTAGAAATGCCTGGGTACCAGTTCCAACTCTAAGTATGCACGTCTCTTATATATCCGTACTCAATGCACAACAACGTCCCCGACGGCCCCCACGAGCGTCCTCTTCGGCCGACCATCCTTCCGCTTCCCAATTATTTTTTCTTCGTACTTCTTTGTCGGTACCCGCTCCAACGCAGCGTCGAGTGTGCCATCCAAAAACGCCAGCGTAAGTGTTGCGGTTAGCTCTATCAGTTTCTCAGCTTGTTTCGTGCGCACCACCGGCAGCATGGGAAAGTCTGAAAACGATGCGTGTCGGGAGCCAACTAACACCCCTCATTAGCGGTATAATTTCAAGGAGGAAGCGGACACACTCAGGGTCAGCAGCCTGCGCCCTTGGGGATCCCAAGCCTTCACTACTTCAGCTAGACGTGTAAAGTGCACGGTCCATAATGAGAAGGCTTGCGAGTTTATTACTAGCATCTGTTCTGGCCGGCCGGTCGGTTTCAGGACCGACAGCGAGGCACTCTCAGAGCTCGAGGGTTCCGAGAAGGACGACGAGGCGGAGGAAGGGTCGATGGGCGTCGACCCAGGAGACGGCAGCGGCTCCAGCCAGGGATCGTACAGAAGCACCTTGCTGACCGGTATCGGTGCGTAAGCGGGTGGGGGGGCTGAGGAGACAATCGACAACTGCAAAGCAAGTTGAGGGTGAATAATTATGGAATGTACCTCACATACCACAGTACACCCGCCAAATGAATGCCCCACGAGTGTGACGTCGTCCCAATTCACCAATGCGGGCCCCGGCGCAGGCGCCCAGCTTCGCAGCTCAACCTGCGCGCCATCGATCGCCTCCAGTGCAACGCCGTCGCGCACCAGCGCACAGAAAGCAGCGTATATGCGGTAGATTTCATGTTGGCGGAACTCCAGCTGGTCAACGCGGAGTGGGAGCACCCGCGGCGTCGTCCCGGCGCGGTCTGGGGGAAACCTGCGTTAATGGATCCATGTCAGACCCCCAGCACACAATGCAGCGCTCACACCACATCATCTTCGCGGCAGTACAAGACCGTTCGTGTCTTCCCATCGTGCGCGCGCGGGGTGCAGGCTGGGCCGGTGCCGTCGCGGTGCTCGACCGCGAGGACGATTTTCCCCGCGGCGGCCATTTCGGAGCAGATCTGGCTGTACGCGGTGCGACTCCCGCCGAGCCCGTGCGAGAATATGACGAGCGGCCACTGCTTGCAGGCATCCCCTGGATGCAGCAGCGGCGCGTTCCAGTATGCTGGAATCTCGACGGTGATTCAGCTCCGTGCGTCGCGTCGCGTGTCGCAATTTATAATTACCTTCAACCCGATGCCAAAGAGATATACTATGGGCCGAAGCAGCCATGTCGGGACGCCAGTGAAACGCGAGAAGCCCTTCAATGTCGCGCCAGCTGGTCTGAAAGACATTTAACACCTGGTGATGGTTACTCCCTCCACACAAACCTGATTAACCAATCCAGGCCCTTACTTGACTTGCCATTGTGCTCGAGGTCTGCAGGATAGTATGCAGTAAAGGTGACTTCGTCGAGCACCAGCGCGGGGGTATTGGTTGCAGCGAGTGTTGCAGTGCCGATGGCTGTGGCGGGGGTCACAGGGGCGACGAGGGTGACAGCGCCAACGGGAAACGGCCCCCGCGGGGGGCGCAGACTAAACATGAAGAGAGGAAGAGAATAGGACCATGGCTGCAAAACTTACCCCACAAGATATAATGGGAGCCGGCGGACATGTCGGTTACCAAACAACTGGGACAACTTGAAATAACATACCCATGATGCCAAGTGACCCAAGTCCATTCAGAGCTAGCTATACAACATGGTTCTTATACTCTGCATGCATTCTACTTCGGCGTAGGACTGTGCGCGAGGCCCGCGATCTGCGTGTACGACAAGTCCCATGCGCTTGGCGTAGGCAACGCCGACAGCATCTCCTCAAAACGCGACATGTGCGCCGCCGTCAACTCTGGCATGTTTGGGCGCCTCTGGTGCAGACGGTCCAGCACCGCGCGGAAGTCGTGTTCGCCGGGACTTGACGGCGGCTGCGTTGCCACGATAGTCGAGATCGACTGAGGGAAGACGCTGAACATTGGTGCCGCGTCTGAGAGTGTGTCAAACAGGGGCCGGAAGTCGCGGTTCTCCGCCTCGACATCGCTCTTCGTCTTGTCCAGCTGCTTGCGGAGCGTCTTGATCTGCGCTTTCAATGCATTGCCGAAACTCGGCTTGTCGTCCCCTTCGTACCCGGCGAGGGTAACGAGACACGAAACGCTAGGGCGACAATCAGTGCAAAACTAGGGAGATACACAAAGAGACAACATACAACGCTTCCTTCAAGTAGGCAAAGCTGAATTGTTCAGTCTGGTCCGCGACCTCGTCCACTAACGTATCAGGGAAGTCGACCTCTTTGTTGCCCTTGAGCTTGTTCTGCCAGTATTGAACGTACAGTACGCGCTCTTCCCGCGTAGGATCATCGAACTTGCTGCACAACAACGAATCAGCTTCAGGAAAACTCAAAATTACAAAGGCACATGCTATTTTCTGTCGAACCGACTGGGACGGGTCGCCAAGCCGGGGTCAAGGCGGTCAAAGTGGTTTGTCGTCCCGATGACGAGCAGCCCGTCGTTGCCCTGTAAGCCATCGAGCTGGTTCATGAAAAACGACCGGTTGCGGTCGTTGATGAGCGCGTCCAGGTCCTCCAGTACGATCACACACGGGGAAAGCTGGCGCGCCTTGTCGAACACCTGCTGCATTGCGAACTCTTCGCCCGCGTAACTTTGAAACGATTTGACGTAAAGAGGTGCGAAGCCGAGGGCGTCGCAGGTCTTCATGATGACCTTGATGCTGATGGTCTTTCCATTGCCCTACATTTAGGATTTAAACAAGATAAAATTGAAACTGTATTGGAACTACGAACGGGAGGACCGTGCATGATGATCCCGCGCTGGAATAAAACGTGAGAAGCGGCAAGTACACTAGCAGGATATAATCAGACCTTCCAGGGGATGGCAAGATCTTTGTAGATAGTCTCGGACTTGAAAAATCCGTAGATATCCTTTTGCAAGTCCTTTTTGAATACTGAAATATGGTGTCAAGGTCAAGCGCAACAAATCGAGGGCCAGTCGCGCGCACCCTCGTCGAGGATGACATCCTTCCAGTCAGCGCTCTGTACGCTCTCCCACAAGGCATGATCTTTCTGCCACCAGGATTGATTAAACACCCAAATCTCTTCGTGGAGACTTGAATGCAATGTGGGCTTCATTGCAAGTCAGATTTTACTGGCCACACTTACGAGTCGTTCCAGAGCCCAGCGTTGAACACGAGCTCCCGAGCAGGGCCGTCGGGCCTGCAGGAATAATTAGAGGGCTTTATCGCAAATGCAACAGGGCAAACCTTGATGCAAGATCGCATAGAGGGTCCTAGTTCCGCCGAACCCCGTGGGATACTGGACGCGGGTTAAAGGCGACTCAACGAACAGCGGGAGCACATACGGCAACAACATAGACAATATAGTCGTAATTCTAGACGAGAATGAGTGTCAACGAGCGAACGCGGTCGCGCATACGCACATCCCACGCGCCGACAAAGGCACCGAATTCTATCTGGTCCAGGAGCGCACCGGTTGCTTTGCCGTTGTCTCGTGCGCCGGGGGAGAAAATCACGTTCGTGACGAGGGGGGCGTCAGGCAAAGGCGAGAACAGAGCTTTGGGGTATTTGAAGATGTTCTGGAACGTCAGAACTAGGGAGTGGTCGGGATATGTTTTCCTGAGAGCGTTGGCGGCCTGCAATGGCTGCGCTGCGTGCTTTGCATCTCCGTGGATAGACCACTGGCGGTGGAACTCGTTGTCATCGCTGGCATCGGCCCAGATATTCACAAACTCGTCCGCAGCAGAGGACTCGGAGACCATTGTGGCAGATGAAGAAAGGGCACAAGAAAGCGCCGTTGACTAGACCGTTAAATAAGCAGTCATTGAGTTCAACTGCGGGGAAGATGATCGGAGTGATCAACATCATTTGTTGAGCGCCGAGACTGTTTGGCTCTACTCAACTTCCTCCTGGTCCTATGGCGTCTACAGCGGTCTTACAAGGCTAGAATTCTCCAAGGATTTCCATATGCTGTCTTCTGTCGATTCAGACCAAGCTCTGAGCCTCTGACAACAAAAAAATCAGCTTCCCGCCCACTCCTGCTCCCACGAAGAGTTCGGAGGAGAAATTACACCCTACGCTCTCTCAGGTAAACGACGTGACCGGACAGACAGGCAATCTATCGGCCAGTTTCTTCTACTCAAGCTCAACCTGAAAAACAATGCATCAATTCCTTACCTGACGACGAATTTCATTTCCAAATCCCTGAAGCTACCTCTCTGGAACGCGCAGTTGTCTCACTCGTTCGAACACATAATAAATCTGATGCTTCTATGCATAGGTGTACAACTTTTATTTGACTTCTCGCTGGCTTCCATGCCCCAACTTGGCCAGTGTCTACGGCTTCCAGGCTGGTTTCAAGGTTTTGGGGGGGCTCGTTTGCTTCGATCCGCTCGTGAGCCTCGTCGATGGTACTGAAGCCGTCCCGCTAGCAGAATCACCACCGAAGCGTGAGGTCGAAGGCTGATTCCCCGAGTCGCTGGGACAGGCTGTGCCAGCGGTCGAGTTGCTCCCAGTGCGCTGCCTGCTACCAGAACCGCTAGCATCGGAGGGAGCTGGAGTAGCTCGGGTTCCCGAGTTACTGGGACCAGCTTTCTTGGACATTAAAAGTTGGTTCAGCTCCTCCATCCGGGGGGTAACAACACTGGCAGGAACGCTGCGACCGGTACCACGTGAAGGATCGATTTTGCCTACGTGAGACCCCGTTTGATGGGATTTGACGCTGGAAGACCGGGCGCGCTCGAATGCCTTGTGGCCAGACTGGGACGACGCTCTTTCCTTACCTTTACTGCCCGAGGCAGCTTTGCGAGCCAGGTAATGCCCGTCGTGGCCAGCGCCGCTTAATTCGCCTCTCCCGCTCCCAAGCCCGGTTCGCTGATACTTTGTTTTGGGGGGTAGAAGGGGTGCTGGAACTGGCTGTTCCCCTGGTTCCTTCGTCGACTTGGTACCCCTCTCGGACTGAGACGCCAGTTGAAGTGGAAGGGCCTTCATGCGCTCAGTGGAGGCTGTGACCTGTACGCCGCCGTTGTGCACAGTCTTTCGGTTTTTCGCCACATGCTGGGTAGGCGAGTCGTCGGGAACCGGTAGTCCAAAGTTGGTTGAAGGTGACGTCGACATCGACGGTTTTTTTCGTTTTTTGCTCCGCGAAGAGATCGCCTCTTGTGTCACGGCAGATGCGGAATCGGTGGCCGGAGCAGACGAAGAATCGTGTATCGTTAATTCGTCGAACACAGTGTTTGGAACTGAATACGAGTCGCTTGCATCCTCGGGTGCTGCGCCTGATGGAAAAACAGACGTGGGTTCCTCCCAATCGTCTACTTCATTATCAAGGCTAGAGGCGACTTGAGGAAATTCAACGGTCTTTGTGTCCTGGTAGTGAATTTCGGCTGCAGTCTGCTGTACTTCCGAATGCCCTGCACCTCGTAGAATCCAGGCTTTGTGCAATCTCAATATGTCTCCAATTGAATTCGCCAGTTCTTCTCCTTCTTCGCCCATAAGCATGAGCTTATCCAGTATCTCCATAACTCGAGTTCTGGAGAGCCTTTTGAGCTCGACACCAGCATGCCACAATGCGCAGAGCGGGTTCGCGTGAGTGTGGAAGCTGAGATCGAAGTAAGGGTATGCAAATTTATCATACTCCCCGGTGCTCTCGTGCTCATTCCGAGCATTCTTCTTTGTTTTATGCCGATGAATGTGTTTTTTGGGATCGATGTCCACAGGGAGGACTCCATAAGTCCAACCCTCAGAGGGCATGGCACGAAAGAACTAGGTTGAAAGTTGGTTCATTTTATGGCAGTATAGTTGAATGGCTAACCTTGTGGAAAGGTCCCGGCTTCTGGTCTGGTGTATTAGCATAAAAGTCGAGATAAAGTCTGGCGATCTCCGCAACAAGCGCTCGTTCAGGAATCAATACAAGCTGCTTGTTGTCGAGCATATAGTGCTCCGTGGGCGCCTCTGAGGCAGAGATTGAGAATCGGGAATTAGAAAGGATAATGGCTGACCCTTGACAATATTTCCTGGGTCATTAACATCAAATGCTTCTTCACATCCCCAACGGTTGCCCAGAAATTGCAACTGTAGCGAGGTTAGACGAAGGTGGCAGGCTTTGCCACAAGGAAGAACAAACCTGAGCATCTGTTTCTTTTAGAGCGACAAGGTGGCAGAAGGCGTAGACCTTTTCGTTGGTAATGATGCAGCGGTCCTCTGGCTGGCCACACGCTAGCATCCTGGCTCCAACCGCCTTTTTTTGTTCGACGGTAAGACCGGGTTGCCCAAGGGTGTACTGAATTACGCGGGCAGCGTGTGGAGTGGGATAATTCGGGTTGTAGCTCCCGCCTTCATGACGCTCGGTGTAGGCTTTGGCAGGGCTCGGCGTTGACTCTAGACCGGAAACGACTGCGGCGTCGGGGGGTAATACACGAGCCTTATTTCTAGCACTTCTCCTCGATGGCGCAGTCACTGAGGGCTCCATGGTGGTTGTGGACGGGGACTAAAGAACAAAAGCGAAAGACAGGGGGTGTGACATCCTAGAACGCGCATGTCACACCAAAGCGCGTGATCGTTTCGCACTGTTTGAAAGGATCCCACGACTCTTGACTCTGCACCATGACCACCACAGTTCCTCTCAGCGCTATTGCCACCTGCCTTGAAGATATCGACGCGCCATTGACGGCTAAATTTCTGTTTTCCAAGGATAACGCCTATCTCGTGAGTAGACACTCTTCCTTGAAACCCTCACTGACTTCTTCTAGCACCGTGACCTCGAGTACTTGTGGGGATTGGAGATATACACGATGGATCCAACTCATGAACGCAGTATACTCCATAGTGCGCCGGCCCTTCTAATCTTGCGGCTACCATTCACCATCTCTCCAGTTAGAAAATCAATGGGCCCTTCGCCCAGTGGCGGCAGCCGTTGGACCTTGGTTCCGACAGAGGAGACATTGATGGCCATGCGTGCGTTGCAAGTGCACAACTTCACCGTGCCCGTTTCTGAACGAAGATCATTCCTCACCGTGAGCCGTATCTCCCTCATTGACGCCTTGACGCGCCGCCTGACAATGCCGCAGGAATTCTCGGCCCCCGAATACCAGTACATATTTGTTCCCCTCCACAGCGATGTCGATTTCTTTGTCCTGCAACCGGGAGGGGCTCCGCGGCGGTTCAGCGCTCCGTACGCCGACTTTCCCCTCGTCTCGTCGTCTGCCAACCCGTTCTTCGTCGCTTTCGACTCGCAACTGAAGATACAGCGATCCCATGTCTCAGGCTCTAGGACATGGCACAACGCTTTCCGTGACTTGATAGTTCACTGGATCGACGGTGTTCTCCCTGAAGATTTCCTGCTCAGCAGCCAAAGCTGCTACCCGGAAGCGCCCATATCCGAATCCGACGACGAAAGCGAACCCGACGCGCTTCTCGTTGGCTCCGAGTCAAAATCTGGTAGCAACGAGACGGTTGTGACACCCATGGACGAAGCAGGCCCATCGCCCGTTCCCCACAAGAAAGCATTTGTGTACCATTGGGTAAAGCAGAACGCAAAGCCACCGCAGGAACATGCCATCTCGAGTAACCGTTTCCCGCCGACACCTCCAGGAGACCGAACCAAGAACCTTCCCAGTGTTCCTCAGTGGCAAACAGAGTCGAAGCGAGGAAAGAGCTTTGCCCGTTTATTCACACCATCGTCGCTGAGGATAATGTAATGTCTGGAGGCCGGAAGTAAATCATTTGTATCGACGTATAATATAACCGCATCGCTTCATTTTGTTCACTCAAATTTCAAAGTATGAAAGTCTGCGTTTGTGTCCTTTGATTATGGCACAGCAAGTGACATTTTGTGCTTTGACCGCTACACTCACAGCTTGCAACTCGCATTCATGACCGACTTGGCGGTCACTAGCACCGACGCAGTGGTTGTCGTGTTTATCCATGGTTTCAAAGGCACCGACACGACATTTGGCGAGTTTCCCGGCCGATTGCAACACATCTTAGCGGAGACCATTCCTAAAACCTCGGTACGCCTCGATTCTGCTATTTCTGCTCCATAGCACTTAACCGAATGCAGATCGAGTGCATCGTGTTTCCGGCTTACGAGGTATATACCTGTTCCGTTCTACCTGCCCGCTACCTGATGGAAATTAGACGAAAGGCAACCTGGTAAGTTACGTGCCATGATATATTCCTTTCAGAAAATCCTAAACCAGCCTTTTACATAGACAGAAGCCGTGGTCAAATTCGCCGACTGGCTAACAACTCTGACAGTTGAGAAAGAGGTCGCGTGCGGCGGAGGCGCCGGAAAGGCAAAGATTGTGCTTTGCGGGCACAGGTGCGTTCTAACTTCGTTCATGATTTATGTATGGTATGGAAGACCAATTGATACGCGTTTAGCATGGGCGGTCTCCTCGCCGCAGACACCCTCCGAGAATTCATGAAAGGCCGAGAGACGCAAGCAAATTTTGTCCTGTGGCCGAAGATCATCTCCGTCATCGCGTTTGATACTCCGGTTAGCCTTTGCATTGAATCTCTCCCCCCCCATTTCTAGTCCGAATCGCAACTAAACCATATTCTCCAATTGCATTTTTCGCCTGCAGTACCTCGGCCTACACCCCGGCATATTCAAGAACAGCGCAACGAAGGCGGTCGAATACGCGCAAGCAGCACGCAATGTCGGGACCGGTCTCCTCGGCGCGCTCGCGGGAGGCTTTGCCGGCGCCAGCAAAACCACAACAGCTCCTGCACCATCCACCGCGCCGGCCTCCGCATGGGGCAAGTGGGCGGGGACGGCGTCGTATGCGGTCGGCGGGGCGCTACTGGCGGGCGCCGCGGCGGGCGCGACGTATTACAAGCGGGAAGACCTCGGGCTCGGATACTCGTGGGCGACGGACCACATGAAATACGTGTCGCACCTGTGGGACGTCGACGCGTTGAATAGGCGCGTTGATTTTTTAGTGAACGCGGAGGAACAGGAGGGGGTGCTGTTCCGCAAGTGCGAAAAAGCCTGCTCTCTGCGTCGAGCGTCTCATCTAACGCCCACGCGCAGCTTCTACACCTACCTCCCCCCCACGCCCCTGCTCAACACCTCAGAACGGACGTTCGTTGTGCTCCCGAAGAAAAATACACCGGCGGAGCGGCATTTTGTGCTGGCACGCAACGGGCTGGCGGCGGACGAGGTAGAGGCGCATACGGGGATGTTTTCGGGCAAGACGAACGATGGGTACTATGATTTGGGGCTCCAGACGGCACAAGTGATTAGGGAGGCCGTTGTTGGTGGTCGGCGGGATGCCCTTGTTGATACGACGCCGCCTGCCAGGCCAGATCCACCTGAGGTCAAACCGGCTGAGCAGCAGCAGGCTCCGCCGGCGCCGGGTCGAGCAGGAAGCATGACTGCCGAGATGGCGGAGTGGGGCAAGGAATGGCAGTAGAGTACAAATGAATCAGATTACTGTAAATTTTATAATCTTACAACATCATGGCTTCAGCGAGAGACGCATCGCGTATGCGTCCTCGCCGTCTGCGTCTGAAAATGCTGTCCGTCAATAACCATGTATAACACGCGTGGCGGGGCAACGCACAGTATTTTTTCTCGATGTCCTGGACGGTAAAGCCGAGGGTGTCGCGGTAGAGGCCTAGAGCTGCACGATTCGATTTGCGAACGTGTAGGGAGACGAAGGAGGCGCGGTATATCGTGGCCATGGCTGGGCCGGTTTATTAGATACAATCTTTCAAACTCGTGATGGGTGCATACCCTCCTCTACAGGGTAAGCATATGAGCACCAGAACGCGCAGACAAAGTTAAGACGCACGAGACTGCACCATGAGCTTCTTTGCGAGGCCGAGGCGGCGGTAGCTGCGCAAGATGGATATGCTCGTTACGTGTCCATGGGGCTCTACGTCCTCCTTGTCGTCTTCGTCCCTGTGATCGCATGAGGAATCAAAAAGACAAACGGCGAGCAGGAAAGGAACATTTTGGCCAGAATATACCCTACGATGCGGCCCTTGTGGTCCTATGGTATGTCAGTAAAGGTG
This sequence comes from Mycena haematopus, assembly GCA_029281435.1. NCBI lineage: Eukaryota > Fungi > Basidiomycota > Agaricomycetes > Agaricales > Mycenaceae > Mycena > Mycena haematopus. The sequence goes on from JARJCV010000108.1 coordinate 21,441, forward strand.
TAAGGTGCAGGAGACAGATCCACCTCTGCGACATAGGACAATGCGGGCCAGGTCATTGCGTGGTAGAGGTAGTAGCGCATGGTGTAGTTCTCGGGGAGATTCTGCAGGTTGCACGCCTGCATGCCGGGGAGATCGTCCACTCGCAGCGGACGGATGTTCATGGCAGGAGCAAGAGGTGGGCGTCAGAAGAAAAAAGTATATCAACCTCTTTTCCGATGCTTATGACTCTAAGTCAACGGTTTCCAGCGATTTTCTTTCAAGTAGTCCTTTTTGTAGGGAGGACCTTTGGTTTTTCGATACTCCTCCATCTCGAGAACGGGTGATTTATTTAAAAATGTCAGGATAACCACCAATCGGTTTTTCGGACGAGTTTGGTCGATATTCGGCTTTCTTCGGCCGCACCCTTTGGGCAGGAGTGCACCGCCACGGCACAGCCCCTCGAAATGTCCTCCTCGACGCCGCTGACTGGAATCGAGTTCTACAACGCCCGCCGCGCGCAGTGGCTGACTCCCCCCGTGCCCGCGCCGCCGCGGCCCCCCGGCTCGGAGCCCTCCTCGGCCCGCAGGAAGCTCGAGCAGGTCCTCAGTGCGCCGGACGCGCTCACCAGCGACGACGTCTGGTTCGGCAGCGTCGAGAAGATCTGGAAGGGGCTCGGCGCCGGCGGGCGTCTCAAGCGGCGGCTGCCCATGCGTCTGGTTGTATGTCTTGTCTCTGGCGGCTGTTGTGTGGCGGATACTCAAGGAGCGCCGCAGATTAAGATAATACACGCGGCGTGGCTGCGCGACCAGACGTGGCCTGCGGGCGAGGCTGCACCCGAGCCCGACGACGAGATGCTGCCGCCAGAGTCGCCGTTGCCGCCTGCGCCGGTGATACAGCCTGCGTCTGCGACGTCGTCGGGGATTTCGACGCCGTGGACGCTCGTGGGTGAGGACGACCGCGAGGGCGATGCCACTTGAAGGCCATTTCAGCGCTGCATCTATCTATCTGGCTTCTTAGTGTATGTGTGTACATTATTCCTGTATGACTGGCAACTATAAAACAATACATCGGCTGGCTCTATGTTCGTGACGGCGGGGACACCTGCGAATCGGTGAGCGGTATTGTAGAGGGAACGCGACGCGACGCACCAGGATAACGCCATCGCCCCGCACGAACAGCATGTCCATTTTTCTTTTTGCGACCTGTGTATCGCGTGAGTGCAAAGTGCAGGCAGCCGGGACCACCTACGTTCACCGTCGCGGACTGGCCCGCCGGTGCGCCGTCCAGGACATCCACGATCATAATCGTCTCCTCGACGTCGCTCATAATCAGGTTCATGTGCCCGTCGTACGCCTATATGGACCATCAGAAACGGAAACCAAGCAGAAAAGCGCGTCCTGACGTGCAGGATGCCGGTGAGCTCGCGGTCGCCTCTGAGCTTGACGAAAACGCGCTCGCTGAGCGACAGCCGAATTAAGTCGAACGGCTCTTGGATCGAGGAGGAGTCCATGAGATACAGTGACTGTCACACGTCACCCCGACTCTACCAGAACCTCGACCATGCCCGTAAGCCATTCCACTGTTTTATGCGCCTAGTCCTCACTTTTTAGTAGAAACACTATTGCGACTACTGCGATGTGTTCCTGACCCACGATTCCACATCTGGTATGTCCAAATCACGTCTAACAGTACTGGTTCTCATACTTGCTTTTTTTTCTAGTGCGCAAGGCACACAACAGCGGCAGGAATCACTTGTCGAACGTCAGGGACTACTATGCGTGTAAGAATTACTGATCATTTCCTGACCGCGGCTCAGAATGAATTATAGCCCTCGGCCACGACAAGGCGCAGAGCATCATCGACCAAATCACCTCCGCGTACGAGTCAAGCGGTGGGCCTCCCCCCGGCGGATTCGGATTCGGCCCACAGCACCTCGGTGGGCCGCCTCCGGGGTACGGTGCCCCAATGTTCGGTGGGCCCATGGGCCCGCCGCCTCCCGGTTTCGTTGGTCGTGCGTTCATGGATCTTTGTATTCCGCCCTTTTGTTAACCATTTAACAGCACGCCCACCATTCCCTCCCAACGGCTTCCCCCCAATGATGGGCGGCCCTCCGCCATTCCCACCCAATGGCATGCCGATGGGCCCGCCCGGAGGCTTCCCAGGTGGTGCGTCCTTCCCATCCATTCATTGTTTTATGAGATGTAATATTATCTCTGCAGGCCCGCCACCCTTCCCACCAAACGGCCCCCCGCAGCCATGCCGCCCTTTGCACCCAACGGCGGCCCGCCGGGTGCCCCCCCTGCAGGGTTCAATGGCCCCCCGCCGCCAAACAACAATCTGTCCGGACCCCCTGGCCCGCCGCCCGCACCAGGCAGCGGACCCAGCATCCACCCCGACCGTCTGCGCATGATGGGCGGCGGCGGCCATTGAGTTTCGTTACAAAACTGTATTTTATGCAAAATAATTTCGTTCGTGATAACGTACTACATATATCTGTACTGGGTGTGAATTCGAAATGGAACGTCGACCTTTTGGACGTCAACTGCCACCACTATGTCGACACAGCCTCTCCTCCAGCGGACGGCCGCAAAGCGCATAGCGCTCCCCGTGCGTGTCGAGCCCAAGGTCTCCTTCGCCAACGAACGCACATTCCTCTCCTGGCTCCATTTCACCGTCGTCCTCGGCGGCCTCGCAGTCGGCCTACTCAACTTTGGTGATAATGTTCGGCTCTGTCTTCCTCTTCGTTGCTCTTGATGCACCACTAACCCAACGCCCCGCAGGTTGGAAAAATCAGTGCAGCAATGTTCTCTGTTATTGGTTTGTTTTTGGGACAGTACATAATAATGGCGTGCATGCTTGTTAACGGAGCGGTATACAGCGATGGGCATAATGGTGTATGCGCTCTACACCTACCACTGGCGCGCGGCGTCTATCCGGCGCGGCGGGCGGGGGCCGTACGACGACCGGTTGGGTCCGGTGCGTTTTCTGCATTTCTAAATTGTATGTATGGCGCGCTCATTCAATTGACATTGTAGACCGTCCTCTGCGTCTCTCTGCTCATAGCAATCATCGTCAACTTCATTCTGCGATTCACCGCAACCTAATTCGCCTCGTTATGTCGTCTCCTCGCATCTTATATGATCACGAAAAGGACATGCGTTCTATAACGCTAATACTATACACTTATCTGTGTACCCCGCTATGCAATGAAATTCACGCAACAATAAATCAAGTCCGCCGTTGCCGCTTCGTCACAGCACGCGTCGACACCGTGTCGACGGAAGCCACGGATGAGATGGACATGGACCGTCGCTGTTGGCATGTTGAACTGAGTTTCAGAATGAAGAGTATACGTACGTGTTTCCGACTCCGGGCGCTCCGCGTGCTCACCACGCTCTGCGCACGGCCATCCTCGCCATCCCCGTCCCCCTCCCCATCTGCATCCCCATCCGCGTCGTTCCCATCGTCCATCTCCATCCCCTCCATCCCGCCGTTCCCCTCCTCCGCCGCCGCCCCCTGCATCCCCAGCCGGTTCTTCAACACCTGAATATCAAACTCGACCTTATCCACCACCTTCTTCGTGTCCACCAGCGCCGCCGTCGCGTCAAGCAGCCCCTCGAGCAACGCGACGTTCCCCTGCGTCGGCATCACCAGCCGCGTGTGCGACACGCCAAGCTCCGCGAGCGCCTGCGTCACCTTCTGCGCCTGCGCCGCCTTCGGGAACGGCAGCTTGAACGAGCGCAGATACGCCGGCTGGTGCGCCGCCTTGGTCGCGCTCGTCGCGAGCGGCGGCGGCTCCGTGCGCGTGATGCAGTGCTGCAGGTCGTACGCGCTGTTCTTGGGCGGCAGGTTCGGCCGTACCGCACGGGAGAGCGGCGTGGTCAACAGCGGCGTCGATGGACTGTCGAGCAGATCTGCGCCGTTGCCGCGCTTTTTGCTGCTGCGCTTCGGATCGGACGAGACGCCCGTGAGGGGCATCTCGTCCTCGACGATGTCGGGGAGGCCAGATTCGATGCCCGCGATGGTGCGCAGGAGGTCGTCGCGCTCGCGCTTAAAGCGCCGCTCGTTCTGCTCCAGGCGTTTGATCTCCAAATACAGCGCCTCCTCTTCGGCGATCTGCTCTGGCGTGCGGTTTTCCAGGCTGGCGACGTAGCGCTTGCGCGTGAGCTCCCGCTCTGCAGCAATTGTCGAATCTATAGAACACATAACAGGCTGCACGCACCTTTTTCGAATTGGAGGCTGGACAGGAGCGCATTCCTGCTGTTCTCGTCGCCGGCCCACGGGCGGTTGCGGATGAGTTTGCGGCACACGCTGCAATAGCGGTCTTTGAGGTCCTGTAGACGGTCTGAGATGAATCGAACTGTATTGATTGAATTTATGCTTGCACCGACCTCCATGGAACGCGCGACGCCGCCAGGGAACTCATACCGGTCGTGGATGACATACCACCGGGTGTCGTACTCGGCCACAATGTTCATGAGATAATCCGTCTCCTCCTTTGACCACTCGGGGTCTATTTATTCTCGTCAGCAGACGTAGTATTCAATCGCATCCGCAATGCACACATACCCACCAAAAAAGACGTGTATTCATCCTCCGAGTAGGTGTATATCGGCCGCTGAACGTTGTATTTCGCAAACGAATACTCTGCGTCGATATTCGTACACGATATAAAATAGCTAGGAGGGTATGTAGCGCACCAGCGTCCGGGTCGGCAGAAGCCTTTGTCCAGTGGTATAACTGCAGCGAGTCGGTTCGTGCGCCGTTCTTGAACGCGCGCCATTGCCTGCGCACACGGGTTGACAACCAGAACCAGATTGATTTCCTTTTGCGCGACGCACCATTTGATCTTCGAGCCTGCACCGAGATTGGGCTTCTGTTTGAGACGCGGCTTCGCGAGCTGCGCGACAAGGGTGGTGGAAGAGGGCCCGATGAGGGAGAAGAGCTCGCGCGAGATGCCGTCGGGTTTGCGTACGGATTGGACGGAGAGTTTCCTTGGTGCGGCTGCGGGGGTGGCTGCGGAGGGCAGGTCGAGAATTGCGCGCACTTCAGAGGAGCTGGCCATTGCGAGAAAGGCACAAACCCTTGAATAGAACCCAAAGAGAAACTCGATGTAATAGCGAAAGCAAAGGCGGATCGGGAATTGCCGAATGATCGCGAGTGTCAATCGTGTCGATCCTTCCTGGGGTTCTTGCCGGACTGGTATGTCGAGCGCGAAGATACTGGCTGGAAATGCAGACTTCGGACTTCAAGTGAGCGACGCGGAGCGATACAATTTTATGAATTGATACAAATGATTTACTGGTCTCCGAGTTCAAACATTAAATTACTGCGAAGGTACCGTAAATAAACGAGCACTAAGGCCCTTTCCTCGCTTCGACTCTACTTGCCACTGAGGAACAGCCAGTACAGCTTCGCGGACTTTTCTGGTACGGTCGCCTTGAGGTGTAGGCGGTAATTGGTTGCTCGGGATGGGATGTGTCTGTGATTGCTGTGCGTCCCCCCGCACCCAATCGTACATAAATGCCTCTTTGTGAGGAACGGGCGATGGGCCTTCTTCGTCCATGGGTGTCACAACCGTCTCGTCGCTGCCAGATGTTGATTCGGAGCCAATGAGAAGCGCATCTGGGTCACTTCCGTCGTCAGATTCGGAAATAAGCGTTTCCGGGTAACAGCTCAGAAAAAAGTCTTCAGGGATAACTCCGGGGGACAATGCATTGTCAGGGCCCCGAAGATTCGGTGCCATCTCTCTGACCTTGAGACAATGAACGCTCGTATTTTCGGTCGTGCATCGAAAGCGACGAAGAATGGGTTGGCCGACGACGTGACGCGGGGAAAGTCGGTGTACGGAGAGCTGAACCGCCGCGGAGCCTCTCCTGGCTGCAGGATGAAGAAATCGACATTAGTGCGAAGAGGAACAAATGTGTACTCGTATTCCGTGGCCGAGAATTCCTGGGACATTGTTAGGCGGCGCATCAAGGAAACAGAGATGGTTCACAGTTAAGAATGATTTTCGTTCAGAAATAGGCACGGTGAAATTGTGCACTTGCAATGCATCCATGGCGGCCAATGTCTCTTCCGTCGGAACCAACGCCCAATTGCCAGCGCCACTGCGGAAAGGAATCTCCATTGATTTCCGAACTGAAGGAACAGTCAATAGTAGCCGCAACGTAAAAGGGTCGGCGCACTGTGAACTATACTACGCTCATGAGTTAGATCCATCGTGTATATCTCTAAACCCCACAAGTACTCTATATCACGATGCTAGACCAGTCAGTCAGTTTGAAGGTCTCAAGGAAGGGTACCGACTCACGAGATAGGCCTTATCTTTGGGAAATAGAAATTTAGTCGTCAATGGCGCGTCGATATCTTCAAAGCAGGTGGCAAGAGCGTCAAGGGGAACTGCAGTGCATTCGGATCTGGCCATGGGTTGTCCCCTGTCCGGACCAGGAAACATCGTCAAGGGTCAGCCACTATCCTGTGTGTTTCGTAATTCAAGCAGCAATAGAGCCCAAGACAAACTCGATGTATTAGCAAAAGAAAAGGCGGATCGGGAATTGCCGAATGATCGCCAATAACGTCGTCAGTTACTTGATGTGGAAATATCTGCTGTAATCCCACCAGCTGAATTGCAGACTTCAGGCCTTGAGGCTTCGAGTGCACAACACGAACCGATACAATTTTATGAATTGGTACAAATGATTTGCTTCCGACATCTGAACATTATTAAATAATTTAAATCACCGTTGGCGAAGGTAGTGTAAATAAACGGGCAGTAAGGCCCTTTCCTCGCTTCGACTCTATCTGCCACTGAGGAACAGCCCGGACAGCTCTGGGAAGATTCTTGGTTCGGTCTCCTGGAGGTGTCGGCGGGAAACGGTTACTCGAGATGGCATGTTCCTGCGGTGGCTTTGCGTTCCGTTTCACCCAATGGTACACAAATGCTTTCTTGTGAGGAACGGGTGACGGTCCGTCTTCGTCCATGGGTGTTATAACTGTCTCGTCACTGCCAGATTTTGACTCGGGGCCAATGAGAAGCGCGTCGGGTTCGCTTTCGTCGTCAGATTCGGAAAAGAGCGTTTCCGGGTAGCAGCTTAGCAGGAAATCTTCAGGGAGAACGTCGGGAATCCAATGGATCATCACGTCAAGGAAAGCGTTGCGCCACGTCGTAGAGTCTGAGACATGGGTTCCTTGTATCTTCAGTTGCGAGTCGAAAGCGACGAAGAATGGGTTGGCTGACGACGACATGAGGGGAAAGTCGGTGTACGGAGCGCTAAACCGCCGCGGAGCCTCTCCCGGCTGCAGGATGAAGAAATCAACATCGGTGTGGATGGGAACAAATATGTACTGGTATTCGGGGGCCGAGAATTCCTGCGGCATTGTCAGGTGGCGCGTCAAGGGGTCAATGAGGCAGATAAGGCTCACGGTGAGGAATGATTTTCGTTGAGAAACGGGCACAGTGTAGTTGTGACTTGCAACTCACTCATGGCGACCAGTGTCTCCTCTGTCGGAACCAACGTCCAACGGCTGCCACCACTGGGCGAAGGGCCCATTGATTTTCTAACTGGAGAGATGGTGAATGGTAGCCACAAGATCAAAAGGGCCGGCGCACTATGGAGTATACTGCGTTCATGAGTTGGATCCATCGTGTATATCTCCAATCCCCACAAGTACTCCAAGTCACGGTGCTAGAAGAGTCAGTTTGAGGGTTTCAAGGAAGAGTATCAATTCACTAGATGGGCCGTATCTTTGGCAAACAGAAATTTAGTCGTCAATGGCGCGTCGATATCTTCAATACAGGTGGCAATAGCGCTAAGGGGAACTGTGGTGGTCATAGTGCTGAGTCGAGACTCGAGAGTCGCGAGTCACCTCAGGCTACCCCAACTTGGGCCCTCTTAGGGGTGATAGTGGCCTAGAGTTAACTACCCTAAAGGGGGGCCCACCTAGTAGGCCTTCCCATCTGGGATGGGACATCCCACTTTTAGTGTCCCATCATGGGATATCCCATGGCCCATTTCCAATGGGATGTCCCATGGCCCGCCGCAGGCGGCCGAAATTTTTTTGGGACATCCCACTGGCCCATGCGAGGTGAATGGACCCCTGGCACCACCCCAGCTGAAAACACATTTTCTGGGCCCATTTCTGCACCGATTTGGCTGATTCCAGCTGATTCTGGAAGCCTTTGACCCAGGCTTCCTTGAGTACACATGTTGAGTGTGTTTGACCATATTCACATTTGCCGCATCCAAAAGCTCGCGACCAGCTCGCACCAGGCTGGGCTACTGTGCAACCGGCTTGACCTCTATATTTATGTGCAGCTGCACCTGCCACCACTTCTACATCCTTGTGACTGCTCATCCACCCACCAAATACTGTAGTATTTCGTTCAATTCGTATGGTCACATGTCACACGACCCAAAATCTACGAAATTTTTCGTAAGTCACAGGGTCACAGAGTCGATTTTGGCCTTAACCGAGGATGCCGAGCTTTGCCGAGCGTTGCCGGCGGATCAAATTCCCAAAAGGGGACCGGCTACGAAAGGTCCAGTTCGTTTTCAAAGTCACACCCCAAATGGCCTTACGAATTGAACGTAATACTACAGTACTCACAATTGAAACTACGCTAGGAAAAATTTTGCAACAAAAAAAGTGGGTGTGACACGTGACCACAAATTGAATGAAGTAGTACAGTATGCAGCAAGCCCCAGTACAGACATTTTATAACCATAACTCATACATACAGTGCAGAAACCTGACTGTAATACTGGATTATACCTACAGTTCACTCCCACTACTCTTACTCCAGACCCTTCAAATTCCGGCAACGTTCTATTACCATCCACCTTACTGGAGTATATGCTTTTCATTCCACATTGCTTCTTGTGGCAGGAAGGTGTAATGGTTATACCGAGTTCTGTTAAAACAGGCTTGTCCGAGCACTTGGGTTTGAATCCCAGTCTGTCTTCGCAAAGTACAAAATGAGGAGTTTTAATTTTTATGGGACGTCCCTATTCTGGACGTTAGTTAATATCTACTTTCAGTGCCAAGACTTGACGTTGGCCCGACTTGGTCTTTTGGAATACAATTAAGTACTTACAAGTCTTAGTTAGAAATCACCAGCGGTACCCTCTAGGAGCAATAGATTTTATACCATAACATGGGCTCTATGGGCAAATGGTTAAGCCCTCGTTGTAAGTTTGCAACCTCCTTGAGCACTTTGTGACGAGAGTGCTGGTTCGAATCCAGCTAGGGCCACTTTACTCTTCCTTGATATTTTTGTCGTCGTCTTCATTCTGTCTTCCTTCTGACTTCATGTTTTCGGCTCGACTTGCCCTTTTTTATCTTGCTTTACGCAGGTTGTACTGTAGAGCAGCGAAGAAATGTACGTCGCCTTGAAAAAAAAAACTCGTTCTCTGAAAGTGTATTTAGCACTTAGACTGTTGAAAGGAAGCGGGTGGGACATCCCACTTACTTTATTGACTGGGATGGGACGTCCCACCTTACTTTATTTACACGGATGGGACGTCCCACTCACTTCATTTCAATGGTGGGACGTCCCACTCACTTCATTTCAACGGTGGGACGTCCCACCTATTTTTACTTACATCAGTGGGACGTCCCACTCACTTCATTTCAATGGTGGGACGTCCCACTCACTTCGTTTCAACGGTGGGACGTCCCACCTATTTGTCTATCCCGGTGGGATGTCCCACCTTTTTTACAAACAACAGTGGGACGTCCCACGTATCTTATTTCTCTCGCTGTGGGACGTCCCACTTATTTTATCTACAATGGTGGGACGTCCCACCTTTTTATATACAACGGTGGGACGTCCCACGTATTTTATTTACAGCAATGGGATGTCCCACCTTTTTTTCATAAAGACTTCAATGCCAGATTCGCTCAGCGCCTGAGTGGGCGTCTAAAATTCGATCTAATACAAATTGTACCAAGAATGGGGCATAAGTGGGGTATCATAACATGAACCATAAGTGGGTATCATAACATGAATGTTCGTATGTATGTGAATCAAAGTGCAACGAAATCCGCCCTACCGACAGCCTCGTGTTCGGTGTCCGTCGTCAATCTTCCAAATTGAACTCCAAAATGTTCCTCTCGAAGCGCTCGCGGTCATCCGGGGTGGCAAAGGCGGGGACACGGTCTTTCTGCAGCTGCAGCCATTCGCTGGTGGCTGGATTAAAGACGTAGGTGTACCTGTGTGCCCGGGCGCGCAAATTGGGATCGGTAGGCAGGAGATCTGTGGCGTAAAAAACACGCCCCTCTAAAAATGCCTTGCCCAAATGTGAATGTGGTATTTGCGTCCGGAGCCTGATCAATGGAGTCGTTGAGCTTGCCTCGCGAGGGCGCTTGGTTTCCCTATCTGACGCCTCCGCCTCAGGCGTCTCGAGCTGCCGCTTCCGTTTGCCACCCGTCCGAGCTGCCAACGCTTCCGCCCGGTCGGCCTCCTTCGCCAAGTCGAGATGCGGATTACGCTGGTAAGGCCGCGAGTGGTGCTGGTCGAGGTCCCGCCGCGCGCCGTTGTTCGAGGCCTGGTGACCCCGCACTGCGTCTGCAGGCGCTGAGGACTTGGATCGCCGGTCGCTGCCACCATGATGTTCGTGTGCGTTCGAAGGGGCCTTTTGGCGGAATTCGGGCACCGGCGACGCTGGTCTTGGCGGCGGACGCGAGGTAGCCCGCCCGTAGTCGTATTGAGTCGACGGCCCAGCCTGTGCGCGGAATTCAGGCAGCGGCGACACTGGTCTTGGCGGCGGACGCCAGCTGGCCCGCCGGTAGTCGTATTCGTATTGGGTCGGCCCAGCCTGTGGGCGGAATTCGGGTTGCGGCGATAGCGTTCTCGTCGGCTGACGTGAAGTCCCCCGCCTCTCGTATGAACGCGAGGCCTCCGCGTGTGGTGGTGAGCGCGGCAGCGCATCACGCTCACGGCCGTACGGGTAGCCGAAGTCCCTGCCCATGGGGTAGCCGACGGGGCCGTCGTAGTCCTGGCGGTAATCGATGTACTGATCGTCGCGGTGCAGTCGAGGCGGTTCTGGGTATTCATAGGCAGACCGTCCCGCGGGAGGAAGGCGAGCATTGTCCTGGTCGTAGTACCGGTCGTGGTACTGGTGCTGCGCTGGTGGCCGCGGTTCGTCGTTCCTGTCGTGTACTGCTGCCACCCTGCCCTTCTTCTTCTTCATCTCCTTCGCCACCTTCTTTGCTTCCTTCTTGACCTCGTCGTGATACCCGTCGCTCGATTTCACCCACACCAACGCCATCCCGTCTTCGTCGACGACCACCGGAACATCGCCTTGGTCTTCCAGGGGGAGTAACATTTCCTCTATAAAAGAGGGGGGAGTCAGCAGAGGACCACTTATCCAAGAGCAACGAACCTGAGTCCCAAGGCACGACTTGCAACACGTCGGTGTTGTCTTGCGCCGCCGAAGTGTTCGCATTTACGAGAGCCTCCATAAACTTCGCAAAAGTCGCCGTCTTGATCTTCTTTAATTTAAACGCATTCGTGCCAATAATCTGGTTGTCGACTCGCAAGGCCGTTGGGTAGTTGATGATGCGGCATTGGCATTCCCGCGCGATGTCGATGAACTTCGGCCCCCACTTCATCAGGAAGTTTCGCTTGTCGACGTCCCCTTGAGGGATCTTGGCCTTCCTACAGAATTCCCCTACCGTCGTGTGAGTTATCACTGAGCCGTCAGGTCAATTTGTACCAACATAGTTGTCCGCCCACGATTGCTGTAAACTGTCTTCGATAAACGTCGCGGCCTTTTTCGTGTGCATGAGGATCCAAGTTTTGCACGGGCATCGAGTGCGCAGCGAGACCACGTTTCCTCATGGCGATCGAACTAGTACACCATTAGCACGTTTCGAATTGGGAAGTTTTATTAAAAAAACGTCAACGCACCCGAAAGTGTGTTCCTGATCCTTAATAGCCTGATTCAAGTTGACCATTTCAGACTTTCGCATTTCTTTGAAGTCGTCTCCAGCACCGAAAAGAAAACTCCCTTGGCCGTCGGGGTCAATCACGTAGCCCCACATGTGAACGTCGTATGTAGCCAGGAGCTGCGTGGCCTGCAAGAATCGATGAGCATCGTGGTCAGTAAAATGCGCTGCAAAACCCACAAGCCTCGTTACAGGTTTCACCTCCGCTTGAAGCCGTCTCTTCAGTTTGCCGCTTTCCCGAATCCCGGCCACCGCCTGTACCTTCACGTTCTTGTTCCAGTCGCGCAGCCACGGCAAACGCTCGAAGACGGCGTCCGAGTCCTTGAGCATCTCCTCCGGGAAATCGGGGCCGACCTTGCACTTGGCAACAAAGGCCGCACGAGATTGCTTCGTAAAGTCGGCCTCTCTCTCTGAAATACTGGGTCAGTTCTGGCACAACGGCGACCTAAATAACTTACGTTCTTTCGGTGTCTGCTCCGCAAACCACCGTTGCCACATGTTCCAAGCACTCGTCTCGCGTGGCGTCTTCATCGCGGTGGTGCCAAGCTCGCGATGTAGACTCGCGCTGGACTTGCCGCAGCTTTTGGCGAGCTCGTCGACCTGGGCGGTAAAATTGTCGTAGATCTCCGAAAGTTTTTCCTTGACCGCAGTTGGAATGGGTCCCCCCTTGTGCCGCTCGTCTTCGTCGTCCACCACGATGGAGCCCGACTCTGACTCTGTATTGTCGGTGCCAGCCGCCGCGGCAACCTTCCTCTTGGTGCGTTTTGGCTTCGAAGTCGCAGCTCTCTGCTTCGAAGTCCCCGGGGCCGCCTTCGCGCTCTTCGACCTGCGACGCCCCTTGCCTGCGGCTCGGGGTTGGTCCTCGTCCTCCATGCCGTCCCGCTCGACTTCGTCGTCAAAATCCCGCTCATCGTCCTCATCGTCGTCTTCCGGCGAGGGTATCAACTTCAACCCGCGCGCCAAGTTCCAGCTGTTCTGCTTCTGAAGTTTGGCCTGTGCATCGCCGTAGTCATCGCTCGAGTGGTCGGCCTCTGACTCCACGTCCGCGTCGTCGTCCGACCCCGAACTTCCTCGTGGCTGCAGGCGTCCGCGGGCTACAGTCGAAGCCAAGCGCGTGCGCCGACCAAGAGGTGTCGGCACATCCTCCTCGGGTGGAGGCGACGACGGTGGCAACTTGCCTATCGGAGAGGATTTTGGGGACAACATCCGCCCACGCGGGGAAACAGATTGGCGAACGTGCGAGCGGGTGGGGGGCTCGACGTCCGAGTCGCGGTTGGACTTCTCGTCTGGGTCAACATACCCCCCCCGATCATAGTAATCGTCGAAAAGGGGGGTGAAAGACGTCTGGTCGACGCCGCGTACAGGCGGCCTCGCGCGTGTCGTGTTCCTTCCTCGAATTGACAAATTGAAGGTGTCGTCGCCGAGATCACATATCGCATTCGTTTGCTGTTCACAAGCTAAATGCCACTGACTTCGTAGATCAAGCACCGGGCTTACCGTCACCACACGATCCGCTGCGGCAGCAACTTGTACGACCTTAGAGACCGGCTCCTGCACACATAGAGTTACTTAGCTGGGCACTCCATCGTCGCCACGAAAAGACTCACTTGGCCGCCGGTCTCACTCTCGTGTTCTTCGATCTCGTCAGCCGCGGTCTCGGTCTGTCGAGTCGCTTGCACAGTTTCCTCCTCGTTGTGGTCTCCCTTGGGCGCACCACCCGCGTTCTCGCTCTCGCTCTGCCGATAGAATTAGTTGGTCATCTAGCGACCAGTGAAAAACTTGATCAACTCGCCTGGGCAGTTTCTTCAGGGTTTTCGACCGCGGCCGTATCAGCCGTATTCTCATTCTCATCCTGTCCATAGAATTCGTAAGGGCATAACGAAACATGTATGTCGCCAGACTTACCACACGATCAGCATCCTGGGGCTCTGTCGCAATCGATTTCTTGCGCCCGCGTCGTACAGGTTTAATCTCAAGCGCCCAAATATCAATTCGCGCTGTGTAACATGGAGGAGTGATTGGTACCTTTTCATTTTTCGTCGCCACTTTTGCGGTCGCTTTTGAGGTTTTTGAGGTTTTCGCTTTTGAGGGTTTTGCTTGGGGAGCCGCCGCCGCCGTCGCAGATCGAGTTTGACGCTCCGACGCGCGAGTTTGCGGAGCCATAGTCGTCAAGAATTCCGCACAGTGGAAGAGTTGGGTGAAATATTGAATACTGGGTGTTGAGGGAGCTTAGGGGCTCAACCGCGAAAGAAAAGAAGAAGTTCAAAAAACACTACGAATACTTGTCAATAATTGGACGGAGGGCCACAAGAGTGCGCACCATTGTTCTCATGGCAATCAACGCGCTTTGGTCAAGGTGCAAGGGCTTTCGGTCTTCGTGTTTATGCCACCTTACACGCTGTTCGGCTATCTAACTTAGGGAATTTCAGGCTGAATTTTCGGACAATGCGAGACAAGACGCTCACCTATAAAGCACAACTGCCACCCAAGACTGATCTTCAACTCTCTCCATTTCCCCCACCTTTCGGTCCCCATTTTCTCCTTCACCACCCCCATCCTACGCAATCCCTCATCGCTCCGGTGGGTGCGTTGTTCTCTTCGTTTGCGCGGCAAGCTCTGGAGTTGATGATTATTTTTACAGGTCTACGCTTGGTGTTCACCACCTCACCGTCGGGGCCCGTTCCCGCCTTCCTTCGTACGTCGTGTACATGCTGACCGCTGCCGGTGGGTACGTTGTTCTCTTCGTTTGCGCGGCAAGCTCTGGAGTTAATGATTATTTTTACCAGGTCTAGCACTTGGTGTTCACCACCTCACCGTCGGGGCCCGTTGCCGCCTTCTCGAGTTGTCCGTCGCTGCTGACCGCTGACTTCGGCTGGAAGACCCAGTACGCACAGTACGTCTCCTTTTATGCTGGCGTCCTTGACTTGGTTAATACTCTAATAGTCGCCTGGCGTATATGACCGCGCCCACCTTCCAAGCCCTCACTACCCACAGTACGTTTACTTTTTTGGGGGGCTCCTTCACTTAGCTAAAATGATCTATATTAATTACAGTGCCCGTTGTGCACGCCCCCGCCGCCGCCTGCCACACCCGCCCACGCTCCCGCCTCAAGCCTGTCACCGACATGGTGGTCCAGAGCAAGAAGGCGAAAAGCTGTGCAGCCGTCAACGTGATTGACTTCACGTGTCGAAACTCGGAACGACGGTCCGCGTTCCGAGTTTCGACACGTGAAGTCAACCACTTTGACACCCGTGAGAAATCTTTCCCTCTTCGTTCTGAACACCATGTCGCGCCGGTGAGTTATCTTTTTGTAGCCCGTAGTATCCTTTGGTAGTTAGTACATAGAAAATTGAAGTCACTTCGAGGCCGTCGATGCCTCCAGCCCCCCATAATGAGAGCGAATCCAATCCAAAAAAAAAAAAATTACAATAATGCCGCGGACTTGATCACGACGCTGACGACGGCGCCACGTCACAGACCCACCAGTAATCGACGATAGCGCTGCAGTCGACCCGACGCTGAAAGTGAGTTTGCATATAGGCGCGAAGAAATTGTTACTGTACAGTGCACGACACGGCGCGAGGACGACCCCGACTCTACGAGGCGCAGGTGCGTCAGGCCGACGAGCGCGATTTGCCATGGCCCAATTCTGGCTGGGCATGAAGACGACTGGGCGCCGCAGGCCCGTACCGATCCCCGCCTCGCTCATGGGACCGCCGCGGCACCCGACCCCGCCACGCCGCCATGAGCCGGCTGCCACCTCCGCCAGCAAACCCCCTTTCCTCCCGGTCACGCGACCCACGCCCTACACTACGATGAGGGCAACCGCCTCCAAACTCCAGTGTTCATACCCCTCACAGAGTCGGCACTGTACACCTTCCCGCGTCCTGATGCGCGCCTCCCAACACCGGCGTATACATATCCGCCTCTTCCTCAGCAGCGCCTCCAAACCCCAGGCCCCCGCGACCCAACGCCATCTTACGGCAAACGCACGCGCGAGGACGACGAGGAAGCGGCAACGTGAGGGAGGCCGCCCAAACGAGCGCGTGAGCAGGACGACGGTGAGGATGACCACGCCAAACGAGCGCGTGAGGAGGATGAGGACGACGAGGAAGACACGGTTCTGGTGGCGACGCGACCCACCTGTTCCTCGACATAGCGGCGGAAGACTCTGGTGAGGACGGTGGGCCGGAGACGACGACGTTGAGGAGACGTTATCCGACCGAGGTGGGCTATATCCCTCATGAAACGACGGTACACTAACCACTCTTTCCCAGAATTTGTAGACGACTCGCCTCAGGACGATTTTCTTGGCCCTCGCCCAGGCCCAACACTGACGCGGATTACAAGGACGCGCTCGCTCAGGCTGCTTCTACGAGGAACAAGCAAGAACTACGAAGACGAGCTGAAGCTTGCGGTGGGTTTTGCCCAGCGCCAAGGGAAACACCCCAAGGCAAAAAACTCCCAAGAAAGGAGGTGCTATTGTGCCGAACACCTGGGTACGCAGTGTACGCGGCCTCTGAAAGGTGAAGTCGTCTATGTGCTGTCCCCAACGGAGGTTCTGTACGTTCCCAGCAGCGAAGCCACCCTCCAGACGATCATGACCAAACTTCAAGCCCGACCACCCCCACGAGGCTTTTACACGCTCACCACAAGAACGGCAAGCCTTACTCCAGACACCACTTCCGAAATATCCCCCGACCCACTCGGCAGCAGCTATCACCATACTGGAGCTGCTCGCACCCAGCACTACTCGCGCTGTCCGTCGAAGGGCCGTCTCCCTCTGTGACAGAAATCGGAACCCGCGTCGCGGTGATGGACGGCGAACACAAGGGTCGAGGCGGAATCATCGCGGGCTGGGCGAGGTAGTCGAAAACGGGGCTATCGTGGAGTATGCGCAACTGTTGCGCGTCAAGGGAGAGCAGGCCATGGACGACCCCCTTACCCCGCTCTCAACGTCCGGGTGGACCACCTCAAACGGCACTTGCTCGACCCTGGCTACCGATTTCGGGTGCACGACCGTGTGCGCGTCGTTTCCGGCATTTTTTACAAGGGGGTCTTGGGCCGTATCATCGAACTCATCGACGACTCAACGATTGCCGTCGGCATTCCCGTTGACTGCGAGGTAGTAGGCTCGACAGAGCCAAGTTCACGCTTGCCGGGTTTGAAGATCTTCAACGTCGCGATCGACCACGTACGACGCGAGTTTGAGCCGGGCGATCTGGTACAGATAAATGCCTCCAAAGACGCAGGGCGTGTGTGTGTCATCGTCGGTCTTGAATCTTACCGCAATCTTCGTCTTGTGGATTTAGGCGCGCCTGGTTTTGATCATGTACGTTTTGTTTCCGGTGTAGTGTAGGGTGTCGCTCTAATATTACTTATGCACCACAAATAACTAGATATCCATGCCGTCCCCGGGGGTAGACTTTTACCATGAGTCCACTGACCTACTTCCCACCATGGGCAAGACATCTTCTGAAGTAAAACCTTTCGTGTTCACATCTGCGACTACTCACAGAAATACAACAGATCCGTGCTCTTGCCGCCGACGTCCAGTCGACTTCCAAATCCACACTTGGCGCTGGACATAGATTCGAGGGGATTCAGGTTTTCGTGAACGGAACTCGTGACAAAGGTTTAGTGGGGGTTGTGGTGGGCGACCACGACAGTGCAGAACGTGTTGCACGCATGGGACGCGAAAAGAAAGATATCGCATCACAGCGGTGGGACTACGGAGGCATTCTTCTAACAATCGGAGAAGCAACGACCAATCACCGAGTAGAGAATGTACCGATTGAGAAAGTTTTGCATGAGTTGTACGTTGATGATTTTTCCTGTTATCAATGTGCTAACCAGTGTCTAGCACGATGTTGCCATTGAGCGAGGCGCGGCATCTACCGCCCAACATCCTATTTGGCCATGCACCACCAAAGAAACCGCCCACTCACCGAGGTTCTTTTCCTGTCGTGCAACTTGCGCCCGAGCGTCCTCGCACACCACCCTTAACCGAACTTGTCCCACAGAAACTTGTAGGCGAGAATGATGGACAATGGCTGTCTCTTCCGGACCTTGCCATGAAGCGCGTTGATGTCAAGCTCGTTGGCATCCTCGGGCTGCCAGCCAGACTGTCGCCCACCATTTGTGCTTTGGAAGGCACGTTTTGCCATCTGCTCCTCACAGCGGTGGTGCCCAAAGACACGAAGACCCTCCAAGTCGCTGGGGCCGGCAAGACTGCCCGCCGATTCCATATCGACCGCACTTGTATCAAACCCCGCCGCGAGGGTCCGAACGGGAACGGCTGCGGGACATGGAGACCCGCGTGGTGGTGGTGGGCCGGATGTGAAGTTCAACGCGACCCGACTTGGGAGTACGGACTGACGGTGCCCGGCATTCCGCATCAATGGGGTACAAGCGTCGTCGCTGTCAAATTCGTGCACGGCGAGGGGGCGTACTTCGACGAGTCAAGCTTGACTATGGCCAAAAACGAGAAAATCATGGTGCAAGACCAAGTATTTGACATTACTGTATTTCCCGAGAACACTGGATTCTAAATCATCGTAATTGTACACCTTAGTTAGTCTACCGCCCAATGCTATTTACCCACTGTTCCAAGTAATTCTAGTCTGACGTGTGTAATCCAAATTACTATAGTATGAAAATGGATTTAACACTAGCTGGGGTGCGTCGCATCCCATGCGTGATTGCAGTGAGCGCGTCTCAATGCCGCTACCCCGACAACCGCCCGACGTCTTCATCTCCCCCTCGTCTGCCGTGGCCCTCGCCTTTTCGTCTTGCACGACTCGACTTCAGTCTTCCTTTGGTCCTCCCTTCCCGCCTTTCGTCTTCTTCACGCGACTTTCGTCTCCGCCGCCGGCCGTCTCCTCACCGCCGCCGCCGCCGCCTAAGCGCCCGCAGCGCTTCTTCATTTTTTGTGTGCTCTTGCATGTCACTTTCGTCTCCACCGCCCGCCTTCTCCGCCGTCGCCGCCTAAGCGCCCGCCGCGCTTCTGGACTGTTGTCTCTTGCATGTCATCGCCCTCACTTTCCTCTACCCACTTTCGTCTTCTGCGGCCACTTTCGTCTCCACCGCACGCACCTCTCCGCCGCCGCCGCCTAGCCCATGCCCGCCATCTCGTACGCCCCGTCTGCGGCCGCGGCTAACTGGCGCTCAGTCTTTCCAGTCACACCCCGCAGCATTACGAGGCGAAACTGGCCCGCTTCGAGACGCGCCGCCCGACGTACAAGAACGAGGGGGCGGGCAGTGTCTACTGCGTTGTCCGCGTGAACGACGACGACGCCGCGCTCTTCCACAAGACCCGCCGCGCAGATCCCGCCAAGGCCGCCCGAGCGCTTCTGAACGCGCTGGATTTGAAGTTCGGGCACACGAAGCGGATGCCCGCCCGCCGGTGCGAGTACCAGAAGTGCGACGAGGGCCAGACACACATCTGGGTGTGTGAGTACCGCGTTCAGCGGCGTTGCTACTGCGGTGAGTCGCGGGCGTCGTCTTTTGTCCTGGGACGTCCACTGATTCGGTTTGCAGAACGTTACCTCCACCTCCACCTATTCCGGGCAGGCGGGATTCGAGCGGTGTGCGTGTGCCCGGGTTGCGCCGTTTGGCACCGCGAATTCATGACGATGCCGTCCATTACGGGCTTTCGTGAGGCCGACGCGACGATGAAGACGGTTCTGGGGGCGATGGGCGAGGGGGTGGATAGGGTTTTCTTCGACGCGCCCGACGACGACGATCTCAAGGCCATTTACGACGTGATTTGTGAATCTTAATTCGTTGTATAGTTAGCAGTATATTTTTTGTACATAAATACTGTCCCTTGCGCGCCAGTTGGCGCTGTCTGTAATAACGTCGGAGAAATTATTATCTAATCTTATCTAATCTTATCGGTTTCTCCGAACAATGATCGATCAAGTGAGGCGTTGTTTGTTTTGGGCGCTTCTTGGCCTCTTGCTTCTGGCCACCATCATCTACGTAGCCATCTTGTATCAGTAGTCCGCCAATGTACTCGATAGATAGTTGTACCAATGCCACAACCCTAGATAGATTGGATTCAAGCCAATATTGCCACCCAGCAAATAAACTTGTAGAATTTGCACGCCAAAAAAAACGGTGTGTTACACACTACATACACGGACTCAGCTAACGTTTGCAAAGTCACCCATGGTCCTCAAGCTCTCGTCAAAGGCGCGGCACGAGGCCGCCACGTCCTCGCCTGCGTACACCCTCCACGACGGTCCGCGCGTGCTGGATCCCCGACGCAAATTTGATGCCGCCGTTGATCGCCCCGACGTGCTTCTACGGAATGGATACACTCTGAAGCAGCCCCGCCTGCCGAACCTGCTGTCACAATTCGGCGTGGTAGAGGGACGAGCTGGACGCGCGCCACCCCCAATTTCACACGAGGACGTGCGCGGGAGGATTTTGCGGAGGCCGCATCGGACGACCCTAACATCATGTTCTTCCAACATACTCCGCCGCCCGACCCAGGTCTGCATCGGCGCAAACGAGCAGCCCAGTGGCAACGGTGGCAGCGATCAGTGCTGCCGGCTCTGCTCCCCGAATTCGCGTCCCTCATGAAGGAGACCAAATCTCTGCGCGAATTGGACGAACGCCGTCCTCAACCACCATGTGCTGGGTGCAAACGAAAAAGGCATAAAGTGGCCATACTTCGTTTTTCTTGTAAGTGGCTTTTTTCTGTGGAGTTGAGTACTGTATCGCTGACTGCCTTCCAGCGATAGAAGACATTGAGATCGAAGTCTGTGACTGCACAGGGGCCGCCGTACAGCTGATGCGACTGGGCGCTTTCGGCTGCGCTCCTGTACTCCCCTCCCTCGCTGTCGACCTACGGGTCCTGGAATTCGCCATGAATTTGTTCTTGCAGATCTCGCCGAACAATACTGCGCTTACGTTGACACTGGAGCGCGTTCTCGCGAGCATGGGGTTTCAGTTGGAGCACCAGGTACAAGCCCTACTCATATTGAGAGCCACCGAACGAACTGACAAGGTGCCGTAGAATTCATTGCGAAGGCGGTTTGGTAACTGCCTGACGTGGTACGCACATCTGCGCAATCTCCTCAAGGAGAAATACAGCGCCATACTCGAGACGACGCGCGAGGAGGTGGTTGACCTCGAGCTGCCGACTTCGCCTTCGCCATCCCCACCCCG
Source organism: Mycena haematopus (assembly GCA_029281435.1). Taxonomy (NCBI): domain Eukaryota; kingdom Fungi; phylum Basidiomycota; class Agaricomycetes; order Agaricales; family Mycenaceae; genus Mycena; species Mycena haematopus. Next base: position 42,549 of record JARJCV010000108.1, read on the forward strand.
CGGGCGTCCAGTCCAGCGAACGCAGTCAACAGCGCGCCGTACTGGTAGTACTTCGTCGTCATCGGCGTCTTCATCGGGTACCCCAACTCCAACAACTCCGACTCCGGCGCGTACCAAGCGAACCTCTACCGTTAGAATAGAGGAGGTAGAAGACGAGTACTGGGAATGGGAAGCCAGAATACCGAATGCGAGGACTGGAGTAATGGAGGAAGCAGAGGGACCGAGACGTGCTCGGGAGCCCACACCCGAACCAACTCCAACACCTCCGCCTCCGCCCGCTGGTGGACGCAAACGGGCTCGGGAGCCCACGCCCGAACCACCACAGGCACCATTCCCCCCACCACCACCTCGCCTTCGACCCAGCGAATACCTCCGGCGTCGATGCCCCGCCTGCTTTGGTAACCTGGAGCATGATCCGTCCGAAGTGTAAGTTATCTCGACGTCATTTTGGGCTCAAGGCGCTGAAATTTGTGATTTAGGGCCGACGTGATGTTGTGCATCGACGCTTGCTTCACACAGAAGAAGAAGAAATCTCCGCGAGACCCCCTCAAGACTCACCCAGATACACATTTCATTCCCGAGGAGCAGGCCGCACGCACGGAGGAGTACGTCGATAGCATCCGCAACACTTCCGACAAGAATGAGAAGCGTCGCAAGCGCCCGGTCGTGCAGGAGGTGGATGAGGACGACGGGTACGAGTACTCCCGGCTCCCCTTGCCGCGCTCGGTGCTAGACGCATGCGAAGCCTCCTTCAAGGCTGCGGATGAAAAACGCGAGAAGGCCAGCACGGAGTTCTTCGAGGACACTGCGCTGATGGGCCTCCTATGCCGTCACGACCGAGTCTTGTGGCTGGCCAACATGCATTCCGCCGGCGAAAAGCAGTTCTACGTAATCGCCCTCATCGAAACCGCGTTCCAGCACCTCCCTCGCTCAATTCGGGTGGGTTTGCTGTACGATGTGGCGTGTGCGATGGAACGTAGCTGTTTGAAGTGGGGTTTCCTAGCGCGCTACCTGGATCGCATCGCCTTTGCGGTCTCGGTGTTCCATGCGTTCGGGCACGAATGGGCATGTCAGCTCCTTTACCACCCGCGCAAGCGTAAGGGATTCGGCTTCACGAACGGAGAGGGCGCGGAGCGGTTCTGGAAGTCCATTCGACACCTTATCGCACATTTGCGCATCTGTGGTGTGAGTGTTTGTTCGTTCACTGTGTATTTTAGTTAACATGAATGGTACAGTATCACAACCGACTGTACACCCTCGACGCTCAGATTGAGCACGCCGACCAGCAGAGTCTCTTACGACTCGGCGAGTGGATCAACCGCCGGTACCGACATAGCGTCGGGAAACGCGCAGCCGCCACCGAGGAGTTGGACAAGTGCGGAAAATCCGAGGACGTGCTGCGCGAGCAATGGGATTTACAAGTACGGGCACAAACGCGGCCCTTACCCCGTAGGTGGTCAGCATGAACGCCGAACGGGCACTGACCTGAGTTATGCTTAGGTCGGACGAAAAACCGAGGGCAACAAGCCGTGAACGCAGTCATGCTGCTACGTACCGCCATCAAGACGCGGGAAGCGCAAGTACAAGAACTACGCCAGAAATTTCTGGTTGCCGTGGAGGAGGAGAGGGATGACGCAGGGCTGTACGAGGCTGACTTCCAGGAGGCGAAAGAGGCTTTGGCCAAGGCGCAAAGCTCTCTGCGACGGAAGGAGTTGGCCTTGGGTGTGGACGAGCAAGCAGAACTGACGGCGCTTGCAAAGAGCGAGTACATGCGCCTACGAATGAACGCTCGCGCCCTCAAGCTTCGCCTGCGGGAGCGTCTCCGTGCGAGAAAATTTGAACTCGACATCGTGGAACGGGCGTACAGACGCCTGGTTAATGGTACGCCAGGTTTAGATATACTATCGACACAACACGATACTAATACGTTACAGACGCCAAACTACACGCCCACACAGAATCGGCTGTGAAGCGTCGTGAACCGACGATCAGCAAGTTGGCCGGCGAGTACAACAAACTGTGCGCCGAACTCGCGAAGGTCATCCGCAATGGCAAAGCACCCGAAAACTCCATCGCACCTGTACCAATCCCTCGCGAGGGCCTATGGCAACTGGATGTCGACGACGCGATCTTTCAAGACGTGGGCCTGGATGATCACGACGACGACTACGACGACGACCCACCCGCTTGGCTGTGTGACGAGAAAGTGCGCGCAGGGATCAAGGCGTTGTTAGAATTAGATCGGTGTGACGAAGAAGACGCGCGGCTGCGGCGGGAAACGATGGGTCTGCGGGTGTGGTTTGGAGAAGAATGGAGGATCAGTACGGTGGCCCTTCAAACTGGTGGGTATTGACTTCGTTCCCGTTGTCGAAGTTCTGCTAACCAGTATAACGCAGCGTCTGAGGTCGATAAATATCATCTCCAGCTTCACCAAGACAAGCTGGTGCAGTTGTGTGCGACGTGGGACAAGTGGCTTCCAGATTTCGGAACGGCCATGGGTCCACTTCCACCATGGGGTCCCTCGACTCTTCAGCTGTCCAGGTGTCGCGTCGACGCACATCAGGCAGCGCGTGGGGAAGACAGGCATTACAGCGAAGAGGGCAGTTGGTCCGACGACGAGGGGGACGCGGAAGAAAGCGACGGCGAAGACGACGAGTTCGGGACTTTGGAGGCTGTAGAGAGAGCGGACATTTACCGGATGTACGATCAGTGAAATACATGTAATAGTTGAACAGTGGCAATACGTTGAAAAAAGTCGAGGAACTGCCGAAGATGGAAAAAACGGCGGAGGACAATGTGAAAACAGGCTGAATGCAAGGCGGGTATTTACTGATTGCGTTTCGTCTAGGATATACCAAATGCGGAGAAAAAACGCCATTCGATTAGCCGGATTGCACAATGGATGGCCATCTGCAAAGCGCCGGGCCACCGCCATGCCACCAAAGAAATATGGGTATAAAAGGTGGGCTGATATGAATATCCCGGCCACCGACGACTCATTCGAAAATGCCAGCTGATAGATCACAACGTTCGCGACCTGCTGTCGCGTCTGCCTCTACTCTGCTTACTCGTCCTACCACTGAAGCCCGACCTCCCTGCCGTACCTTTTTGTCTACGGAAATCCCCAGTGAACTCTGTGTCAGAGTATCGAGTGGGGTCATCCCCGTTTCGTCCTGGATCCGTGTGGAGAACGACCGCATGGCCTTCCACGGCTATCTCGCGAAGGACCGCACGACCGACGCCGACTCGCCTTTACCACGTCCCTCGTTTCCCGAATTTCCGGCGGCCCTGTTCCCGCCGCCCAGCACTCCGGCAGAGATGACCCAGCACAAGATGCGATTAATGGAGAGGAGCGTAGCCGACGGGAGTTGAACGATCGTGTCACTTGCGCTAAGATCGCAGCAGGTAAGTTCAATGCTTCGTTCGTACACTCTGAGTTTTCTAATGGTACCTTCAGCTGCTGACCCCGCCGACAAGGCAAAGACGGTGGAATACGAGAACTTGCGTGAGTCCATTCGCTCGTTATATATTGTTTACATTCGGCTAATGGGTGCCAGTCGATGACTACACAACCACCTTTGGCGACTACATCGCCGACGCCGAAGTGCACGCTCATATCTTGAAGAAACGGCAAGCGATGGTGACGATGGATGAGCTTTGGACGGCGGCGTGTAAGTCCCCTTTGTTTCTCGGTCATCTCCTCGCTTGATACACCCTGACCTTCCTTTCGTTGTGTCGCAGGGAAGCGCGGTTGCCCGATTTCAAACCCTGGCCCATCAAGGCTTACCTCGACGGCGCGTACGACTTCCACGTGGACTTCAAACACCCGTACCAGCGCGACGACGGCCAAACCGCGCTCTTAAACTTGTCCTGCCGGGTACTCGAGCGCTACAACCGGCTTCGCGACTACTGCAGGGGCAAACCGGGGGAGCTGAATCGCCTGGTCGGTCAAGAGGAGTTCTTCTTCACTTTTGTTAACCCCTATGCACTGGGTGACAAGCGCCGAGAGGAGTTGGATGCGGAAAGTACGTCCACGGTTATCCATTTCCCATTATAACATTACTGACTATGGCAACTCTCGACAGTGCGCCAGCTGGTGGCATCGTATATTTGCAGCTTTGCCGCCAACACCCAAGAGACCGTGCACCGCCGCCAGGTGACGTTCAGTGTGCGCAACGCCCACTGCAATGCACCCGAGAGTGTGAAGTGCCGACGGCTCTACTGCGGGAGTAAGTTTCTCTTATACTTATGCGTTGCGCCACGTTCTAAAAGTCCGGAATCTAGCTCGACTTCTGGCCGAGGACCTGCAGGCACTCCAGAAGCAGGCGGAGCAGACGGCGGCGCATGATCGCGGCCTGTCGGCGACGGTCTCCACGGCGACCTTCTATGGCGTGTTGGATTCCCTTCGCTTGTAGTGTAATCGTAGTTAGTTGTCTTTCATAAATGAATTATTTGTGTCCTTTCTGGCTGTGATGTTGGTTTCTTGAAGTCCGGACGACAGGTGTTGAATAAATCGAATTTAAAGAATGTTTACACAAGTCTAATTGACAAGGCAAGCTCCCTCTCTGATTCACTCTCCCCTCTCTCACCAGTGCGTCCCCCAGCCCGTCTCGGATCAATTAGAATGAAGAAATTCTTAACCATTCGGCACCGAATGACTTGCCAAGGTCAAAAGATAGGATTTGGGTAAGTACGGACGCTTGCGTCAGGGAGTTCGTTCGACCTGCAAGAAAGAAGAAAAGCCTCTATCTCAGTGGATGGGGACTCAAAGTCATTGAAGGCCCTTGGGGCTTTGTTTGCCGCCGACGTCCGTCCAAGTCTTGAAGCAAAAAGGTCGGACATCCACCGTTGTCAAAGAAATTCGTGGGACGTCCCACCGCTATGAAAAAAAGGTGGGACGTCCCACCGCTGCAAATAAAATAAGTGGGACGTCCCACCGCTATAAATGAGTACGTGGGACGTCCCATCGTTTCGAATAAAGTGAGTGGGACGTCCCACCGTTTTGAATAAAGTGAATGGGACGTCCCACCGCTGTAAATAAAGAAGTGGGACGTCCCACTATTGTAAATGAAATAGGTGGGATGCCCCACCGCATAGTGGGACGTCCCACGTCTGAAGATAAAGCGGTGGGACGTCCCACTATGGTAAATCAAATAGGTGGGACGTCCCACTATGGTAAATCAAATAGGTGGGACGCCCCACCGGTATAAATAAATAGGTGGGACGCCCCACCGCTGTAGATAGATAGGTGGGACGTCCCACGGTTGAAGTTAGAACAAGTGGGGCGTCCCACATATTTTTTTTTGGTCTCATCGGTATCAATATGATGTATTTTTTTTTTTTGTGATTTAAACAAAATGGAAGGAAGAAACCAGCCAAACGGTAGTGTCAGGATTCGAACCTGCGATGATCATACATATCCAGCAGGGCCAAATACATGTTTGACCACTAGACCATCCTACCTTGACATGTGCTGGTCAATATAGAATATATACAATGACATGAAATAAAGTAGAGGGTGTATTGTGGAGAAGAATTCCAGAGTCAATTAGTGGGAGTAGTAAACCCATTTGGCAAGCAACAAAATAAAGTGCAGTTGGGGCCACAAGCATAAGGCAGATGGGTGTAGATGTGGTTTCAACCATGAAATAGATACAAGTGTATTTCCCACCATGAGGATAATAGTGACAGTCAGAGTAGACAATTCTGGGTGATTCTCATATTGATTCGGATGACAATTCTGGACTTGATTCTGAATTCATAGATTGTGGGAAACGGGTGAGAATCAAGTAAGAATCACTTAGAATCGACTTGGAAGTCAGAATTGCTTTTGAGAATCAGTGTAGAATTGTCACGAGAATCGTATGTAGAATCACATCAGAATCACTTTTGAGAATTGGTGTAGAATCTCCTCTGGAGGCGATTCTGCAGTTTCGTGAGCATGAGGTGAGTGGGTGAGCATCTACAGGAACGTAAAGGTGGTGTGCAGATTCAGCTACATGCACAGGTGGTGGTCCAACCGGATGTATAGTAGCCCAGCCTAGTGCGAGCTGGACGAGCTTTTGGATGCGGCAAATGTGAATATGGTCAAACACACTCAACATGTGTACTCAAGGAAGCCTGGGTCAAAGGCTTCCAGAATCAGCTGGAATCAGCCAAATCGGTGCAGAAATGGCCCAGAAAATGTGTTTTCAGCTGGGGTGGTGCCAGGGGTCCATTCACCTCGCATGGGCCAGTGGGATGTCCCAAAAAAATTTCGGCCGCCTGCGGCGGGCCATGGGACATCCCATTGGAAATGGGCCATGGGATATCCCATGATGGGACACTAAAAGTGGGATGTCCCATCCCAGATGGGAAGGCCTACTAGGTGGGCCCCCCTTTAGGGTAGTTAACTCTAGGCCACTATCACCCCTAAGAGGGCCCAAGTTGGGGTAGCCTGAGGTGCGCGAGTAGAGAAAACGATCACGCGCTTCAATGGTGTGACAGACGCGATCGCGATTGTCACGCCCCCTGCCTGGACCAGGAAAGAATCTCTGCCTCAGAGGCAGACATATGCTGGACAATAAGCGCATAAGCAGGGAACCCAAAGAGAAACTCAAGGTAATAGTGAAAGGAAAGCCGGATCGCGATTTGCCGAATGATGGCGAGATGTCAATCAGAATCACGTCGAGAGTGAAAATTAAAAGAACTAATAATCTGAATTGGGCGAATGGAATTTCGTGGATATGGATTCAGTCGCGGTTCGAAAACTAAATTAAACGCAACTGCTCTGCAGACAGCATTTCGCGGCCGCTGATTCACATGCATGGACTTGAGGAGAGTCAGCGAAAGTTCTCTGCGGTCGCTTATTCTCAATGGCGCCAACGGGCTTACAGCAGATGAAATGGAGTTCAGCGTCAGCTGGTGAGTTCTACCCTCCGTCTCCCGATTGCCCAGAATAAACCCGGTTGCAAAGATGTGACGCCAATTGCTTCAGACGGGGTATGAAAAGAAAACAGAGCGTTACCGTACATCGACATAAGATACATTGTTCACTGGCTCGTACATGTACTCTGACTTCTGTACGGCGCTTGGGTTTGGATGACGAAGGAAGATGGAGACTGAGATTGAGACGAAAATTCTGGATACTGTGGCTGATGCAAGATGCGTGGGTTGATAGCCTCGCCGTAAGGCTGACTATGCGACTCCGGACTCGATATCTTGAACGAACCTGAGAGGTATGTCTTGACAGGTGTCGAGATCTTGGCCTGGGGAGTAGCTGGACTGGGAACATCTTGACCTGCCAAACCTGGAATTATGGTTTTCTTCCCGTTGGATACACGTCTCGGCGATTGGTACCAAGACTGGCGCCTTTGAAGGGGCAACGCTTGAGAGAGACTAAGGGATGCGTCCACCGAAGAAGCAGAACTACGAGTCTGCTGTGATTGCGATTGTGATGATGGAGTTGGAGTGCGAGAGCGAGAACGTGGAAGGGTTGGGACGGATCCGTCGTCCCAATTTAGTTCTCCAGCGTAGAGATTCTGTGAATCACCTAGGCCCACAAAATTCGGGAGAACGCCTTCCAAGGGCGCGTCCGAGGCTTGAAAAGATTGCGAATTCGCATTTCCACGCAGCAATTTTCCATTTGGGGTTGTGAAATGGTTCTGCGCTGATACTCCCGCAAGAGTGTTGGAAATAAGGGTATTAAAATCGGGGAACTCCGGATTGGGTACCGCTTGGGTGGAATCTGGGAAGGCTAGCGATGTAAAGCCGGGTGTTCGACTGAGATCCCGTGGGGGAGGGGTTTGTACAGAATTCGAACGGGAGCGTGAAGGAGAAAGATCATTGTTTGGCGACATGATTTTCCGACGTTTTAAAGGTCTTGAAGGCGTGTCCGGCAGTACGCTGAAGTCAATCGCGCGCAATGGAGCATGGAGAACGGGACTCGAAAGATCTTGGGACGGGAAAGACGTTGTGAGAGCTTGTGGAACAGAGCTCGAAGAGCTCGAAACTTCAGGGAACGGCAGGGACAAAGGAGGGTTCGGCGCAAGGTCTACGCCTATGTCCAGAATTAGGCAGATGCAGACAAGGAGGTGAAGACACCTACTGCCTTGCGCCACCGACTGGTAACTCCCGAAGCCCATTGTTATTCCGGACAAACTTTCTCCAACTCCGTCTTCGATTCTCCTCAACTCTGGAATTTCCGAAACACGACACGATTTTGTCTGACGGACGTGCTCTCGGACATGTGCAAGTAGGTCGGCAACAGTAGGGTAAGTGTCTCGACACCAATTCCTAAGCCGTCATTGTTAGGTTAGTCGGTCGCATCAAATCATATTTCGTACCATCGACACTGATGCGGATTCGAGTAGTCAGACGGCTGCGACATGCAATTAATGTTGCAGCCTCAAGGCTTGTTTGAGGAAGAGGGTGGTATGGTTCTGCAGAACTTGAAGTGTTTGCTCTTGTGTACAACGGAGTTTTACTCATCCAAAACGCTTTCCCGTCCAACTGTTCCCTGCTGTTCCTCATTCGATAAAGTCGAACTCTTTCCGCGCGCTATGGATAATCCTGTTTCTGGTGAACCGTCTGTTGTTTTCAACGACACTCGAATCCGAGCATATCTTGCGCTCGGTCCAAACTACCAGCCTGACCTCAAGACGGCACCCATAGACTTTTTGGCTTTGCATTTGACACAATTACCTCCCCATCTACTGCTATCGTTCTCGAGCGTCACGACCCCGAGAGACAGATCTAGGATTCCTGCCATCCGTAACCGTCGACTTAAATACGCGACTACAGACCCACCTGAACTCCAATTTTCAAATGCCCGCAGGACTTGGCCTTTATTGTATGATGGTCAGGAGCGGCGTGGGCAGCAAGAAGGCGAAGATGAAAGAGATTGGGCTGCGAAAGATTTCCTCCAAGGTTTAACGAAACATGTAAACAAGTTGGGGACCCTGCTAGGTGGCTATGAAGAGGAGGTGTGTATTTTGCGGTCTTAACCTGTTACCGTACTCACCACGGGTAGCGCGAAGCTGAACGTTTCCGTGCTCTGAGGCGAGAAAGGGCAGAAGCGGAGTTCGTGCCCGAAGAAGAAAGCGATAGCGACGACGACGACGACGACGACGAGGAGGAGGATCAAGGGCAGCGCGGTATGGAAGGGATGACTGAACACGATGCAAAAGCTTCCTTCGAGCGTTTAATCCGAGAACACTTCATTTACGGGCTCCTTGAGGCGAGAGGACAAACGCACGATCTCAGTACTTCATTGACCTATTCTGTTCCTAGGATATTGAATATGATAAAGTGGATTGGGATGAAAATCTGGATGTCGACGGGGACAGGGAGGCCGAAGAGCGGTGGTTTGACGAAGAAGACGAAGGATAAGTCGATTCCTGCCAGACCTTGTGTTTGTACTGTATCATTATCATTCGCACGACAGACAATGTCGTGCGCGACCACAATTCCCTGTTGAATTTCTGAAACTTTTTAAAATTTGTATGAGACGATTAAACTCGGATATATATAATACAGAACTCGGATATACAGTATGTGCGGCACGTGTGCTCGCGCCGTATGACGGTCACATTGTACATTTATTATTTCGCACGCGCAATTGATGCGCGCTCACTCAACTCGCTTGCGCGCTCACTCAAACCGCTTGCGCGCTCACTCAAACCCTTGCGCTCACTCAAAGCTCAAAGTCAAACTTTATCCTGAATCAATCCTGAGCTGTTGTCCTGATGTACATTCGATAACTGTACATGTTTAAAGGTGTGGAAGACCTCAGGCCTCAAAAACTGGGAAGATGTGCGTATTTTTCGAAATCTCTCTTCTATTCAAGTGTCTACAGCGCCGTTAGGACTCCATATGACATTTTGGTCAATGTTCTCAAGTTTGGCCTCCGCGTCGACACAATTGGTCCGTGACTGTGGGACTAGACTCGTATGCCACGGCGGTATGTTCCACCTACGTGCAAGTCCCGGATAGTCTGACAGACCTTTATTTTTGTCTCCTTCATTCTATTGCTGCTCTGGCTTTCCCAGTGCGATGCATCACACATTATTATTGAAATGCCGCATAAGTGGCCTCTTCGCCGATGGCCTCGCGGAGCCCCAGTACTGAGTACTGGTGTTTGGCCCTTCCCAGACAACCATGGCACTATTGCGGATGTGATTTGCATGGCCGAAGGTGGACGCGCCGCAACGATAGCGTGAGGATTACATGTATGTCTTCACAAGTTCTTCACAAATTTGTTTTGAATCTGGGCTCGGCCTTCTGCGACCTTCTGGGACATCCGTGTACACACTTCGGTTACGGCGCAGTACGCTGGGTTTTACCACAGACCCTATGGAGGCGCCACGACCGAAGTTTGCACAGAGGTTCCCAGGGGCCGCTCACCCATTTTCCATATTTTCTGCTTTTATTGATTCACATTCTCAGATGGACTAGCACGCAACATCCCATTTATTCTTTCTTTCTTTGTCTCCCTTGAACTAACTTGTTTCCAGCGACGTTCGGACACCCTCGCCCCATGCTGCCTTCTCTCGAACGTGCTGCCGTGGCTGTGTGAGTCAGGCGTTGCCGAAAACCTACTCGGCGAGTCGATTCCACCACTTCATTGTTGAGACTTGGAAGTCGGGACTGCAAGCATTGTTCGCCGTTGTTTTATAAGAAGAAATTAGATTTGTTATATCAGAGAAAATCAATTGAGGGTAATGAGATTGCCGGTTTGAGAGGCTGTATGGAGTGAACATTTGCTGTAGCTACTACTACTAGCTGGGGACCTAACGGCACTGTAGACACTTGAATAGAAGAGAGATTTCGAAAAATACGCACACTATCTTCCCAGTTTTTGAGGCCTGAGGTCTTCCACACGTTTAAACATGTACAGTCATCGAATGTACATCAGGACAACAGCTCAGGATTGACTCAGGATAAGGTTTGAGTTTGAGCTTTGAGTGAGCGCAAGGGTTTGAGTGAGTGCGCAAGCGGTTTGAGTGAGCGCGCAAGCGATTTGAGTGAGCGCGCATCAATTGCGCGTGCGAAATAATTGCCGAACCTTTAGGTTTGGCTCCCAACAGGATTTTGGTCACTCACGTTGTTTGTATGTGTATGGGATTGCACCGCCACACAAAGTTGTATGCATTTTCGACACTCACGCTGTTTGTATATGTGTGCATTTGCACCGCCACACAAAGTTGTCTCGATGCATTTTCGACACTCACGCTATTTGTATGTGTATATTTCCCAGAGGTTCGGCACCTGCCGCTTGCGGCCTTACCCCACGGTGATAAATGTACAATGTGACCGTCATAGCGCCGCCTCTGCTCGTCCCAAACAGTGACCCAGCCCTAAAGCGAAATGTCAGAAAACGAACTCGTTCTTCATCACGATCCTGCTCTGAAGGAACCTAAAAAGAAAAAACGCCGCCGAGACGATGACGAGTCAGGACGCGTCAAGCAGGACAAAGCTGAAAGGAAAAAGGCGAAAAAGCATCGTGCAGACTCCGGAGACAATGGTTTCCCGATAGTCGACGCCAACGCGAACGAGGCGTCTTCTGTTGCAAAGGAGAAGAAGAAGAAAAAGAAGGAAAAGAAAGAACGCGCAGGGGATATCGCCGGGGAAGAAACTGAGACTCAGCCTGTCGAGGCGTCGGCCAAGAGGAAACGCGAAAACGGTGACGGGGATGTCTCTGCTGAGAGGGTTCCTGAACTTGGGGAAGACGTAGGCGAGACAAGGGAGCGGAAAAAGAAAAAGAAAAGGCACGAAGATCCGCCAGTTTGCACGACCACCGAGAATGTAGTAACAGCCACCGCTACGGTCTCGGCCCACGACACCACTGACCCTCCAGCGAAGAAGAAGAAGAAATCGAAAGAAAAACAGGCAAAGCTCGCCTCCTCTGCCATTTTTTCGAAGCTAACGTCCGGCATTCACTAGTTGCCGTCTTCAGCCGTACTGGACCCACCGTCGCAACCTCCTTCCGACAGCTTGTTTCCACTATCCAACTATATGGCGTACTCTCCTCCTTATTTCCCTGGCGCCCAACCGAGCACGTCGTCCCTATTTCCGACGCTCAGTACTCCATTTCCCGATCTCGCCATTGGTTCCAATGAAGATGTTCTACGCGCCCTTCAGAATCTCGATATTTCCAAGATTGCAGGTGTGCTCAAAACCCTTACGGATGCGGCAGATGCGGCCAATATTCCCATTCCCACGACTGCGATACCCTCAACGAGCATACAACCCCCGCCCATAGCTTCTACTTCCGGGTCAGCTAGCGGTTCGAAGCCTAGAAACAGTCATCAGCGAACACTTGATATGGCATTGGCTTCGTCCTCTTCTGACTCCCCATCCCACCCTGGTCACGCACATCTACTAGCGAATAAATGGATGGGTCCTTCGAAGCTCGCTGAACTCGTCGCGAGCGAAGGTCTCTCATTCTACTTCGATCAAGACAGTTGGTTGACACATTTTTCAGGCCTCGTGTACAAGAAGGGGAAATTTTCGGCCATAGAAGCTAAACAGGTAAACGAAGCGATAGAGAACTATCGAGCTGTGGGTTTTTTTATCTTACCTTTCAGTCTGCCAAGACTAACTCTTCCCTCCAGACGAGGAAATTGTCAGAGGAGGATGTGAATTCAATCATCTTTACTAGTGACGCAAAGAAAAAGGACGCAGCGTTTTGGTCTGAAATCAGTTTGTTATGATTTAATAGTGCCACCAATTGAAATTCACGATAATCTACAGCGAACGCAGTGTCGCAGCGACCGATAATCGCAGTTTACCATTATGTGCGACGGTCCCGCCATCCGATGAAGCAGCAAGGGAAGTGGCGACCGGACGAGGACGCTAAACTCATCCAGTTTGTAATTAACCTTGCATCATTTGCCTCCTTGTTTATGTCCTCTTTGCAGAGCTGTCGGTTCGCTGGGACAACAATGGGAGAGTGTAGCAGCACTCGTTGGTCGAATGGCGTCAGATTGTCGCGACCGGTACCGCAATCACATAGTTGACCGAGAAAAACGAGTTGCCGGTTCGTTTCATTCTCTGAAGTTCGACCCTCTCTTATGGTGATAGGTGCTTGGAGTTCTGTTGAAGAAGACGAGCTCACCCGGATCGTCGTTCACATGCAGAAAGGGAAAGACCTCGATAATGATATATTCTGGGGTAAGGTTTCTGAAAAGATGGGTGGGAAACGGAGTCGGCAGCAGTGCCGCATAAAGTGGACCGACTCTTTGTCCAAGAAGCACAAAGCTGACGGCCACAATTCCCGCTGGAGCCAGCGAGACGCATTCATTCTTATTCATAAGTGTGTTGTTAACGTCCGATTCATGGGAACCCTTCTTACCAAGAATCCCTAGAATTGACTCGTTAAACGTCCGGGACGACACAGAGATCAATTGGAAAACCATATCGGATCCTGAGTGGAACTTGTGGAGCGCTCACGTTCTGCAACGGAGATGGTTGACCATGAAGAAGGGGGTCAAGGGCTTTGAAGATATGACCCATGCAGGTCTGTTTTCCTTTCTTCTTCAAGTCGGATTTTGACGAGAAGATAGAAATCATGGATATTCTGCGAGTGAAAAACGCCGAAATACCAAACGTGAAAGCTGTCAAGAGCTCCAAGTTTGTGTTGGATAGTGACGACGAGGAACCTCGTCCTGGTTCGAGTATGGCCCCCCGGAACATTAGCGGGACAGAGAAAGGGAAACGAAGACGACAGCGAGTAGATGTCTTGTATTTTCATTTCATCCATCTCTTGCGTGTGCTCCAAAAGCCGTCGTGTATTCCAGAACGCATATGAACGTGAGAGTTTTGCGTGAGGTAAACCCGCCAGGTGTAAAGTGCATGTACAACATGCCTGCTAACCTTTAAGAAGGCCTCATGCCCGCTCCATACACTGCACCAATGGAACGTTCACCCTCGCGACTGCTAGTTTTTCTGGTGTTATTTGCCTTGGCCTATAATCTCACATACTATTTTCCGAAATATCATGCCGTCGAAACGCCGCGCACTCCCATCAACGCACAAGGCATTCGAATAAAATGTCAAGCTATCAAGTCTTTTCCTGGCCCATCCCCATTTTTCCTAAAGCGTGAAGTATCCGACCGGTTCGAAATCGGGACAAATTCGACCTTGATCACGAACGCCACCATTTTATTGGGAAAGGGAAATGAAACGCACACTCTGCATGGCGATTTGTACCTGGACAAAGGAATCGTGAAAAATATAGGCAGCCTTTCTCACCTGAATCAAGCAAACACCCTCGACATGACTGTCGTAAAGGCCAATGGTGCATGGGTTACCCCCGGTCTTGTGGACTTGCACACCCATCTGGGTCTGATCAGCGCTCCGTTCATGGCCGGTAAGTTAGCCAATATGTGCGGGTTTCGAGCATTGAATTGCAAATTCATAGGGGCGTTCGACGCCAGTTCCACAGACGGGCCGATCCTTCCATTTCTTCGAAATATCGATGGATTGAATAGCCACGACGATGGATTTCAACTCGCGATTGCTGGTGGCGTGACTTCAGTTCAAATACTATCCGGGAGCACGAACAATATAGGTATCGCACATGTTGAGTTGCAGGCGCCTGAAACTGGTTAACCTTCTCTGGGTAGGCGGCCAGACTTTCATCATGAAACTTCGCCAGACATCAGAAGGCTCGCCATTATCCATGGTCCTGGAACCGCCGCAAAATTTGAACCGAAGTGTGGATGGTTCGACCCGCTGGCGGCATCTTCAGTCAGTTGCGAGAGTACATGCTCCTCGCTCGCATTTAATGATGTGGATCGATCCAGACAAGCTTGTGGCGAGACTCCATCCGAATACGGAAACCGCCCAGATGCAATATGGGCATTGCGGTCAGCGTATGCCGAGGCACAGAATATTCTAGCAGCACAGGACGCATATTGTCAGAAGGTGGAAGCTGGCCTGTGGGACTCGCTGGACCCATTCCCGGAGAACCTGCGGTTCGAAATGTTAGTAGATGTTTTGCGAGGTAAAGTCAAGGTCCGCGGTCATCCAAGCACTCCCTTGTGTCTCTAAGATGTGGTTCAGGTTACAAGTCAGTGTCAAGGAGCCGTGGACATTGATGCCCTTGTTCGGGTCGGTCTCCAGATACTTCTGATTCTCACTGAATTGAAAAGGAACCATCCAGTTGACACACGAGTTTGAGTTCCCTGTTGCGTCTATTCAGCATGCTTCCGAGGCATGGTTGGCCCCCGAGCTCGTGAATCGAACGTGGGGTGATACTCCATCCATCGCTCTCTTCGCGACAAATTATCGGTATGACTTCACTGTAACCTGCAGGACCTTCTAGTTTGAAAGTTGTAGCAGTTATGATTGGAATTCCTACAGAGGATCGGAATTTGCTCCGCGCGTGCTAGCGGATGCCGGAATTCCGGTCGTGATGAAGGTGCCCCTCACTCTTGAAAAAGTCTGTAAAGCGAATCCCTGACGTGAAAAACAGTCCGCTCACCCCACCGTAAATTCGAGATATCTTCTTCAAGAAGCTCAGCGAGCACACATTTATGGGCTTTCCCCATATCTCGCTCTCGCGTCCATCACCTCCGTTCCGGCTGCCGCACTTGGTCTCGATCATCGCATCGGGAGTCTACACGAAGGCGCCGACGCGGACGTTGTTTTGTGGGATTCAAACCCACTCCAAGTGGGCGCCACGCCGGTCCATGTGTGGATTGACGGGAAACTCCAGATTCCATTGCCTCCTAGATCGGATAGAAACGGCGCAATTAATGTGGGGGTAGGCAAAGAGGGAGAACAATGGGCGCACTTCCCGTCCGTCCCGAATTGGGAGAAGGAGCGCAAACAAGCCATCGAATGGGAAGGCTTACCTCCGCTCACAACGAAAAAGCAGAGCGGGACTGTCGTGTTTCTCAATGTGCGGAACATATGGTCCAAGAGCGCGGACGGAAAAATACAACAAGTACATCGTTCAGGCGCAGACCTTGCCAACATTGCCGTAAGGAGCGGCAGAATTATATGTGTCGGCGACAACGTTATGTGCCCAATGGATGCATTGGACGTCGCTGAGTACGTGGATCTAGACGGCGGTTCCATAATGCCTGGAATGATGACTTTTGGGTCGCCATTGGGCTTGGAAGAGATCCGCAGCGAACCTTCAACCGGCAACGGTCCGCCGCTCGATGCCTTCACAGAACGAATCCCAGCGATTCTCAATGACCCAGGAGCTGTGGAAAACGCCATGGATGCTTTGATGTTCGGGACAAGAAACGCCTTGTGAGACTTAGCCGACAAAAATGTTGTGTGGAACACTCACAACTGCCGCTAGGACGGCGTACCGCTCTGGGGTGACCTCTGGAACAGTGTCATTGATGAAACCAACCTCCTTGGGCGGTGGTACCCATGTGATCGCTGGGATATCCACAACTTTCTCCACGGGAGCCTCGCATGCGATGAAGAGGGGCGCCATCCTGCAAAAGGTCACCTCTCTGCACGTAGAAATACATAGGCCGGGCCCATTTTCAAAGAGGACGCAATCCAGTGTAAGCAGTCAGATCGCAGGCCTTCGAAGACTATTGTCCGGATGGGAGAGTCAAGAAACCGATACAGGGAAATGGTTCAAAAGAGCCGCAGAGGTTAGACATCACTCGACAGCTTCGTCCCTATCTCATGGTTCTTTAGGGAGTGGTGCCACTAGTAATCGACGTCGGAAACGCGGATATCATGGCGACGTTACTGATCTTGAAAGCGGAGATACAAAATCGGTTTGGATCACGAATGCGAATGGTGTTTAGTGGGGCTGCGGAAGCACATATTCTTGCCAAAGAAATCCGTAGGTCGAATGCCCTGGATTCCAAAAAGATAGGTTCCATTTTCTGCAGGTGATGCCAACGTAGGTGTGATCCTGGAAGCGAAACCGATGGTTGGCGTTTGGGACGATCGCAGAACGTGGGTCGATGCAGCCACAGTAAAAAACAGTGTTGAATCCTCTTTAGATTGCCCGGCCCGCCGATCACGAATGACACTACGCTGGCGGTGTTGTTCAGGGAAGGGGTCAAAATTGGTTTGAAGTGGCGCGAAGCGCAAGACGTGCGCAACATGTGGTTTGACCTCACTTGGGTGCGTTTCAAGGTCCAGGCATGAAGATGGCGTCTGATGTGGAAGGCTAGGCTATGTTGGCGTCAAACGGGCTCATAAAGAAGGACGAAGCGTATGCCCTCGTTTCCAGCAATCTGGAGGATTTATTGGGAGTGACAACAGACGGAATGGGGGATTTAGTGGCATATGCGGGAGGCGACCCATTCGAGACATCCAGCAAGGCTGTTGCGGTGATCTCTGCTCAGCGAGGCCAAGTCGATATTTTTTAGTGTCATAGCTGCTATACAACACCCAATAATGCTGCACTGCTTCGTATTCCTCGTCCCCGAGCAGCGGCCAACGATATGGCAAGGCAACTCAGGAGAAAACCAGAGAATCTAGAAAAGTCTAGCCAGGGATGTTGCCGGCAAGAGAACTGGTGGCTACCTGAAGAAAGCGATGCGAGAGATTGACCTTTCTTCATGTGGAGTTCGCGACGAGGCAAAGATGGAGCGCAAAACAGCGGGTGTGACGGGTATGCGACGTGAAGAGTCGGACGGAGGCTGTATCGGAGTGGGTCTTGCTGTCGCGGCGGTGGTCCCGCTGGTGGTGGACGAAGCAGGCATGTTCTGATCCGTCGGATCACTGCACCGCTTACTACCAGCGCTTATGCCGCCTAGGCATATTGCAATTTTGGGGGGCGGATTAACGGGTCTGTCGTCCGCGTTCCACCTCTCTAGACGATTCCCTGCCTCAATTATTACCATAATCGAAAAGCAGAAGTCCTTGGGTGGCTGGGCCTCCAGCACTGTCCGCGTTCAGCTCCCTGGTGGCCGTGGCTCCGTAGTCCTAGAGGGTGGTCCGCGAACTCTTCGCCCGTCCTCAAATTCTGTCCTAGAACTGGTGACGTCTCCCCGCAGTGTCAGAAAATCACAAGCTCAAGGCACTCAGGTGTAGGTCCACCTTCTTGGTCTGTCAGACTCGGTCATCACTACGCCAAAGTCGTCTCCTGCTGCCAAGAATCGGTTTCTGCACGTTCCTGGGACGCCTGGGATATACAAGATCCCTGGACCAAGCATCTCTTATCTGTGGTCGGAACTTCGGTACTTCATACAACCCGGGATAAACTTTGAACTCGTCCGAGGATGGAATCGACCAGAGGGCGTGTTGGACGAGAGCCTCGAGAGTTTCATGACTCGCCGGGGCCACGCTGTGACCGCTCGCGTATTGGGTAGCGCATTGGTACACGGAATCTACGCCGCTGATGCTCGTTTTCTGAGTGTCCGGGCGGCTTTCCCAAGATTGTGGGAACTTGAGGAGAAGGGCAACGGACGCATATTGTGGTATTTGCTTACCCGGTCCAAACGAGCGAAGCAGGAGGAAAAGGAGCAAGAGGAGGAGGAACAGAAACGTTACCAACTGGGAAACGTCTTGAAGCTGGTCAATGGAGCCTCAGTCTATTCCTTTCGCGACGGCATGGGCACGCTCGCAGAAGCATTGACGCGCTCCATAACAAAAAACCCCAATACCCGAATCCTATCTGGCACGGAGGTAACGGCTTTGCAATTTGACGATGAACATGGGTTCCAGGTACGCGTACGCGCTTCTTTGCGTTCTCATTTTTCTCATGGAACCACACAAGATAATGACAGACCGAACAAATCCTATCCTGCCCTCTCATATTGTCTCCGCCCTCCCGCTTCCAGCCCTTAATAAAATCATCCCCGAATCGCATCCCTTGCCTTATCTAACAGTGAATCCCTTCTCCTCTGTCACTGCCATTAACCTTGTTTTCCCCTCCACCAAAATATTTCCGCCAGGATTCGGCTACCTCGTCTGCCGTCCGAAGGACGACTACCCCGCAGACGATGCAGGGATCCTAGGCGTTACGTTCGATAGCGCAAGCTTGTCCGCGCAGGACGCCATCGCGCCGGGCGAGCCAATCACCAAAGTGACCGTTATGATGGGCGGGCCGCATCGCTCGCCCGACACCGCGCTCCCGGTCGTCCTTGCGCATCTGCAGTACCACCTCAACCGCCGCGAGCCGTTGCCGGAGCCGCTGGTGACGCGGACGTGGCACCACAGGGACTGCATTCCGACCCCGCTGCCTGGGCACTTGGAACGGATGAAGAAGCTCAAGGAGGCGCTCAGCGGGGGCGGTTGGACCGTCGCATGGAAGTGGTAGGGGCTGGGGTGAGAGGGGTAAGCGTGGGGGACTGCGTAGAGAGCGGGAAGATGGTCGGGATGGAGTGGTAGCGTGTTCATCAGGCACGAATGTGCCCTGCCGACAATTACTTCGTGTCTATTCACTTCACCACCTCGCAGTATCAAGTTGTCTTAGGGCCAAAACTTCAAGTAGTACGGAAGCCGCAAAATTTAGCATGTGAAGCAGCGTTCAGCTCAAGCCGATCGGCCTTTTTGCAAAGGGGTACATTGGGTATTATCCTCTCCCCAGAAGGTCGCCACGCTTGCTGACGGACTCATTACCACCACAACAAGCAGGCGGTGAAAACCGAGGTCATAAGGGAAAATGCTGTGAGTGCGCTGAGAGGCACACGCAAGGCCTCCTAACGTTACCCGGTTGGCCAAGCTTTAGTTAGTTGAATGATGAAAAGGTCGCCAGTGGAGAATCCATCCCGTCTTGAAATGAAGAAGAACCCTTCAAGCCATGGAGGGATGCCCCCTGCTGAAAGGAGGTCGCGTGCTTGCAAGCAAGCATGCATGGCGTCTCCTAAAGCACAGACCAGATACATATCTCCCCATTGCTGGCGATTGGCACAGCGCTCTTGCAGGCTCGCTGTCGGTAAAACAGGCTCGCGTGAGGAAATGATACCACTCCTGCATGTTCAGCAGCGAATCCCAAAACAATGCATTAATCAATGAGGTATTTACGCCGGAAAAACGAACGCAAATGGAAGATTTGCCATACCCCCAGGCCAGCGAGGGAGATGATTGTGAACCAAGCAAAATTTTGTACACGTTGCTGGGTGGAGACTGGAGGGGACATGAGCCACCGGAAAACGAGACCAATTTAGGCATGCACTGACGGTTGGTGTCCGCGAATCGCTCTTCCCGCTTTTTCAAGTAGCCCATCTCATCCACGATTTCCTTCACGAGCCCCTCGAGCTTACGCATCTCCGTCTCGAGACCGGACAGCGACTCTTGGTTGGCAATTGCACTGAACAAACGAAAGGTTGGAACGGGCGCCGTGATCGAGAACCCCACGTACTTGTAATCCACCGCCTCTGCACCAATGTCGACGTCCAAGTCGATTATACGTGACATCTTCGTTGCCTTTTCGGATGATATATCTGGCAAAGAGAGAAGCTCAACAGAGGCTCACCATGCAGTGCGTTACAATACTGACCTTTATGCAAGTAGTTCTTGAAGCAAACGCCAACCTCGCCTTCCGCGTGAGTGGTAATTGCGAGCCGCGTCTCGGCCTTGATGTCGCGTTTGCTAAGATACACGTTCTTCTGCGGGCTGGAGTCTATTATCTCGATGTCCACGCGCTGATTGTCCCCGGGCCCGACGTTTGCAGTGACGATGACGAGCGCGCCGTTATGTGCAGTGTTCCAGATGCATTTATTTGGAGGAAAGCGGTAGGGCTGCAGTGAAAATTTGATAGCATGTATTGGTGGAACGGAGAGACAGAGGACGAGAAGGGCTGCCAAAGGGGTGAAGAGCCTGGAGGCCATAGACAGGAATTAAAGAGACAGGAACGTAACAGACGTGTAGAGTGTGACTGTGTTTGGATCGAGTGCCACAAGAGCACAAAGCCAACTTGAACAGCGCACTTTACTGTAGCTCGGAATTCAAATTCCTCCAGTGTTCTAAGAAAGACAAGCTCCCTATCCTTGATTCGAGCTCCTGCAAGTCGGCCATCGCGCCAAACCAATCCGGGTGTTCAAGTTCAAATACCTATGCCGATTTATCCCTTGCTGCAACTCCAAGTGACAATCACTAGCTCTATCTGCTTCACGGACGACTTGAACCTCGCAAGGATAATCCACCTGCTCAGATCACTTGAAACAGGCGGCACTACCTAACAATGGTGAAGACTTCGATATATCGGGTGGCCTTGACCTCTCTTTTGTTGTCTACTCGCCGGTTAGCTGTCCAAGTTCTGCGGTAATCCAACTTGTGCCAAGGTCAGAACGACTTCGTCTGCAAAATAGAAGTCGAGACTCCGGAACATGTATCAATTAGCTGCAGCTCATCTGAAGCAGCAATTTAGCGACCAAACTTCTCAACTTTGGTCGGCGCAGCGGGGCCTCAAACCTTAAAGAATCCAAGACTCAACCAAATATGCCTTACATGATAATAGATGAGTGTCCTGTCTATACGCGACTCAACGGGACTATTCGAATGATTATTTGTATCCTTCGCCGACTCGTAGCTAACGAGCGCAAGTTGGAATTCCAGGAGGTTTGAATGCCCTATTCGCGCCCCGTTCTTCACTCTGCTCTGCATCATGACGAATCAGGACACTAGTGGCATACTAGTGCTTATCGGATGACGCATTGCTCGATCTCATTCCTTCTCATTCCCGACACCACCAGACACCGAGTGACTCGTCGGAGTCGTCAGATGAGATCCTCTCTCTCCGCAAATTCAGAAAAGCGGATCGGAGTTCCTCCCAAGTCTTATCGGTGTGAGTTTTTCCACACATCGGGAAATGAATTCAAACGATTCCGTGGCATCGC
Source organism: Mycena haematopus (assembly GCA_029281435.1). NCBI lineage: Eukaryota > Fungi > Basidiomycota > Agaricomycetes > Agaricales > Mycenaceae > Mycena > Mycena haematopus. The sequence goes on from JARJCV010000108.1 coordinate 64,301, forward strand.
ACTAGACTATTAGTCTATCAGATTCGAGGCAGGGCCAACATATTTCGGTGTTGGAGCTGTCGGACAGTGTCGGACTCTGTCGGAGTAGTATTTTTTCTTTCATTGAGAGATGATTACCGTGGCACAAGTGTTTAATAAGTGGGTGTATAGCAGTGTTCAGTGAAAGCAACGGTGAATGGTGTTGGCCCCCACCAACGAGCCATGCATTTTTGCAAAACGTTCGAGTAAGTTTGCGCTGTTCATCTGCTTAAGTACTTGAAAGTAGAATTTTGGTGTAAGTAAATAGTAAGTAACCGAATGCAGATATAGCTCGGTTGCCATTTTTAGGCCGCTGATAGGCGAGACAGCGATATGATTGGCGCTCGCCAATCATACTTACCAAATGGAGGTACTCCTGCTACTCCAATCTCTTAATGCAGGAATTTACGCAGCAGAAAGAACATATAAATTATAAATATTCTTCCGCACAGTAAAATATATCGGACAAGACGGCTCCCTCAGGTTGGAGTCACTGAACCTTTCAGCTCGTCTTCCAATTACCAACGCATCAATCAGAACAACGCATCAGTCGTCTCTCAGAAATTTCATTTTAAGCAGCCACCAGCGCGTGTAAATTATAAATCTCCTTCCGTACGGTGTAATACACCGCAGACGCAGTTCCCTCCAGCTCGACCTTCCCGCTCGCCGTCTTCCGCACGGCGACAGAATCCTCCATCGCATCAGATCCTCCTGCCATTTTCGCGTTCGCCGCAGCAGCGGCAGTCCCGCATATCAGCACCCCCTCACCAATAAGCTCGGCAGGCACACCAATTGCAGTTAAGCGTGCCTTTAGGACAGTCAACTTGAGCTCTCCGATCATGGTGGAGTTTGGCAGGTTGACTGTTGGGCGGGAGCCAAGCATCCGGGGTGCAGAAGCGGTATTGGGGAGAGTGGATTGAACGGCGGGGGTGGGCGCCGCCTCGAGAGGTTCGAGAGTAGGGATGGTAGAGCTAGCATGGGCGACGACCCTACCTGTAACGTAACCCACTTCGTTGTCCTCAAACTGAAACGCCATCAGTAAGAAACGGGCCAAGAACAGAGGGATACAGACTGTGGACATCTTGAGAGACGCGATCAATTCTTCGCTGATCGATATTGAAAAACTATTGGTTTGCTGGCCGATCTGGATACTTTCGCCCCGAGCGGGGGCAAATATATCTTTAGTCATAGCGCGGATGTTGGCGCAGCTCTCGATGAGAACTTCGGCCGCTTCTGTTGGAGCGTGCACGATAATCTGAGGAATAATACACAATAAAATTTATGACATGTGTCGAGGACGAGAAACGCACCATTTTCCGCGGATTGACTTGAGGTACAATGGTTTTCACTGCCCGACCGTCGTTCAAGCCCTCCATGTCAATAAAAAGCAGTCGACAAGCCATCTGGACTTCAACTGTGGATGTAATGAATTTTGAAGGCGCCTCCTGAATCGCCTGGTGAACAAAAGTCAGCACTGAAAATTCACAGAGTAAAAAAGTACCTTTGCGTCCTCTTCCGCCTGTTTTCTTCTCTTAAAGTCCTTCGACTCATCCGTCTCCGCTTCCTCTTCAAACACCCTGCTCTTGCGCAACCACATCGCAATATCGACGGTCTCCCCGTACTCATCGACCCTGCGCTTCTTCTCCACATACGGAAACATCCTGAACCGCTGCGTCGTCCCGCCCACATTCTTGAAAAACGACGTTGCCTTGGACACATTCCCCTTCAAATAAATGTCAAACGACAGCAGCTGCTTCGTCAGCCCTTCGTCGCCGTCTAGCCCCCAATCCGCCCCGTCTAACGCTTTATCGGCTTTCCGCTTCTTCCCCACCACTGCCCCCTCGCCGCCCTCGATGTCCACATTGTTTGCCGTCCCTTCCAAGGCCAGTCGTACCTCGTCTTCCTCTTCATCCTCGGCATCGGAATCTGAGTCGGAATCGCTCTCGTCCTCGTCTGCTTCAAGCACACGCTGATTTCGCGCGAGCTGCGCCTGGTGAGCCGCCTCCTTCTCCTTTGCCGCGCGTTCTTTCTGCAAATGCTCTTCGAGCTCGGTGCCCTGAAGCGGGACTTTGGATTTCATCTACACACGCCAAAGGATCGGCACGCAAAATCTTTCGGTACATTGAAGGAAACCAACGAACCACGAGGGTAAGCGTATCATCCAACATGACATTCCTCCCAATCTTCCCCTTGTCCCACTTGTCATCTGGCCGTTGCGAATCGTTCCATTTGTTGAATAGCGCGCGCGCGAGCGTGCCCTCCTCGCCTTGTGACGTGAGGAGCACGACATTATTCGGAATCGCAGCAAAGTTGACGAATAGGCTCCGTGACGGACCGTGCGAAAGCGAAGCGGGGACCGCAAGGATGAGTTTAGGGTCAGACGACGCATAGCGTTTGACGAGCGAATCGGGGTTGGGGAAGAATTCTAGGTATCTGTGGAATTATAATGATTAGGTTAAGGATGTAGACCAAAAGCAAGAAAATAAAATGCATACATACTTGAACCGGAGGGCAAATGCACCGAGGGCAGCTTCTTCATCGCCATCGTCGTCTCCGCCTCGCCGGCGCTGGTTGCGCGAGCGATTGTTGTTGTTGTTCCCGTCTTCACCGACGTCCTCTTTACTGACGGTCCCTCCAAGCCACTCCATCATACTTCGTACGAAGGTAAGCATCTCGTTTCCCGTGCGCGAGAGGAGGCAGATGGGGTACGAGAGCCGAGAGAATTTCCAGTGTTGATCCAGGAGAACTAACAGCTCGAGAACGCGCGTGCTTGAGTCGCAGGGGATGAGAACTGAGGATCGGTTGGAGGAAAGAGTCGAGGTAATCGTGTCTAACAGTCGGGCGTGAGGCAAGACGGGATAAAATAGAAGGGACTCGACCGTACCGATGAGGGCTACATCCCGATCCCGCTGCTTACTGTTAATTACAGAAGTACGCTCCGCATCAGTTATCAGCAAGTCGGGTCGTGCAAGTGGCTCAAAAACGCCGCCAGTCGATTTGTTTATAAGCACCGCACCGTCGAGATGCCTCTCGCGCATGTGGTTCACATTCACGGCGTACAGAATCGTCCCAGATGAGGGGGACCGGATCTTCCAAATGGTGCCCCCGATGGTGTGCCCCGCCTCAAATGGAGTGATAGTCAAGCCCTGGCATTTCCCTTCACGGCGGACACGACACCAGTCAGTCGCGGAATTATTTCAGGCGGAGTCGGGCAGACCTTGCAGACGAGTAGGCTGCCGGTAACGCAATGTATTGACAAAATCAAATGCTTCTTGCACTTCATTAAGAGTAGCGACATATTTTCCTTTTAATTTGTCACGGTTTATGGGAAGCGTGGGGGTGCCATCGTCCATGAGGGTATCGTCGCTCTCCGGCACGAGATCTTCGTCGTCGCCGACGTCTTCCTCGTTGCGGATGCCCTCTATATCCTCCGTAGTCGCGATGCGCCCCATTGCCTGGACAGGGAGAGTCGTGTACGTCGGCGCCTTGAGGTTCCATCGCGAATACGCGTACGCGTACAGACCACAGTGCGCAAGGTCGCCGTGTGAGAGCAGCACCAGATCTACAGTCGGCGCACATCTTCAAAACAGAGTTAGGCTGGCTGATAGATAAGGTGAGATAGGAAGAACAAACTCGCGTAAAGACTGGCAGTATTCTTCCCAGTGGAATGTTGGCTGCTCTGAACCGTCTAGGGCTGGGTTTTCGGGAGACCAATCGGGGGAACCACAGTCCAAGAGGATGCGCACATCGTCGACCTGAAGAAGATAGGCCAAAGGGGTTGTCCTCGAGGAATGCGCTGCACCAGAGAGAGGCGTAAAAGTGATCATCGAGCACTGTGGCGGTGCGCGAGATTGGCGATGTTTGGCATAGGCTGGCACCGGAAAGATCCGAGGATTGCCCCATATGGTTTCTGGCGCTGAAAGTGATCTCCCGGTGTCTTGATGAGTGATTTTCAACAGTTTCCAGGGCTATCAATGGTGTATCACTCGTTTATCGGTTTCTAAGACTTTGGAAATTTTCCAGACAGTATGCCAAGGGAGGCCAAGGGACAGCGAGACTGCTTCCGTGTGACTTGCCAACGCCATGGCGGACACATGTGCCAAGGAGGGGTTTAAACGGCAATACTGATACGATGGCCGTCTTCACCGACGCCGACTCACCGGGACCATCGGATGCCCGACCCCCGAACGGGCGCACTATTAGGATTAAGGTTCCGTTACGATAAGTACATATGGCCTCGAGCTCGACCAGTTCCTGTGCAAACGCCACCCATATGGCGAATCCACGGACTTGCCATGTTCGGATTGGCACGCCATTCGGGGATCTCTGTGTGCTCGTGTGACCTTGACACACGCGATACACAAGGATCCATGGTGGAACTTGTGGAGATGTGGACTCTGTGGAGGCTGGTGGTGCCAGGCACTCGTTTCTTGTAGGGACCTTGAGAGACGGGTTTGTTGGATAAATTCTGGAGAATAACAGAAAATTAAGTCTCGGTGTTTCGAGAGAGAGACGGAACGATAAGAGGTAACATGTGTTTTCTTAGGCGGCGACGGTTGTCTCAAGTCTTATCGCGGAAATGATGGGATGTGCATCGATTGATGCGATTATTGATGGGAGTTATTTTTGCACGAGGAAGCATGCTTGGTTGCACATTCTTCGACATGCATCAATTTTACTTCTGCGACGATAAAAGCGCCGGTGCTCCAGTTCACACGGCACAAGCCGTCCTTGACCTTGCCCACCATGTCCACCGTAGACAAGGGCAGTGCAGACACCCTCGACCTCGAGAAGACCCATGGCAATGTCGCAGTCCTCGACTCTGGGGACATTGGCGTCCCCGAGTTCGACGACCCCAATATCTACCCCGACTCTGGCGCAGTTGGGCTCTCTGGTACTTAATTCCACGAAAAATCTCGTCTAGATCTCATTTAATCTCAGAGGACGACTCTCCCTACCCCGAGGTTCGCTCTGCCGTTGCAAACACCGATGACCCCACTATCCCGGTGTCTACCATTCGTGCATGGGTTTTGGGCTTGATCTGGGCCATGATTATTCCTGTAGGACCATCTCTCGTTGGCGGCATTACTTCGCGCTCATGAGCAATTTACTTCCAGGGCCTGAATCAATTCTTCTTCTTCCGCTACCCTTCGGTCACCGTCACTGGCGTACGTCTTTTCCGTAAATTATTTCGGTTACGTATCTCACTTACATCTTCTGCAGATTATCGCTCAGTTGCTTTCTTTCCCTCTGGGACGGCTGTGGGCCAGGATGGTGCCCAACTATAAAATTTTCGGCGTGGACTTGAATCCTGGGCCCTTCACCATCAAGGAGCACGTTCTCATCACCGTCATGGCTTCCGTGGGCTATGGCAGCGCCTATGCCACTGATATCGTTGCTGTCCAGCGCGTGTATTACAAGTCAGTACCTCATCTATCTTCTCGACCTCGTGTTAACCCTCGAAAAGTCAAACGTACAACTTCAGCTTCCAGTGGCTGGTCGTAATGTCCACTCAGCTGATTGGTTTCTCGATTGGCGGGATTGCCCGGCGCTTCCTCGTCCAACCCCCGTCCATGATCTGGCCCGCCAATCTCGTCACTTGCGCGCTTTTCAACACTCTGCACTCAACCGAGTACGCGGGTGTCGGTAGCCGCGGAGGTTACAGCCGTGAACGCTTTTTCTACATTGCCTTGGCGTGTGGAGCCTGCTGGTACATTCTCCCGGGCTACCTTTTCACAGCCCTCAGTTACTTCTCGTGGGGTATGCAAAAGCAAGCTTCATGGTCGTCGTTTACGTGCTAATTTTCTTCAGTTTGCTGGATCGCTCCCGACAACATCGTGGTCAATCAACTGTTCGGTGTCAACTACGGTCTCGGTATGGGGGTGAGATCTTTCTGGGCTCTTGCCGCCAATCGCACAAACTAAAACTTGAAAATAGCTCTTAACCTTCGATTGGGCTCAGATCGCCTACATTGGCTCTCCCCTCGCGACTCCCTGGTGGGCCGAGGCCAACATTGCTGTTGGCTTCGTGTTCTTCTTCTGGATTCTTACGCCTGCTCTGTACTTCACCAACACCTGGTACAGCGAGTACATGCCCATCTCCAGCGGTGGTTCTTTCGACAACACTGGAGCAACGTACAACGTCACCCGTATCCTCACCGCTGATTCGACCTTTGACTTGGAGTCGTACGAGGCTTACAGCCCGCTCTTCCTGTCGACCACGTTTGCAATTTCTTACGGCCTCTCGTTCGCGAGTATTACTGCCACGATCACGCATGCCTTCCTGTTCTTCCGCAAGCAAATCTGGACTCAGTCCCGTCGCGCGATGCACGAACAGCCCGATATTCACGCCCGTCTCATGTCTGTCTACCCTCAGGTCCCTGAGTGGTGGTACGTTATCATTTTCATCTCGATGTTCGTCTGCGGTGTCGGTGAGTATTGTTCCCTATATCCCTCTCTGTCTTTTACTCATCCGCCATCCTCCAGTCTCCATCGAAGTCTGGGACACCCACTTCCCCGTCCAATTCTTCATTCTTGCACTGGTGATCGGTCAGTGAACGTTCCACCGAGTCGAGATTCGCTCGCTGACTATTTCATTTTCCTCTCAGCCTTTGTGTATATCATTCCCATTGGCATGATCCAGGCCATAACCAATCAGCAAGTCGGTCTCAATGTCATCACCGAGCTCGTCATCGGATATGCGCTCCCTGGACACCCCATCGCCATGATGATGTTCAAGACCTGGGGTTACATCACCATGGCCCAGGCGCTTACCTTCAGTTCCGACTTCAAGCTCGGCCACTACATGAAAATCCCCCCTCGCGCCATGTTCAACGCGCAGGTCATTGCGACGATTGTTGCCGGCACTGTCCAGCTCGGTGTGCAGGCCTGGATGTTCACCAACATCGAGGGCATGTGCGACCGTGACCAGAAGGACGGTTTCTGGTGCCCCAGCACAGTCGTGTTCGGCACCGCATCCATCATCTGGGGTGTTATCGGGCCTGCTCGCCAGTTCTCGTCGGGCCAGATCTACTATGGTATGCTCCTACGCCCCTGCGATCTGCGCACAGTGCTGATCCATCTGTCTGTAGCTCTGACGTTCTTCTTCCTCGTTGGCTTCATCTGCCCCGTCATCGCCTGGTTGATCACCCTGAAATGGCCGAACAGCTTTATCCGCTATGTCAAGTACGTGTTTCTTTTGTTTTTCGTCCCGTACACCTCTCATCACCCTCGACAGCTTCCCCGTCATCTTTTCCGGAACAGGTGCCATCCCCCCCGCCAGCGCGATCAACTACGTCCCATGGGCGATCGTCGGGTTCATTTTCCAATATGTTATCCGCCGCCGTCATTTCGCCTGGTGGACGAAGTACAATTACGTCCTCTCCGCCGCCATGGATGCCGGTGTTGCTATCTCCGCAGTACTCATCTTCTTCTGTCTCGAGTACCCACGATCCGGCACCATTGGCGCGAACAACATCGCGACCTGGTGGGGCAACACGGTGTACGTCAACACTGCGGACGGGAGGAAGACACCGATGTTTGCGCTCGCACCAGGCGAGACGTTTGGGCCCTCCCATTGGTAAACAGTTTGTATTCTACGCTTTGTCTGGCATAGATGCGGTAGAGCATTATGTTGTACATTAATCTATCATTATGTTTCGCAATATATCTTGGGCTTGCACTCATTGCTCGTTTTGAGTCGGATGCGGATTCTTGCTTCTCAAAGTGAACTTGCTGCGGCTCTATAATAAGCTGGGAGTTCGATCGTACCAAGCACTGCCGTGTGAGATTCCAAAGCAATTCCCGTTGTGCGGGACCGACGGTGTGAACCTACCTACCCGTTGTTGCGATGTTACGAGTTTGAACAACACCTATTCGACATACATCGATGAGGAGTGGGCTAACCCCGCTGTGCGCGGATGACCTCGGCCGTGCGAGGCTCCAAGGTGACAGATGAGTACACTAAATAAGTACTGTGATGAATCTTACCCGGCATGAAATCAGCGGAGGGGCGGTTGCACAGTTCTGCTCCGACGGACTCGCTAAATATATGTTCGGGATGGGAAACGTATCAGTGGTAACCCGCCTCGTCCGCGCAAGGATCCGCTGTTGTAAGATCGGTGGTTACTTCAGGTTAGCTGTTGGTATAAGGCTGCGGAAGAATGATATTAATCATAATTATATATTACCCACTTTTGTCTCGATATCCCTGGCGGAAAAAAACGAAAAATTAGCGCAACGGCCTGGATGCTTGGCTCGCGCCCAACAGCCAGGACTCTGGCAAGAGGCCTATCAAGCTCCACCGCCAGCGAGCTCATGTTGACTGGCACACGTAACCCGCAATTGGCACCCCCGAGGGCCGAGGCTGTCCCAGTCCCGCCGGCCCGCCGGCGCGAATTCGAAGATGGGACTCCGACTCTCGTTGGTGGGAAAGACGGCAGTGAGAAGGCCGCCCTGAAGATGCGCTTCCGCCACGCCTTATAAAGAAATTATACTTCTTTACATTGCTGCTGCGCAAATTTCTGTATTGAGTGTTTGGAGTAGCAGGAGTAACTCCATTTGGTAAGTAGGATTAGCCGATCAGCGGTCATCATCGCGACCCAAAAAGGAAAGAACAAGCACATTCGCATATTATCCGAATCTTGTTCCTGTTCATCTCGCGCTCGCCGTCTGAAGTTCACTGGTGATGGTTGGCGTTTCAGGGTTTCCCCTGCTGATGAAGGCGATCTTAATTTCCAAATTTCAATCCCACTTAACATCCTGATTCCTCCATGAATTATTTAAAGCAGAGACATCAGTCGATGGTTGTTCTTATGCAAGGGCTGCTTTCGGATACTCATACGTGTGCAGTCACGGCAGAAAAAAAATACTACAGCGCTTGTCACTGTTGTCCCTGTCAAAAGTGCTGGATCATTTCTTGCCATGACTGTAGCACTGAATGATGCTAGCTGCAACGTTACGATTGGGCCGTGGAACAAGAGCGGGCGCCGTGATTATGCGCATCGCACTAGCTCGTGTGGCACGGACCGTGGGCCGTTCTTGAGAAGCTCGCGCATGACAACCAGATATGGGTACGTTCTTCTGCGAGAAGGGATCTTGGATCACACATTCCGAATGTGACAATATCCGTCGAGGATGACAGCCAATCCCACAAAAACCTTTTCCCGTAGTTCCCCTTTTCAGTGATGTCGGGAAGAATCCCGTCCAAGCTGAGAATTTACTCAGGCACCATTTGAGGTTAGAAGTTAGATAAGACCCATGTGGTGTGCCCAGGGGATGAGTATGCCGGGGCAAAGATCGACATCGGGCGCGATGTTAACAAGTTTGAGGCGGAAGTTAAATTGGAAAGGACTCCTCGGAGCGGGACACCATGTGTACGGGGCGGTATGAGTACGCCGATGCAACAAAACGATAGGGAGTATCCCAATCGCTTTGAAGGGATTTTTAAATATACGAACCTGAGTGACGGTAATCGGCGACCTTGGCATTCAGCGGCGAAAAACCATGCCCACGCAGCATAACGATAGACGGGTCTCCGGAATTGATAGAACTAGGATCTGGGTGAAATATATATCGTCACTCCGAAGTGAAGTCACAATTATCCGCCTTTGTCCATGCATTCGTGGCGGAACAAACGTACCAATCCAGGGGGTGCTGGGGAAGTTTCTAAATTAAGGTCTTCGAGTCCGAATGGCGCCGGCCGACCGGATGAAAATAAGACTAGAAAATTGAGTGATATACGTTGGGCACCGCACAGTGGATTCGACATGGCACATCGTGAGGTCCCGAAGGTCGTTGAACAAGATGAGGAGGGAATCACTCGAGGGGTCCCGCTTTGTGTTGAGTTGTGCTAGAGTCCCGAGAGTGGTTGGGCTGTCGGGGTTGATGCCGAGAAAAACCATTGATATGACGATATCTGGTGAGTTTTTCATTGCTGCAGATTCGGCGAGCTTCCGAGAGTTGCCCCAGTGTTCCACGGACCTGCTTCGACTCCATATGGGCAAAGAGGAAGACTCGACGTTGAACGGCGCTGGCGGCGAGACATAAGTTACAGTGGCAGCTGTTCATGAATTGATCGTCGGCTTTCGGATTTACCCGGGGCGAATCAACAAAAGACCTCCCAACACACACGATGTTGTAAATACCCAAGCGCTTTCCAAGTCAAGTGCCGTCGCACTACGGTGAATCTGGCCCGAAACCTGGGTACAAGATACGAGATTTCCGGCAGGTTTCGAGCTCTTTGCAATCAACTTGAAGATGAATTGCAAGCGGCAATTCTAAAAATGGTCGAAAAAGCACTTCTTCTTATGGCTGGACGTTTCGGTTTGGGCCAGTCTTAATTGGGTACATTGCAGACCGACCGGTCGATGTGGCTAATCAATAAATCGTTATCAATTCCACCCGTCCTGTCAATGGCGATACCCTGGCCCGATAAAAGCATCATGTCTCCACTCCAGAAGACAGAAGCCGTTCTTCGTTCTGCTCAACATGTCTGTTGTCGTTAAAGACAAGGACGCCGCAGATGCTTTCGACCTTGAGAAGACTGACCTTAATGCAGCCGACCTCACTGGTGTCCCCGAGTTCGATGACCCCAACATCTACCCCGACTCTAGCGCAGTTGGTCTCTCTGGTACTTGAATTGCACGAATAGCTCGTCTCGATCTTATCCAATTTCAGAGGACGACTCTCCATATCCTGAGGTTCGCTCTGCCGTTGCAAACACCGATGACCCCACCATCCCGGTGTCTACCATCCGTGCATGGACTTTGGGCATAATATGGGCCATTATCATTCCTGTAGGATGATCCCCCTTCGTACTCTGCCGTGGAGCTCAGTAATCGCAGGGCCTGAATCAATTCTTCTTCTTCCGCTACCCTTCGGTCACCGTCACTGGCGTACGTTTCTGTCGTATATTTTTTTTTACGTTACATATCTCACTTGCGTCTTCTCCAGATTATCGCTCAGTTGATTTCTTTCCCTCTGGGACGCCTGTGGGCCAGAGTGATACCCAACGTCAAAATTTTAGGCATGGACTTGAACCCTGGGCCCTTCAGCATCAAAGAGCACGTCCTCGTCACTATCATGGCCTCCGTGGGCGCTGGCAGCGCCTATGCCACCGATATCATTGCTGTCCAGCGCGTGTACTACAAGTCAGTAGCGTTTCCTCATCTATATTTTTGGCCTCGTGTTAACCCTCGAAAAGCCAACAGTACAACTTCAGCTTCCAGTGGCTGGTCGTAATGTCCACTCAGCTGATTGGTTTCTCGATTGGCGGGATTGCCCGGCGCTTCCTCGTCCAACCCCCGTCCATGATCTGGCCCGCCAATCTCGTCACTTGCGCGCTCTTCAACACCCTTCACTCAACCGAATACGCGGGTGTCGGGAGCCGCGGAGGTTACAGCCGTGAACGCTTTTTCTATATTGCGTTAGCGTGCGGAGCCTGCTGGTACATTCTCCCGGGCTACCTTTTCACGGCCCTCAGTTACTTCTCGTGGGGTATGCAAAAGCAAGCTTCATACTCCATTGTTATGTGCTAAATCCCTAATCCCTTCAGTCTGCTGGATCGCTCCTAACAACATCGTCGTGAATCAACTGTTCGGCGTCAACTACGGTCTCGGTATGGGGGTAAGACCTTTCTGAGCCCTTGTCGCCAATCACACATTGAAACATCAAATAGCTTATAACCTTCGATTGGGCTCAGATCGGCTACATTGGCTCCCCACTCGCGACTCCCTGGTGGGCAGAGGCCAACATTGCTGTTGGCTTCGTGTTCTTCTTCTGGATTCTTACGCCTGCCTTGTACTTCACCAACACCTGGTACAGCGAGTACATGCCTATCTCCAGCAGTGGTTCTTTCGACAACACTGGAGCGTCGTACAACGTCACCCGTATTCTTACCGCTGATTCGACCTTTGACTTGGAGTCGTACAAGGCCTACAGCCCGCTCTTCCTGTCGACCACGTTTGCAATTTCTTACGGCCTCTCGTTCGCGAGTATCACTGCCACGATCACTCATGCCTTGTAAGCACTAGCATCGCAGTTCATCTTCCACGCTAATATCTCAACTAGCCTGTTCTTCCGCAAGCAAATCTGGACCCAGTCCCGTCGCGCGATGCACGAACAGCCCGATATTCACGCCCGTCTCATGGCTGTCTACCCTCAGGTACCTGAGTGGTGGTACGTTATCATTTTCATATCGATGTTCGTCTGCGGTGTCGGTGAGTATTGTTCCTTATTTCCCTCTGTCTTGTACTCATCCGCCGTCCTCCAGTCTCCATCGAAGTCTGGGACACCCACTTCCCCGTCCAATTCTTCATTCTTGCATTGGTGATCGGTCAGTGAACGTTCTACCGAGTACAGATTCGCCCACTAACTATTTCATCCTGCTCAGCCTTTGTGTATATCATTCCCATTGGCATGATCCAGGCCATAACCAATCAGCAAGTCGGTCTCAACGTCATCACCGAACTCGTTATCGGATATGCGCTCCCTGGACACCCCATCGCCATGATGATGTTCAAGACTTGGGGTTACATCACCATGGCCCAGGCGCTTACCTTCAGTTCCGACTTCAAGCTCGGCCACTACATGAAGATCCCACCGCGCGCCATGTTCCACGCGCAGGTCATTGCGACCATCATCGCCGGCACGGTCCAGCTCGGTGTGCAGGCCTGGATGTTCACCAACGTCGAGGGCATGTGCAACCGTGACCAGAAGGATGGCTTCTGGTGCCCCAGCACAGTCGTGTTCGGCACCGCGTCCATCATCTGGGGTGTGATTGGGCCCGCTCGCCAGTTCTCGTCGGGCCAGATCTACTATGGTATGCTTCTACGCTCCTTCGATCTGCGCCCAGTTCTCATCTGTTTGGGTGTAGCGCTGGTGTTCTTCTTCCTCATTGGATTCATCTGTCCCGTCATCGCCTGGTTGATCACCTTGAAATGGCCGAACAGCTTCATCCGCTACGTCAAGTACGTGTTCTCTTTTGTTTTTCGTCCCGTACACCTCTCATCACCCTCAACAGCTTCCCCGTCATCTTCTCCGGAACAGGTGCCATCCCCCCCGCCAGCGCGATCAATTACGTCCCTGGGCGATCGTCGGGTTCATTTTCCAATATGTTATCCGCCGCCGTCATTTCGCCTGGTGGACGAAGTACAATTACGTTCTCTCTGCCGCCATGGATGCCGGTGTTGCTATCTCCGCAGTACTCATCTTCTTCTGTCTCGAGTACCCCCGATCCGGCACCATTGGCGCGAACAACATCGCGACGTGGTGGGGAAACACGGTGTACGTCAACACTGCGGATGGGAGGAAGACGCCGATGTTTGCGCTCGCACCAGGCGAGACGTTTGGGCCCTCGACGTGGTAAAGCCCGACAGTACTCTGTCGTGCAAGACAGATGCATGTTGAGAATTGTGTTGTTGTATTTTAATGTCTAATTACGTCTCGCATTTTGGGGTTAGCTTTGGGTATGTAAGCAATTTTGGGTGTGATTTCTCAATAGTCAAGACCATTCCGCATTCCAGTCGGCGCAAGATTCGATGAGAGCGATTCTGAACCTCTCCCCATCTCTGATTGCTGTTTACTAATCCAAGTTGTTGCGGTTCAAATTTGAAACACTTCATTCCACTCATGTAGAAGTTCAGGAGCGCTTCGATTCAGGGCTAGCGCAAGGATAAATCAGGATAATTATCCTGACTCTTATCCACCAGTCTCAAGTGGGCTTGTGCCTCGGCGTCATCATAGATAACAACTCTAGCCAAGTCTTGGCCAATTGGTCCATGCTGGACTAATGACTTAAAGGGGTTTGTTTCTCCCAAGGACAAATGGGATTCGTCTATAGAATCCAAGTAACGATTACAAGATTAGGCTAAGTAATGGTGAACGAGAGGGCGCTTATCGTAACACTAACCCAAGTCCAAGCTCAGAGAAATACAAAATCCGCTCAATCCGCTTTCTCCGGATCCGCCGCCGGGATAAAATCTATACTGGACTGCTCCTTCACCGCGGACGTCGCCGTTGGCGGTGTTCCATCGCCGATGATTCTGCCTGGCCAGAAGAATACGTATATCGAGATGGCAATAAACAGCGGGAGAGTATCTACCGCAGGACGTAAGCTGTCTGTCCGTCTATAGCGGATTTCAAAGAAAAATCCACGCACCGAGGCCGTAGAAAAAGCGTTCAGTAGTTGCCAGAAACCCTACGTAGCCTTGAGAGAGCTCGGCGACACGGTAGACGGAACGAATCTACGCATGGTGTGAGTGAGGTGGCGGTGATAACTTGTCCATGTGCATACCAAGATTCCGGCAAAGCTGAAAGTCATGGCGCCGGCCAGTGTACGCCAGTCTTGATGCCATTTCTTCGAAGCATGCATCGTCCACCTCTCAGGCTCTCGAGTATATACTCGGCGGATAAACACGACGAAGATGCATGTGAACGTGAGGAAACTCGTGAGCTGTAGAACGAGGCCAGCGAGAAAGATCTTTGGAATAAAAAGGATGTGAAAATGAGAAGATGAGATGGTTTGATTCGCATTACATTGGAACCGACTGGAACATACACAGGTGAGTCCGGAAGGACAGAAAAGGATATTGGTACGAACGTTTGGCCTGCGATACCGTGTTTGAGGCGATTGAAGCCGAACCCCCTGCAGCCTGCGAACAGGTTAACGAATGTGGAATGAATGATGGCGGGAATCACACACCTGAATCAAGAAGGTGGTTATGTCGGAGGAGATGAAGACGATTGTAATCCGGCGTGGATTTACGATCAAATGCTTGTCACATTCCAGGTACCGAGCCAGTCTTCCGAGAAGGACATATTCCGAAGCGATGAACGCGCATCTAAGGCCGACCATGAAGGCTATAAATAATGTGCGGAAAAATGTCGGAAACCTACGGAGAAAGGACGACAAAAAGGTACTCGATAATGTAGATTCCTGGATGAGGTGAGTAAAGCCACCCAAAAAAAGACGGGCATACCTACCTTTGGATTCAGGATGGCTGTGTAATCCGAATCGCGTCCCAATACCGAAAGCGAAGGCTAAAAAAAAGTCTCAGAAGGAAAATAAACGAGTTGAACGGACTGGTCCTTACTGTAAGCTCCGATGACCATTGAGAGCATGTACTTGGCCCCCCACTTATGCACCATCCACGTTTGGGTCAACGCAACGAGCAACACCAAAGCTATTCATTGTGAATTTAGAGGATCAAACAGTTGCCAACGCAGGACTCAACCGAATCCGATTGCAGTCAAGACATTCGAGGCTATGTATCGCAAGGGATTGTAGGGATCATCCTTGGGGAATGGTTGGTCGCAAGTCGAAGTATTTGAAATAGGTACCTTTGGGTCCGCGAACGGGTCTGTTGGGCGAGGAAGGTTTTTCTGCCGAGCAGCCTGGACGGCGGACACAGCGAGCAAGAGAACCAGGCACAGCGCGCGCGGAAAACCCATAGACCGTGAAGGAGACATGAGAGGCGTAAGCAAACCCAGTCTGCGAGCGCATGTTTAAATCATCCTCGGCATCAGACACGGGAAGGATCACCCGTGGTTGGATTCCGGAAATGCCGACGGAGAACATATTTCAAAGTCCGACCAGTTCCCTCCACGTGCCCTACGCAACATCGCGTCATGACGTAATTGTCTCCTAAATTCACAAGTTCTGTCTTTACCATCGCTTGGATTCTGGAGCTCAAGGCAAAGGCACTGGTCGTCTCCTCGACACAGGTCCAAACGCATGCCTGTCTCCACCTTTTCTGCCGCAGTCCACATAACCCCAGTGGTTATAAAAACGTTTGGGCGGCATAGCAAGCGTTTGGTCAACAAACGGAATGAAAAACGCGCAGATGAGGCTCAGGACGACATATTATTTGACGAGCAAGTGACTACACAGGAATGATGTGTCTGAATTCAGAACTACGTTCACAGGGCATTTCATATCGTCAAAGCATTTATAGAGCTGGGCACGCAAAACAGGGTCGAGTCTCTACAGAAATTGTAAGTAGGACTGGGGCATTCGTTCATTTTCTTACGGGACCAAGCTGCAACACGCATGTGGTATCCCCCTACTGGGCTGCGGTCGCCTCTGTTCTTATTCCGCTTCAATCTTGCAACGAGGCTGCAGACGTTTTGATCGACTGGTTCGGTCCAGATGAACTCAAGGGTGTGGTCGGCGGAGAACGGTGGTGGCAGGTACGCGGACTGGATGGCGTTGACGGAGAATGGATAACGCAGAAAGACTATCTTGCCGACGAAAAAGTAGTACATGGCCCTCCAGACCGCAAACTGTCGGACGACGACCGAACCGTCTTGAGGATGGAGAAACTGGATAGGGTTATGGTCAGCTTGCTGCCCTTTATTTTCGTACTCTATCTCTGATGCTGTTCCAGCTCTATGTTCACGGAGGTGAGCTTTACCTTTATCCGCCACGTTCCAGGTATGTATTTTACACCAGGGGGATACTTCTGGGGGTCCATCAGTGTGTGAAATCTTACACCGCGTTCTTTGACTTACATACCCGGGCAGATACACACAGATATCAACTCATACGTTACTGTAATGCCCCAAAGTCTGGCGGTTTAGAGAGTGTCCTGATCAATTGGTCTAGCTCGCAAAATTAAAGGAAGAGTTTTTGCTGTCAATTATCGGTAATATTCAATCAGTCCTCTTCACAATTATCATAATTCACCATTGCTCAGAAAGGCACCCCAATACCCATGGCCGTGTCCCATACAGGATGTCCTTGCTGCGTGTATCTGTTATTTCCCTTTTGTTCCCATTCCGACCACTCACGGTGTACTAGATCTATACCTAATCCGACCACCTCCGAATGCATTGCATAAAGCCATCCCATCGTCCAAGATTGTACTTGCAGGTAGGTTCGATACATCCTTTGTAATAGATATAAGTTATGTCTCGATAGGTGACTCCGCCGGCGGTGGCTTATGTTTGTCCACACTTGCAATTCTTCGGGACATGGGACTGCCGATGCCTGCTGGAGCTGTTTTAATATCCCCTTGGGTCGATCTCACCCACTCGTTTCCAAGTGTTATGGAGAATACAGAAAAAGTGCGTTTGGGATGTTGCGAAGCTCCTCTGATTATTGATTGCTATCCTGTATCAGGATATCATTCCACAGCATGGTTTTTTGGCGAAGCCCAGTACGCTGTGGCCCGTCGATCCGCTGCCAACAGGAGATGGTCGTGTCGTTCGTACAAAAAAGGCACGCAGATCAGCTTAAGCCGACTAGAGCTCGTGTGGAGGAGGCTAACAACCGCGACCCAGGATGACAGTGAAACTCCCGCTCCCACTTCGTATTCCAAGAATTCGGAAATCGATGACCTGAACGACTACGACGTTGAACTGGAACCTAGACCACCCAAGGTGCAAATGCGTGACCCGAACGCGACCCCGTTGGAATTACATGCCCAAATCCAGCTGTATGCGACGACAGAGTGAGCTACAGACCTCCTCCCACCGAGGCAGTTCGTCTGATGATTTCCATCAAGGCAATTAACGCATCCTCTGGTTTCCCCGATTTTGCAAGGATCTTTGGGGAACCTCCCTCCGATGTATATCTTGGCAGGAGACGACGAGGTGCTCCGAGACGAAATAGTGTATCTTGCTCATCGCGCCGCACATCCCGAAAAGTATCCCGTCAGGAAAGGTGTACTTTCAAGCGCGAGACGGCAGAAGTCCAATGCTGAACGGTTTACTGAGCCGACGCAGGTAAGCGAGTCCTTCGATTCAACACCCGTGCTTTTCGCTCATTCCGGACCTCCAAGGTTCATCTCCAAGTTTTCGATGGTCTATATTTCGGTCTTCAATCTGTTCAAAATTTTGAAGCGTATTATAGACATGTGTCACGTTCTCACTGTTTTCACATTCACCGAAAGTGTGCGTCCAGTAAGGGCAATGATTTACAAGTCTCTGATTTTCTTAGGCGAAGCATGCATATCGGTCCATAGGAGCGTTCGTCAAGCATGTCATTGACCACGATAAAGAGCACTTTGCTCGAAATCCCTTCCCACAGCCGCATCACCGGCTTTCCAGTGATACTCTGAAGAGTGATGCACCCACAGTGCTCGACGCCTCTCCACTCGGTTCTGACGACACCATAGTGAACGACACTACGCAACCGGCGGTAGAGGTTCGCACTTTCTACATTCAATTTATTCTTGGTTCAATTTCAGTAGAATCCCGACGATACCCGGATGATACGCGAGCGTGTGGATATTAAAGGTGAACCACGACCGATGGAGCCTCGAAGAGACCTGGCGGTCCTTCAATTGAAGCCGTCCGAAATCGGGATAATCAAGGAGGCACCTACAATCAAATGGTTGAAGGGTCAAGAGGAGTGGGACGTAAAATACAAACGGAGTGCAGAAAAGGCCGTCCGTCAGAGGCGTAAAAACGAGGAGACGGCGAGGAAATTGATCGACAATGCCAGGGAACAAGGACTTTCGCTCATTTCTGACGTTGGACCAGAGTTACCTCGAGTGGTCTCAAATTCTGCACATGCAACTGGTGGAGTTATCCAACGAGAGCGAAGATGGGGGCCATTAGATCTGGACAATGAGAGGCCCCCGCCTACAGCCATCGCGAGGCGACTAGATACGGTACGTTTCTATTCGCTCCTGTGCTGTACTGTCATAATCAATGTTCTCCCAGCCCGATGCTCTCGCTCTCTTGAAAAAGCACATCTACCACACGGCTCCATCGACTCACCGCGTCATTCCCAAACTGAAGCTGAGCGACGCAATCAGGGCCGCGTTCGATCCAAATGACGATCCCAACAAGCCGCCGAAACAATCCGTTTCCGAGGCACAGGTTCGAAGTAGCTTTATACCAAACTTTCTGCACGGGATGAAGATATGGGATGTACTTGTCGGGTGAGTTGACTTGTGCGCACGAAGAGATACCGAGCTCAAAATATTGGCAGATATTTCATGCGCAAGAGTCAAGGAAAGGATACAAGAGCCGGGTAGTTCCGTAGTCGGCACAGACGCACAGACGCATAGACACATAGACGCATAGACAGCATTGTGGACTCTTTTTATTAGAGACAATTTCTCTGAAGACTTTTGAGAGACAGTTGAAAGCTTTCGGATGCTATCGGAAGCGGAGGTAAATAGCCGTGGGAACCTTTACCACATAAATTGAAAACAGGCTTCCTCGCCACTCTTCTTTGCCACCTCCATTTTCTTGTAAGGATCCCTAGATTTTTGTATCTCACGTTCTGCCTCGCTCACAGTTTCACTCAGTTCTTTCAACTCGTCACTTTTCAGCATGCGTGAAGTTATCTCGATACACGTCGGTCAAGCTGGTGTTCAGATCGGTAATGCTTGCTGTGAGTGTCTCCGACGTGTCCAACCACGCCCATCGATGCGATTGCTCGATTGGCGTCGAAAAACGCGTTCTGCCTGCTGCATTGGCTTGCGTACTGACTGAACAAAGGGGAGCTCTACACCCTCGAGCATGGGCTGAGTGTACGCCGATTTTCTTCAGCTGCGTTCATGTGTTCATGTTTTTGGTTCCACTCCAGCCTGATGGTCGTGTCATGGATGGATCGCCCTCTGCGTCGGATGGCGGATTTTCTACGTTCTTCTCTGAGACCGGGTCTGGGAAGCATGTTCCACGCTCCCTCTACGTTGACCTGGAGCCTGGTGTCATTGATGGCGTCAAGACCGGACCTTATCGGTCGCTGTTCCATCCAGAGACCATGGTCACTGGCAAAGAAGACGCCGCCAACAACTGTGAGCGAATCTCGCTTACTTTCGCTTTCGCGTCGGCTCCGCTCAACCTGACCTTTAGATGCCCGCGGCCACTACACCGTCGGCAAGGAGCTCATTGACCCTGTCATGGACAAGATTCGCCGCCTTTCCGACAACTGCTCTGGCCTCCAGGGCTTCTTCGTCTTCCACTCCTTTGGTGGAGGAACCGGGTCTGGCTTTGGTGCGCTCCTCCTTGAGCGACTCTCTACCGATTACGGCAAAAAGTCCAAGCTCGAGTTCTGCGTCTACCCCGCGCCCCAGCTGTCGAGCTCTGTCGTCGAGCCTTACAACTCCGTCCTCACCACCCACACGACCCTAGAGCACTCAGACTGCTCCTTTATGGTTCGCAGGGGTTCGACTCTCATATATGTGCTCATTTATTTGGTGCAGGTCGACAACCAGGCGATCTACGATATCTGCAAAAAGAACCTCGGCGTTGTTTCTCCAAGTTTCTCTAACTTGAACAGACTGATTGCTCAAGTTGTTTCGTCGATTACGGCTTCTTTACGCTTCGATGGATCTCTCAATGTCGATTTAAACGAATTCCAGACCAACTTGGTCCCGTAAGTTCATCTGATGCTCTATTCAAGAAATCTCATCGGGCTGGCAGATTCCCGCGCATCCACTTCCCTCTTGCGACTCTTGCTCCCATTATCTCAGCCGAAAAGGCCAACCACGAGCAAAATTCCGTTGCGGAGATGACATTCTCATGCTTCGAACCGGGCAATCAGATGGTCAAGTGCGACCCTCGTGAAGGCAAATACAGTTAGTTGTCGCCTTTTGACGCTCCGTACCACGCATGCTGACTGTTTTCCCAGTGGCTTGTGCGTTGCTTTTCCGTGGAGATGTCGTTCCGAAGGATGTCAGTGCCGCCGTCGCCGTCATAAAAACCAAGCGCACTATCCAGTTTGTCGACTGGTGTCCCACCGGATTCAAGCTGGGCATCTGCAACGAGCCTCCTTCCTATGTTCCTGGCGGTGATCTGGCAAAGGTGACTCGCAGCGTGTGCATGCTATCGAATACGACTGCGATCTCGGCCGCATGGAGCCGACTCGACCACAAATTCGACCTCTTGTACTCGAAACGGGCCTTTGTTCACTGGTATGTCGGCGAGGGTATGGAGGAGGTATGCATATTGTCGTCCCTTGTATTCCGTGGGCTGACACGCCTGTGGTGCAGGGTGAGTTCTCTGAGGCGCGCGAGGATCTCGCTGCACTGGAAAAGGACTACGAGGAGGTCGGAATCGACACCGCTGACATCGAGGAGTCGGCAGAGTATTGAACGTCGCTTTGTTTCCTATATCCACTTCATCACACTATACCTTGCTGCACTCGGAACTCAATCTCCCATGACAAATGAACACTGTTTTGACATCTGACTCCAGTGCTGATCAATGACTACGATGGCCGACCCTTTTTACAGCTCAACACTTCTGGCGGGTTATTGTCAAGATTGGTGTACTGGTAACGATTTGTGATTGATTGTGGTCGACTTGCCCAGTCTATTCTTATTTCAAGCTGGGGACTTGCAGTCCTACGTCCCTGGCGATAATTTGGCAATAATATCCCGCACCGTGTGCGCACTGTCCAATAAGACGAGCGCGTGGAGCCTACTCGACCACATTCTTTTCTATTCTACATGTACCTGCATTTACTGAGAGGTCTCCTCCTGTATTTCATATACTGTAGGAGCTGCCCTTGAGAAGGATTACGCAGAGGTCGAGATTAACGCAGAGTAGTCAGAGTATTGAAACCTCTTTTCCGCTTACAGCCCGGTCTGAAACTGATTCCTTCCATCTACAGAGTCATAAAATTTCGTGCGAACAATGGGAGGTAAACACGCCGCTGTAAGCATACGGAAATGCACGGAATGTGGAAACTTGGATACACAGAGCACGAAAATGCAAGGGTAAAATGAAATCCCAATAGAGCGACGATATTAACAAATAAAATAACAATAAATGTACCACCAGAAGGACGAATGTATGATCAGAACCTCTCCCCGATCCTGGGCTTGAACGTAGAGATAGACTGAGACTCCCCAGTACCCTCACGTTCGTTTGCCAACTCACGCCCATGGAAATAGGAGCTCAGCACCGACATGTGCGCCGGCTGGGATGGGGGGACAGGGAAGTCAGAGAGGTTGGAAATGCGAGAGATCGAGGACTCTGTCATGTAGCTGCTGCGGGTAGGATCGGCAGAGTTGGGCGGCTGGAGGCTGGAGACGGCACGGGGGATAGCGATTCCCTGCTTGGCGTTGGCTCGGGTTCATTGTGGTACGATAGTTGGCCGGTGAACGATAAGCGATGAGTGGCCGAGGTTGCCGGCGGGGTTGTCACTGCTTCTACGCTCCCAACACGGAAGGTTCTGGACGAGGGTCAATACAACTACTGGATATATGTACTAGGTTAGCTTACCATGCTCATCGTCTGGGTCGAATGACCCTTCGATACCAGGGGACGACGCTCGAGATGACACCACATCCTCTGGAAGGTGGTTTGAAGGATGGAACGCTAACATCGCTTCAGAAGAAGGATCTGACTGCACTTGCTCGCCGATCGAACGTAGCATGTCAGACCTCGAATCCGCAAATACGAACTGGATATCGTTCTCCGTTGGGAATCGCGAAAAGCGGCTGATACTCGACTCCGAATCCAGACTCTCCGAACGCGTCTGCTGGCGCATCACCCTCAACTCTTCGAATTCTTGGCTCAGCTGCCGAGCAAGAGTTGTCAGCCCGCTTCCCGTTCGCGTACGCTGTGTCCGCGTGGTTGAGGCTTTGGTTGAGGCCATGTCCCACGTTATGCTCGGCTGACGGCCAGAAGCCGGACGGCTGAGGTTGTTCACGACTTCATCGGTGAGATGAGGCTTGTAGAAGAGATCGCGGAACTGGTCGAGGTCGTCTACGCTTCCTACTGGCGGTGGTGAACGTGGAGGAGATGAGGCCGCGGAATGCTGAACCGGAGAAGAGGAGTCCGACTGATGATAGTTACTGGGCAGTGGGGGCGTTGGAGGTGTGAGTTGATGCTCGTGGCTCACGGTGGGATCCACAGGCGACGATGTGGCCGTGTGGTTCGTGTCCTTCGCATTGCTCGACCTCGACGCACCAGATATCTCGGATTTCTTGGGAGTGCTGTAGGAGGGACGGGAAAGGGAAATGTCATACTGCACAGGCTTGCGATGGATGCGGTACGGATGGTGTGCCTGGACCGCAGCAGCCTGACCGTCGTCAACCCATTCCTCTTCCGCTTCCGCTTCCTCATTTGTAGGGTGGTCCTCACTCGTCCCCAGCCCGCTATCCCTTTGACTATTCTCTTCCTCCACAGCGTGTGCGAGCGTCTCGCCGAGTCCAACTGTGTCAAGGATCGTCACGGTGGACTTACGATACCGCTCATAGGTGTCGTACTCTTCCCGATCCCGCTCTTCCCGATCGTCCTCAGGTGACCTACTGCGCTCGGACATGAACGGCGAGTACATGATCTCGCCTGGCAAGATCTCGCGGACGATGCCTGGTGAGACTTGCGCCCACATCTTCGAGTGCGGCGGGACATCGCTGTCCGCACGCGGCACGACTTGGTAAGACTCGCGGCGCGAAGACGGCGACGCATATGGGTGGTAGGTGAGCGACGCCTGCGGCGGGAGGCGATGGCGCGCAGAGAAATCGTTGGGGTCGGGTAAGACGACCGGCACAGCAGGGTGTGGGCCCGCATAGTCGGCACCCTTCGAGACGGAAGTGGCTTTATGGTAATTGGACAACGACACGCCTCCCTGTGCATATGGATGGCTGGGCAAATGAATGGAATCGTGCTCCGAGCTGTCGTTCGGCGGGGGCGTCGAGATCGCGATACCCACGTGAGCGTCACTGGTGCCGGAGGGGGCGGGTGAAATACCATTCCGCGGTGACAGCACATTGAGGGGCTCGACAGGGAGCTGCGCCGGATCGGCAAGGCGTATGACCTTGGTCCCTCCCCCGCGTATGGCAGTCTCGAGGCCGGCCGCTTTTTCGTCCGCTGGCGAAAGGTTGTCATCGTAGCACAACGCTGAAGCCTTCTTAATCGCCGTCCGGGTCCAGCTATCGGTGTGCGAGTGCTCTTGCGAAAGCGACGACTTGCTCGTGGTCTTGACAAGGGAGTTCGAATGCGAGTGGGATGTGCGCGAGTTAAATGTCGTCGTGCCGTTGGTGGTCGTCCCGCTCTGGCTCGCGCTACGCGCGTGAAATCGCCTCGGAAGCACAGGAACGGCGTCCTGGTTCCCCACGATCGATCGCGCAGCAAGGTACTCTACGTTGCTCCGTCCTCCCTTGCCCAACGACTTCGTCCGGGAGCGCGAGAGACTTCGAGTACGCGTGTTTTGGAACGATCCCGTCGCTTGCATCTGCCATTTTTTCCGCTGGTGTTCCAAGATCTGCCCTTCCTCTAATACTCTGCGGGAAATCAAGTTAGACAAGGCTTGTCATCAAACCAAAGGAGTGACTTACCGCGCCAATGAAGGCACTGGACTGGGCAGCGCAAGGTCATCCCACGCGAAGCTCTTCGGCCTGGGTGGCCGTTCTACACTCGGAGGTAACACAAGCTTGGGCGGCTCATGCGCTGTCGGCATTGCGCCTCTAAACGCCACATGATCGTCCCTCTGCCTGCTCGGTCCCGCCTCCGCGCCAGTCTTCAGGCTGGCCATGCTCCGCGAGTGGGCTAGCACGCGCGACGCCACCCCTTCGGGACGGTCCGGATTTTGGTGGCCGCCAAATACAGGCGATCCCGGAGGACTGACGATGCGGCCGCGGAGGAGCTGCTGCGCGTCCTCTATCTTGAGGCGCGGACGCGGGAGCATGACCGCGTCGCACCATGTCTCCGCACTTAGCCAACGGTCTCTGCCCTTTGGCGCGAGCGGTTTTTTCAGACGGTTCGGTGAGCGCGAGGAGTCGCGGAGGTTGGGAGTGGACGCATAGCTTTTGAGAGCGCGGAGGATGCGCGGGGCGGAAGCCAGAGCTTCCTGGGATTGTTGCGGTTGTTGCTGAGGTGGAGCGAGTGCGTGCCGGTAGGGAGGTTGGGTAGTAGTGAATTTGAGTTTCGGGGAGATGATGAGGGGCGCGGTCTGGGGTGGCTCGGGATTGG
This sequence comes from Mycena haematopus, assembly GCA_029281435.1. NCBI lineage: Eukaryota > Fungi > Basidiomycota > Agaricomycetes > Agaricales > Mycenaceae > Mycena > Mycena haematopus. The sequence continues at coordinate 89,197 of JARJCV010000108.1, forward strand.
GCTGATTGTATGCGTACGGATGCATGTGAGGGGATGTCGCGTTGTGAGGAGTGGCCAAGTGTCCAAATTGATCGGCCGCGGGTGTGTAATTGTAGTACGAATGGTAAGCGTCGCCTTCTTGTGAAATGTAAGTATCGGTTTGATGTCGATCGGAGGAGACGCTGTAAATTGAAGGAGGTCCGGGGTTGGGTCGTTGCTGGAGTTGCGTGGTAAATGGACGGGGATATTTAGCAGCGGGCGGACCGGTTGCAGGAGGACTGGTGGGCAGCGCGATCTTGGCAGGTGAGAGCGGAAGTTTTTTCTGGCCAAAGGTGAAGATGCTGGCCAGACTGCTTCGCTTCGGCACTGCGACCTCTTTGGAGAACCTCGAGGGTGGTGGAGCTGGGGATTCTCCCACTCCCCCGGCCGCGTCTAATTGATGTATGACGGGACTGGCGGACGCGCGATATTGGCTTGATGGGACGCTTTACGCAACACACCACCAACACCAACGCTAGCACGGTGAGGATCAACCGCGCCGGACGATACAGTCTGGCCAGAAACCCCGGAATGGGTTCTGGCTCGCGGACGGCTCTTGCGCTCCTCGTCCTCGTCGTGCCAGGGGTACTGGCGCTGATCGGGGGATACATAGTGCTGGTGCAGCTCCTGTATCATGTTATTACCGTCCTCGTCGTACAAGGGGTCGCCCCAGCTGTCGCGGTTGCGGGCTTTGCGGGGACGGGGAGGCTCCTCGTACGGACCATTGTATGGAATATAGTCGTCGTCTCCCGCTGACCTTTTGTTCCGCGCGTGAAGGGGCGGGGATTGGACACCCTTGGCAACGAGAGACAGCTTGGAAAACGGATTGGACGAGGTCTGAGTCCGTGTGCTCATGAGGGGAGATGGGCCAGGGCAGCCTAGGCCCCGGAGCACTCAGGAGGAAGTATGGCCGCGACGACGTGTAGGGGAGGGCAATAACAGAAGTTTCCGTCCAGGAAAAGAGTGGGTTCAGGGTCGCAAGTCCAGATGGAGGCCAAGAGAGCGCAAGATGGAGATATAATACGCCCTGAATGATGGGGAATTTTGTCAACCAAAGTTCAGGGAAATACGAGGATAAAACGGACGGCGAAGGGGGCGCAAGAGACAAAGAACGAGGACGGGTACTAGATGGACAGGCAGCCACCGTGGACGGTGGGAGCAACCCTGAGAGTCAGTCAGAATTGACGATCATGTCAATACTTCATAGCACGTGCCTCCACAATTCCCTTTTTTCGCGAAAGAAGCGTACGTGCAGTTTGAGAACCTCTTGATTTTCCACATGTAAGCGACATAACCGCGAGCACATAGCTGATTGACACCCTACAGCAAATATTTCTAGGTGTGGCTGCTTCAAGGCAGCAAGTACTACTGTAGTGGTAATTATTGATCATGATACATCTACAACAATTTGGTCCAGAATATCTGATTGAGAGTTGTTCGAATTCCATATAATGGGAGTGCGTTTATAACGGCTTCGGATAAGTATAGTGGCGTTCTTCTCTGATCTTTTATGTTCGGAAGTTGCTCGGCCCCAAGAATTGTTCAAAGGGTCTAAACTCCACCAAAAGAGACAGAAAATGACCGCTCTTGGTGTCTCTTCGCTGCGGAAACCTGCACAAACTTGCTTCCATGTTGAACCTACCACAAAAGACCGCTAGTGGGCTTGAGAAAGTAACTGTTGTCTAGGATCCTGAATAATACAGACTGGAGTGCAGAGAAGATATTACACCGCTTGACTTGAGATCCCAAGGTAAGGCGGGGCAACTAGATCATGATAGGGAATGGAAAGACGGCAACAACCAGAAGGTCGGATCCGCTGGGATCAATTCTCTCTGTGTGGAATCGCGTAGAATCGACACCGCGTATCACATTTGGCGGGGAATCCCGCATTCGCGTAGATTGATGTTGTGCGGCTGCTAAGGTCGGCTTCCACGGCATCAATTCTATCCCGCACTCCTGCAACCGCCTTCCGCTCACCATATTGGAAGATTCTGGCTCCTGGACTGCTGTGAGGTCATTGTAGAATTCTCTGCAAAGCTCCAATGTCCACCCCACCTTGCAAACGTTGTAAAACGAATCCCGACCAAGTAAGCACGATTCCTTCGTGATGCCGCCAAATGCCGCCTAGGCCTGGATATTCAGATGCTCACATTCGAGCAATGGTATCTATTTTTTTCTGCTTTTCAGTAGCCTCTGATCTGATTACTGTGCCATCAATAGCAGCTTTATTTATTAAACCCCATGCACTCTCAATTGCGAGGAATTGTTCTCAACTTATGTTGCCGGGGTGGAGCCGACTTGCGCATCAATTCTAGCCGCCATCAATCACACCACTTTTGATCGAGGGCTGTGCTATTCTACCCGACATTCTACCCGAGTCTACAGGTAGAATTGATCCCAGCGGATCCAACGTCCTCGCAACAACAGAGTTAGAGCGCTAGCTCGGCAGCCGTGGGAAGGCATTGGAGATCCGGGGCCGGCCGGACCCGAAGGCATGACTGGACTGGTCACAGTCACAATTTTGAAACGACGTTGAACGAGTTTCGCTCGTCCTTTCATATCCTCCGTCTTGAATATCCACAATGCGTGAAGTCATCTCTGTTCATGTTGGCCAGGCTGGTGTTCAGATTGGAAACGCTTGCTGTGAGTTGCATCCACTCTCGCGTCTGGAAAAAGAGCGCGTGCTGAATCCACAAAAGGGGAGCTGTATACCCTCGAGCACGGGCTGAGCGTACGCTCTCTTCTCTCCTTGTGTTTCGGCTCTGTTTTTATGTCTTTTCTCGCTAGCCTGATGGTCGCATCATGGAGGGATCGCCCTCCTCTTCGGACAGCGGATTTTCTACCTTTTTCTCCGAGACTGGGTCAGGGAAGCACGTTCCACGGTCCCTCTACGTCGATCTCGAGCCTGGTGTCATTGACGACGTCAAAACTGGTCCTTATCGGTCGCTTTTCCACCCGGAGACCATGATCACTGGCAAAGAGGACGCTGCCAACAACTGTCGGTCCACTCACTTTTTTACGCGGCAGCTCTCATATTAACTTGGCTGCTTCACTTCCAGACGCCCGTGGCCACTACACCGTCGGGAAGGAGCTCATTGACCCTGTCATGGACAAGATTCGCCGTCTTGCCGACAACTGCTCCGGTCTCCAGGGCTTCTTCGTCTTCCACTCCTTCGGTGGCGGAACCGGCTCCGGTTTCGGTGCGCTCCTCCTCGAGCGGCTCTCCACCGACTACGGCAAAAAGTCCAAGCTCGAGTTCTGCGTTTACCCCGCACCTCAGCTGTCCAGCTCCGTTGTCGAGCCGTACAACTCCGTCCTGACCACGCACACGACCCTCGAGCACTCGGACTGCTCCTTCATGGTTCGCGCAAAACCTTATTCACTTCGCTATACATAACATGCTCATCTGTATTTAGGTGGATAACGAGGCGATCTACGACATCTGCAAAAAGAACCTCGGCGTCGTTTCGCCCAGCTTCTCCAACCTGAACCGTCTCATCGCGCAGGTCGTCTCCTCGATCACGGCGTCTCTCCGCTTCGACGGCTCACTGAACGTCGATCTGAACGAGTTCCAGACTAACTTGGTTCCGTAAGTTCGGTCATCTGATGACAAAGCAAATCTCATCGTATAAAATCCAAAGCTTCCCGCGTATCCACTTCCCCCTCGCCACCTATGCGCCGCTCCTGTCTGCTGAGAAGGCCAACCACGAGCAGAACTCGGTCGCCGAGATGACCTTTGCGTGCTTCGAGCACGGTAACCAGATGGTCAGTATTGGAACTTCTGACCAAAACTCAAGCTTGACATTGCCCTCAGGTAAAATGCGACCCCAAGGAGGGGAAATATATGGCGTGCTGCCTGTTGTACCGCGGTGATGTCGTCCCCAAGGACACCCAGGCTGCTGTCGCGAGCATCAAGACGAAGCGCACGATTCAGTTTGTCGACTGGTGCCCGACCGGTTTCAAGATGGGCGTCTGCAACGAGCCCGCAGCGTGCGTACCCGGTGGCGATCTCGCCAAGACCACCCGCAGTCTCTGCATGCTTGCCAACACCACGGCTATCTCCGCCGCCTGGGGACGTCTTGGTAAGCCTTGTCTTTCTGTTCTGTTGTATGTACAAATTCTCACATGTGGGGGTGGTGTAGACTACAAGTTCGACCTCATGTACTCGAAGCGTGCCTTTGTCCACTGGTACGTCGGTGAGGGTATGGAGGAGGGTGAGTTCTCGGAGGCCCGCGAGGATCTCGCAGCACTCGAGAAAGACTACGAGGAGGTCGGCACCGACAGCGCTGACGCCGAGGAGGAGGGCGAATACTAGATGCATAGAAGAAATGCGTATGTGTAGGGAGGAGTTGTGGATGTTGTGACTCCCCCGAATATTGCCAAAATACCCTCAGTACTACCGTCAGTTCTCGCCCATTATTACACGTACCTTCCTTTGTTCAGTTATTTTTTTTTGCTCATGAATTACGACTATTCTCTTTTCGGTTGTAATGCAACAAAATTATTTGCTGCGGCTGCGGCAATCTATTCATGACAAGGTCTACGGTTCTAGAGGACAATGATGTCAATTCCGTGCTTGGTGAGCTTGAAGGTAACACTGCGTGTTTTTATTAGGGGAATAGGCGCATTATGAGCATTGGAAGAGTACCATGACATGTCCTGGACAAGAAAGTCTGGTTAGCGGCTTCCATTTGCTCCCTGCTGTGCGACGTCAAGAAGCCGATGGTCTTGCAGCCGGCTGCCTGGCCGCTGCGTACGCCCGCAGGGGCATCCTCGAATACTACGCCTGCATAGTACACCAAATCAATACTTGTGTCCATCGTTTTTGGAGAGAGAATCGAAGACCCACAGTTCTCAGGTTTGACACCACATTTCTCGGCGCCGAGCAGGTAAGGGTCGGGGCTAGTTCAGGCTTAATGAATGGGTGGAGAAACAAATAAAATTGGCCTACAAGGGTTTGCCCCGTTCGACATCCTCTGCGACGATCAAGACGTCAGGGACGGGGACGCCTGCGAGGCTCAGCGCGGTGGACGCGTAGAAGCGCGTCGCGGAGGTGCAGATCGCCCATGAAGGTGTGGGGAGCGTACGCGCGGAGGCGAGCTCGTCCATAGCTTCTTTAACGCCCGGGAGGAGAATAATCCCCTGCCGTCCATTTGCGGTGGAGGAGGTGACAATAGCATTTTCGAACCGCTCGGCCTCTTTCTGATAATCGGAACGAAGTTGCAAGTCAGAAATTAGCACGATCGCGCTCATGGGGACGGGCATACCTCCAGTTCCTCTGGGTCTGTGATTCCGCAGTGTATGCGGAGGTTGTCGACCGTGCGCACGCCATGAGATGCTGGCGATCGCGATTAAGATGACAGAGATTTAGGCGGAATACCAGTACTGACAACTCAAGATCTCGCTGACATCGATACCAGGGTAGGAGGCAGCAAAAACGTCCCAGGCGCCTTCGACACCTGCCTTAGAATCGACTAGGGTGCCGTCCATGTCGAAGAGACTTTATGCAGGGGTCATCGACCCTCATCGGAGGAGACCAATTGCAAGCTTACATCGCGTCAACATGGAAAGTGGTGTAGGGCATCGCCGAAGCAACAGAGTTAAGGACAAGAAACGTTCATCGGACACCAAGGCCGAAAGCCCCTAAGCGCGCGTAGATTAGGGCTGCACTGCTATCCCAATCGGGCAAGTAGCAACAGCAGGCTTGGACGCTGCCATTATGCCCCCTCGAAGGCGCGCCCAGTTCACACAGGAAAATATCGACCAGCAGCTCCAGCAGATCCATCTTCTCGACCCGTCTTCCTCCTCTGAGAATCTAGAGCAGCTCGGGCCCATTATCAAACAAATACACTCCAATCGCCAACAGGAAGCCTTTCTGCGCACCGTACAGGGACTAATAGAATCAAAGGATGCCGACATCGAGAAGATATGCGGCGACAACTACCAGGACTTTATCTCATCCGTCTCCACCCTCTTCACCGTCAAGTCGTACACAGACAAAATGAAGGAGAACATCTCATCACTGGATGCCAGTGTCGCACAGCTGGGCCGCGCACTGGTCGAGAAGAAGCGCGGGCTGCTGCAGTCCAAAAAGACAGCCGCGAATCTCGACGAGGCGATCGACACGCTCCAGGCATGCCTCCGCGTCCTCGACGTCGTGAACCGCGTCCAAGAAATGGTCCGAGAGGGCAAATACTGGAGCGCACTGCGGGTCGGTCGCTTCACATCGCATCTCGGAAGTCCCTTAAATGAATAATGTAGTCACTGGAAGACATTCAGAGCATGCCGCCAAGTTCATTGTCGCAAACACCGTTTTTCCAATATCTGCTGTCCTCGTTGCCCTCTCTGCGCGGACAGATCAAGGACGCAGTCACGGCATCAATGAAACAGTGGCTCCTCGAAATAAGAAATATCAGTGCCGAGGTGGGTGGGCTCGCTCTCGAAGCCATGGAGACGCGGACGCGGCGGTGGCGAGCACGACGGGATAAAGACCTGTCACTAAGGACTAGTCGTGTTGGAAGTGCCGTGGAAATGGTCTCGTACGAGAACAGAGAATGTAAGATCCCCTCCTTTGTCTGGTGCTAAGCTTAACCCCTGCCTCAGTTGATGTTCTCGACAACGAACGAATACATGTCGACTTCAAGCCTTTATTCGAATGTATCCACATCTACACAGCCCTTGACTCCCTTGACGAACTCCAGCGGTCATACCAGGCCGACCGGAAAGTATGAATTCTCTCTTCCATGCATGCAGGTGGTAAACTCACAGGATCTTGTAGGCTCAGGCAGACCTGATTCTACCGAACCCCCTCCCACTTCCTTCTCTCTCCACTCTAACTCAAGAAATCTCTGGATTCTTCATCGTAGAAAATCATGTCCTTGAAACGACGGGAAACTTCCGCTCAGAACGAGACGTGGAGGAGCTCTGGGATGCACTGGTTATTCGTCTGACATCCAGCATTGAAGGTGCCCTCCGAATTGAAACAGATCCCGATTCCTTCTTGCAGGCGAAAGAGTGCCTGATCAGCTTCATAATGACCCTCGAGGTGCGAGGACTGGACATCCCCCGTACAAAATTTGACGCGACTTCCAGTCCTCGAGCTCGAACTACTCGATTGCCCCTCTGCATTCATTCATCCTTCAGCTATTCGAGAAATACGCACGTCTCTTGGAGACCCAGTTCAATCGGCGATTCGATGTTGTGAGTGTCCTGTGCTTCCGCCTGAAGGGTACTTAGTTGACATGCTTTGTAGATTGTCCAGCAAGACGACCATCTTCCGATGCAAATAGAGACCGAGAATCAGGCCACCACAGTGCTCGACGTAGTATGGATAAGCGAGGAAGAGAAGCAAGCTATCCAACAGTATGTAGCTTTTTCGGCCTACCCGTAAGCGACCTTCTCACAGTTGTTCCCTAGGAGCCCGTTCCCGTACAATCTCCCATGGTCGCAAACGTTCTATTTATGCTGCCAAGACGTAGGCGTAGTTTTTCGTCTCTTCCGAGCACACTGACGCGATCGCGTGCAGATTCGGGCATTTATACAAAAGTTCTACGCGTTCGTTGAAGGCGTATCACAACATCATCGCAACATTGACGAGCTAATGAGCAAGGTGACTATCCACTTCAATCCACTTTTCCAGCCTAAATGATGTGATTCTGTAGTCCTTGGACGGACTGCTGATTAACCATATCAGTCAGACCATTGGCAAGCGGCTGGCTGGCACCTCCACGCTGTCGCAAATCGCACAAATAGTGACCAACCTCGAGCACTTCCAGGTCGCGTGCGCCGAACTGCAACGCTCCTTAACAAATCTCCGGTACGCCTAACTCCTGTCTTTTGCCTTTGCTTTCGCCACCACTCACCCTTATTTGTCTTATCATTATCACTGTGTGAATGCACACAGCTCATCCCAACATGGTGGCTCGATAACGCTCACGGCCTCGACGTCGTTCGAGAACACGCTTTCCCGCGCGCTGGCGCGGATCACGGGCCTCATCACGTCCAAGCTGGACGACTTCTTTGGATTGTCCGAGTACGACTGGACCCCGCAAGGCCGCGAGGATGCCCCGAGCATGTACCTTTACGAGCTCGTCAACTGGCTCACCACAGTGGTCGACTCGCTCGTGATCAAGGAAGCGTACAAGGACGAGGCGTACAAAGGCGCGGTGTCGTACATTGCTGAGTGCCTGATGGTACGAGCTCCGCGTTTACTATGCTGTTGCAACCACTGAACACAGGCGCAGGATTTCCTGACAGGCCGAAACATTCCTATGATGAACGAGAACGCGATCTCGAACATTCTCATAGACGTTGACTTTTTGGAAGAGGAGCTCCGTCGGATCGGCCGAGGACATTTGTCCAGTGTGTTTGTTGAACTGCGAACGGTGAGCGAAGCTCCTGGCGGATATTCGCCAATGAATTAACTGATAAATGGGACCCAGACAACATCGATACCCTTGAATAGCACTGTCCAAGAGTTCCTCGTTCCTGCAATGCGCCAAACGTCGTATGCTGCCGTCAAACACAGAAGGCTGGCTGCTTTGCTCGAGAAACTGGCGCGGTACGGAGCATCGCAGCGCGATGGTCCCTCCCGAGAACTTGGCGACCGGAGAAGGAAGGAAGCGGACGCTGTAGGCAGACTGTTTCCCGGCGAAGGTCGTTGATCAAAGCATATTATTTAAACCATAATTTGCTTCAGTTGTCTAGGTCAACGAGCATTTTATATGACCTCGGTTTTATACATAGAAAATTGAAAAGGCCGTGATAAAAGCGAGCGGAGGCTCAAAAAGTATAGAGAACGATGGATAACAAACAGGGCAGAGACTAGCAAGTGGAGGGGGAATGTGGCGGATGCGTTTATCGTGAGGATCGTGGCACGTGTAACAAACGCAATAAAGTGTTCCGAGTCCATTATACCCGACGCTTGATGTTGGCGCTCAACCACTCTAGTCCCTCGTAAAGACCGTCCCCTGACGTCGCACACGCAGCCTTGGGGAGAAGGAGGGGTCAGGGCCGGGCGCTTACCGGACATTGAGCGCTTACCTGAATGTACCAAGTCCGCTGCCTGAGACCGTGGAGGCCGAGCTTGTCAGTGATCTCCGCAGCGTTCATCGCATTCGGCAAGTCCTGCTTGTTCGCGAAAACGAGGAGGAGGGCATCACGGAGCTCGTCCTCGTTGAGCATCCGTTGCAGCTCCTCGCGGGCCTCAGACACACGTTCCCGATCATTAGAATCGACGACGAAGATGATACCCTGAGTGTTCTGGAAGTCTTTTCGGGGGGTAAGACCGTGGTAGGAGACGAGAAAAAATGGGCATACAATGCCTCCAGAGAGGACGAATCTTGTCCTGGCCTCCGACGTCCCACACGGTGAAAGAAATGTTCTTGTATTCGACGGTCTCGACGTTGAAGCCTGTTGGATGTGTTGGCTCGGCTGCGGGCGGCGAGACGACGTGGTCACTCACCGATCGTTGGAATGGTCGTGACGATCTCTCCTAGCTTCAGCTTGTACAGGATGGTGGTCTTACCCGCGGCATCGAGACCGACCTTATCGAAAGGAGGATCGTATCGGGGACCACAAAGTATCAGACGAAAGTCATACCATAAGAATTCCTGAGAGACCCGCTACGTCAGAAGTGGATTGGGAGGATCGCCTGGGTACGCACGCATTTCCTTTTTGCCAAAAAGGCCGGAGAGCAGACGAGACACGGAGAGACCCATGATGGAAGAGCGAGTGAAGGAAAGATGTGGAAGACGGAGAGCAGATGGCTGTGAACTTGTTTGCGTTGATGGTTATGTAATACGCTTTGCTCTGGCTCTGTTCTACTCTCTGTCTCGGCTTTTATACTGCAAGTATAGGTATGTTCGGAGGAGGACACGTATCCTGCCCGCCTACGTGTTGGTGCTGCGGCGACGTTGACACATTTCAATTCGTTTTGCAACATCATTTTGACTCGGCGGTTCCGACGATCTCGTGCTTGGTGACAAAAATTCAATTTCTAGTACTGTGTGCTACAAGAAGTTATAAATTGGTTGTGAATAGGAAGGCGTAATGTGGTTGACGAAGGTACAAGTAGAATAATTTTTCTCGAACGGGCTTTGGTCTTTTGGATTTCAGGCTTTCAGCGTTTCAAACCAGCGGCTCTAAGCTGGCGGTCGAGCTTGTATCTCCAGCTCTGATAGATGCCATTCGACGGGGAAGGCTGGTACTGGCACAGCTCAAACAGCACAAGCTGCTCCTGGAAGCCCGCGTTCGGCCAGATTTGGTCGCGTGCTATTCATACGTGGTCAATTAGGTGACCACAAATAGGGATATAAATCATACCTCTCCTTATAGTCTCCAGGGCCTTGGTGGAGCTCAGTCGGTGAGACCACATAACTTGGGAACGTCAAGGCCTTGAATGAGCGTCAGAGAAAGCAACACTCACGATAAGCAGCGACAACAGCCGCACTGCGAGAGAGACCCTGCCACGGTCGATAAGTACGCAAGAATAAATGCTAGAAGGGAGTGAGACTTGCCTGGACGTCGTGAACCAAGATAGCGCCGCCAGACCGAATCGCACGGTCTATGAATTGGCACGCAGACGGGAGGTGGATCAAGAGATCAGCATAGTCCACATCCTCGATCGGGATCCGCATATGTGTGATTCCAGATTGCGGTAGTTCGGCCGGAATTTGGTCGTTACAGACAGACAAGACATGCGTGATACGACGCTCTAAGGGCGAAGGTTATATGTAAGAGCCGAGAGTTAATCACAAAACATACCTGTTAGAGATCGGGTGGAACGCGCAGCGATGAGACTGTAGATCGGAGTAAGAAAGGCCGTATCATCAGCATCCTCATAAGGTTACTCACTTGCCCAAGTAGAGCTTGTTCTCGATGATGGCGTCGACATTTTTCCAGACCATTTTTGCTTTGGAGGTTTCTTGGAATTCTGGTAAACATTGTCGAACGAGCCCCTCCTCTTGTACTGTTCAATTTTAGGGCGGTCAGTATCCCGCCCCGTCCTCTTCCATCGGTATAGAGCGCCTCCCGAACGAGCCATATTGCAGTTTTGGTGAATGGACACGAAACGAAGGGCTATGGCAGTGTTCAGTTCAAGGTGAACTTCAGGTCGGATACGATTTGCTATGCACACGTGGAGGAGGAGCGCGTCAAGTACAAGGCAGATAGATACCCTTTGAGAATTGCCGCCGGAATGCTGGCCGGAATGTTGAGATTTGCTCATGGCTGTGTCGCATCGATCATCTCGACTAGCAAGTACCACGCGTGTTCCTGGCTGAGGCTCTGGTCTGAAATGTTTTATGGAGAGTTGAATGAAAAAACTAGGAAAACCAGAGATAATTCGATGGATCTGTGCGCAAGGATTTGTACCCCGATCCTTGAGCGTCGCAATCGCAAGTCAAAGAGCGGCCAACCGGCAAACTCAGTACCCGAACCGGTGGCGGACGGCCAAATTAAAGATGCAGTATTACGCTCGGACGACCATGAAGGCTATTCCAGTTCGTCAACCCGTAAAGTTCCTGGCCAAGATTGGTAGTCTCCCGCAGTCTTCGGAATACTTGCGAAACAAGTGAGTCACCGATAGCAGCGCATGCTTTGTCGAATGTAATTGTTGACGTTCCCCAGACTGAACGCTTAGATAATGAAGTCGATGAGGCGTAGATATTCCTTCGAGAACAAGGACCAGATGTGCAAGCGCCTTCAGAAAGAACGGAGAATCGGAGGCGCCGCTGTCGACGATGGAGAGCCAAAATGTGAACAGGCACTGGCAAATATGACCACATATTGGCCCACAACCGTGCGGCTACCTACTAAGCGGCTACCTCATTGGTTCCAGGCACCACTAGCCCTGTTTCACTCTCTTTTATTGTTTCTTTGCTGGCCCGTATTCAGAATTTGAAATGAAGATAGAGTGGGCGTCTCATGTAAGTCCTTTGCATTTACTTCCGCGGACCCACAGTGCGACCAAGTCTGTCGTACTCGTACCTCGTTTTATGGAACCGCGAACCTCACGAATTGAATCGCATAGTTTCGGAGCGATGGATCGAGACGTAAACCTCCGCCGTCGACTATGCACGGATGGCTGGCCAAATTACGGGGAACTCTAAGCGGCAACGAAGAGCTGCGATCAAAGGTACGTCTAACCAGCCGTTTTCTTGCTTCTATTCACATTTCACCCGCAGGGGATGCGGGAAATGCGCGCCGCTCGAGAGTACAAACGATCGAAACGGTCACAACCCAAACCTAAACGCAGATCTGTTGCCCGTCGAGACACTGGATCGTCTGCACTGTTTGGCTCGCTTAATCCCAAGCCGCGGCCTGTTGCTCGAGCTACTCAATACCGCTCTACTAGCTCGCACCGGGTCGTAGCCCGGCCTCCTCGCAGATCGTCGCACCATTCGAATTCCACACGGCCAACAGCCTCGCGACAATCATCCATCGTACCCCTCAGCCTACCCCGCAACGACGTCATAGCGGTCGTTGAGCTGCCGTCCTCTCTTTTTTTTCGGGTCATTAGATAGGCTTGTTGTATTCAATAGACATTTTCTGTATCACAAAGTTGTTTTGTCAATCAGGGAAAATAAAAGTACATGGAAGCCAAAACATACATCCCTCTAAAAATCCAAATAGTCTCTTCCTGCACCTCCCCACGTCACTCCACCGCCACCATATGGGTCTCCGTCGATCCCAGCCATGCCCCCGGCTGTTGCCGGGCCTCCGCTCTCCCCGTCCTTGAACGAAAACTCGCGTCGGAATTTGCCCTCCAGCGCACTCAGGTTGCAATAAGCCGCGACGCAGCAGCCTCGAGGGCAGCCGCGGAGCTATTGTTCCGTCCGTTTGGATCTTGAGGAGGAAATAAGGTGTAAGGGGTGCGGAGTCTTGTAGCCCGCAAAAAGCACGTTGGGGGAAGCCAGGACTTGGCTGAGTAGGTCATGTCTCGTAATATTCGTGTCAAAATCAAGAGGGTGAGTGGACGGGTACGCACGCCCGGAGCATGTTCCGAGGGTATGGTCCTGCTTGACAATCTTGAAGGTGGCGGCATTTGGGATCTTAGTGTCCTCAGTCACTTCAAGACTTATGGATTGCGCTTCAGCTGCAGCCGGGCGAAGGAAGAGGCACGACGCACGCCTTCTCGCCATCATCAAGCACGAAAAGCTCATGTCGGTTCGGTGCGTTCATTGTGGCGGCAAATTACAACGGCGTTGGCTGGTTTGGACATCAGCAACGGAAAGAGAGGGGATCTTGGAACCATGCATTGAAACAGCTTCTAATCCTACACTCGAATAACAAAGGCGATGAAAAAAGGTCTTACCCAACGCGCCAGCTCGCAAGTGATGAACCTACAAAGAAAGGTCAGTTGTGCTCCCCACAACACGTAGGAGAATAGAAATTCAGAGAAAAAGAATGCGATCATACGCTTCCGCGTCACCGACAATAAATATGAAAACATCCTGCACGCAACATGAAAGAACTACACTCACCTGGTCGTGGAAGAGAGTTGAAAAATCTGAGTCAGCTTTGATCTAATCACTGATCTCTACGGCTCCTTCGATTGCCTAAAATGGAAAGAGAATGATCTTGCTGTAAACCTTCATTCAATATTCAAAGGTCCTCAGGGCGCACTTTTCAAGTTCATCAGAAAATCCCTTCAAGGTCCATGTCAACAAATCGGATAACTTGTCAACTCAGCTTCCTAACAGGCTACTCAGCGCTAGTACCAAGCTTTCTAACAGCCTGTTACTAGGAAGCTGAGCTTTCATGTGGCTCTCCGAGTCGCGGAACTGCCAGAATATTTTGTGATGTCCTGAAGGATGACTCCTCTGTCCACACCTATCTCTTGCATATCTCATCGCTCCGCTTCTGCCCGTGATAATCACCCATCGCAAAACACACCGACATCATTCAACTTCAAGTCTTCAACAACATTCCATCGTTCAACGTTCAACCTCCACGCTGGAGAGATTAATTCAATAGAATCCTGCGCGTCCGTTCAACAAATCCAATTTCATCGTCCTAATCTTCTAAACTCGGTGATATAGCTCTCAGGGCAAACCGTGAAGCGGTGGAACCGGAATAGCGCTCCGAGCACTACGGAAAACATAATTTATGGGCGTCTATCTCCCCCAACTGCGTCTATGCATATGCATATGCACACTATATGCACTGGAATTCAATTATATGACATCAAGGCTCGCCGATCTTGTCGCAGATCATCCACAGCGCAGATCTCCCCAGAAAGGAAGCGCCGTCACTGCTCGTAATTCCTGCACCGCGTCGTTGTACGCACTCGTGCTGGACATAGCCTTGCAAGACCACCTGGTCGCGAACCTTGCGGGCGCTCATTCTGACGCCAGGTTAAAACAACCGAAGAAACTCCGTGCGCTGGTCGGGTATAGTACCGGATTTTTTATGATTGAATTAGCCTTTGACAGCCTGAAACCTAGCAGAAACACTGACAGCCAACTGGCAGGCAATTAATCCACGGTCCCGGACCCGGACAAGCAGCTCTTTCGGAACGATGATAGCGGAACAGACTGTCATTTTTCGAATCTCTACAACCATCTCTCGAAAATTAGCATTGCATGCCTTGGGTTGGTTGAGCGGCAATCCGTTCAATTAATCACGAGCAGAAGAGACCCTCAAAAATGACATATGTCCTCCGAAAATTAAGTGTTACATGTCCGACCCACTCTTCCTTTGTATTTATCAAAGACCAGGCTGTACCCCGAGCAAACTCTTCTTCTTCTTTCGTTTCCGCCGTCTCTTCTTCGGACTTGTCGTCGTCGGTTCACCCGGCTCACCCTCCTCCCCGGACTCGTCGTCGGATGACGGCCCGGTAAGGTTCAGAATCGGTCCTTTCAGCAGCGGACTGTTCTGCGCAGACAGATGATCGCGAGCAGGAGATACCGGAGACGCGGGCGCGCTGTTAACGAGGATTGAGATGTCAATCGCCTCCGTCGCTAATGGATCTACGAAATGCGGAGAAGGAAGAGGGAAATACACAGGATATAACATAACCGGAGACTCGACATACCTTTGCTATTCTTGGAGAAGGAGGTGTCATTGAGGGACCCGGGTATGGGGGAAGAGGAGCCTTGCTCGGCTCGAGAAGGGATTCGGAGCCGGTCGCAATTTGGAGCGGATTTTTATTTTGTGTTTCTTTTTCTTTCGTTTCGACGGGGAGAGAGGTGGGGACGCCTGCTCAGCCACCGCAGTGACATGTTTCGACTCCCCAGCGTCTTCTGTGGGGATCTCTTTTACCGCAATTTTTTGGTGCGGCACGAGAGCCGGCTTGAGTGCCTCCTTAGCCTTTTTCTTTTTATGGGAGACCTCAAACGGGTCTATTCGAGCCTTTTTCTTAATGGATGCCCCCCTGGAATCCTCAGCGTCCGAGAGCTGCGTCGAGTCAAGTTCATTGTCGTCGTCACCTCGCGTGCGCTTCGCTCTCTTGCCAGAGAGGTGCGACTTGAGGCGCTCGGTGTCCCGAGATGAGCTGGCCGCAGTTTCTGGGATGGGAGCACCGACTCCCAGCCTACGTGGGTCAGTTTCGGAGAAGGTTAGAAATTTATTGGGCACGCAATACCTTGGCGGCCGACGCATGTATTCTTTGAGCTCAGCTTCTAAGGCTTGGCTCGAATTTTTGGTCGGTTTAGGGGATGGTTTCACCCATGAAGACACCAAGTTCTGGGCATACGACAGGGAAAGGTCGATTTGTGCTTGGAGCGTCTCATTGTCGATGTCCTCCATGGTTCGGCGCGCGCACTGAACGCGCACTGGCAGGTTCGAGTCGGAGGTCGGTGCATATCAGATCACAACAACGCGGCTCTTCCGCTCCTTTCAGTCACTTTTCTTTCTGGTTGAATAAATGGAGCCCTTCAACGCTAGGAACCACGACGATGATATGCCCTTTGAGCGGCAGATTCTTCCCGTTGCAAATCTTCCCCAAGACTTTGAAGGAGTTGCAGAAGATGGAATGCAGTATCTGTTTCTTGTTCGGTGAGCTCTTCGCACTTCATGGTGTGTATTCATGAAATGAAATCCACAGTCGCGATGCCCGGCATCTCCCCCATGTAACGAGAGTCCCCAACCCGTACGAACTCCCCGAGCGACTTCCTCCTCCCCCGAGTGATATTTTGCCTGCAGCTCACCCGGCGCTTCCCAGTCCGGAGTGGCGTACTTTATTTGAGACGCGTTATCGAAATTTTAGAAAAGTAAAACTCCATCCGCCCGACACTGAAAAGTGATTAATTCTGTCGACAGAACCTTGCACAACCAACAATACAAGTCTCCCAGTTGGTTCGTGACGACAGCCGCAAACTTCTACCAGATTGGAAAGACCGTGATTGTTGGTGGGCATTTCTGTCTGGGAGACCTGCGGAGGAATGGGATCCACCAAAGAAACCAAAAAATAGTCAGAACAAATTCCATCGGGGGATGAGGGCGTTTGCGGAGGAGGATTCGATGATGGAAGGTCCTTCCGCTGGGTCCTCCCGCAACGCCGAAGCTCCGGAAACGCGCTCTATGAACGATGACACCGATGCACAACCCACAAACACCCGTGCTGCAACGCCGATCTATACACCGCGGGAGCCGACACCGTCGTTACTAAGACTGATAGACCAGGTAGGTTTATATGCGCTTCAGTAGTACAGTGCTGATCTTACTTGGATAAAGCGGATGGCGTTGCGCCTGCTAATGTATTTCACCTACTGGACCAACCTTCACCTGCAGCCAGAGAAGCGCTTCCGTGTCACACAAACTCACGCGCGCTGGATCTTTGTCCTGCTCTCGCGCGTCGACGATTACATTTCCGCAGATGAGATGCATCTCCTGCGGAATCTGGCGCGCGCGTATCTTGCTTTTTTGAAGGACTTGACACATTCGACGCTGGAGCGTGTCTCGGTGGAGGATATAAACCCTGGTTGCTGCTGGTTGATTATCTCGACGGTTGTTGGTATATGGGGACAGAGAGACCTTTGGATGGATGCTGAAGAGATGGTCAGAACAGGAATTTAATGCGACAAAAAATGTAATCATCTGCCGTTTCGTTACAGAAAAAGGCACAGGGGCGGCACCGGCTATATATCACAGTTCCGATCACTGTAAAATTCAGGTCTTGTTGTCTTCCCCCACACTCGTTGTCTCCCAGAAATGCTTCCTTCCCTCGCCATTGTCGCCGCTGTCGCTGTGGCTTCTGTCTCCGCGATCTCAATCATCACCCCAAATTCAGGCCAAGGCTGGACGAACGATGGCTCGAACACGATTACCTGGTCCTCAGTGTCAACGGATAAAGCCAACTTCACTATCATCCTCGAGGCAAGCCCCCTTAGCGGTGCTTGTACTCTGCTGACGCAGACTCGCTGTTAGAATCTCAACACCACTACCGCTCCCCAGCCGCAACAACTGGACGCCCTCGTTAACACTGCCGATGGCCATGTAATTTTTGTGTCGTACCATGCGAGCAAACTGAGCTTACAAATGATAGGTCACCGTCAACCCGCCGTCGGAGGGCTGGCCGGCTGTTGGAGGCAACTACATAATCAAATTCGTAGCGGACACTGAGGATCTCGATACCCAACTCGTTCAATCCCAGCCGTTCTCTATCAATGCTCCCGCCGTCTCGTCTGGCTCAGTCACCCCAACGTAGGCTCATATTTATTCTCCGACTGGTCCGTTTCTCATTCATGTACAGTCTCCCCCCCTCGACGCCTGTTGCACCCATTAGCCCCTCTGACTCCGGAGCTTCTGGTACTAGTTCAGGGAGTGCTGCCCCAAGCGTCACTGGCGCCAGTGCGGCTCTTCCCGCTATGGGTGTACACACCGGTCTCGTCGGTGCCCTTGTGCTCCTGAGTGCATTGCTTACTCAACTTTGACCCCCCACCCATCCCTACTGGCTCGTTGATGACTTTCGTACTTTATCGTCGCAGATATGAAGCGCCAGTACCTGTAAATTTCGTGCACGGTATTTATCTGTGTATCCATTCTTTTATATTAGTTTGGGTCAACGTTTTTCACATGATTGTGCTGACTCTGCTGAGCAATTCGGTTTCGGAACCTACGGTCATGCCCAATTCCTACGCGCATCTGTTGCCTCCGAGCTGGAAACCCCAAGTCTCTGCTTGGTTGGCCGAAGACACGCCCTCGTTCGACTACGGCGGGTATGTAGTCGGTGAAGCCGTACGGGAAGCCTATCTATTCGGGAAAGGCAAAATTCCAGCCGTCTTGGCTGGCTCCCCTTTCTTCACTGAGGTCT
The DNA here is from genome assembly GCA_029281435.1 of Mycena haematopus. Taxonomy (NCBI): domain Eukaryota; kingdom Fungi; phylum Basidiomycota; class Agaricomycetes; order Agaricales; family Mycenaceae; genus Mycena; species Mycena haematopus. The sequence continues at coordinate 107,471 of JARJCV010000108.1, forward strand.
TTACGCAACTGGGTTGCGAGTACGTGTGAAACAATAGCTCGTACAATCCCGGCTGATATCCGCCTCAGAGTCGTTTGGCACGTTGAAGAAGGCGAGACCTTCGAACCCGTCAAACATGTCGCGACTGTAACCGGTAAGGCCCGGCATCTGTTGCTCGGGGAGCGCGTCGCCTTGAATCTGCTGGCGCGCTGTAGTGGAATTGCCACTAAGTCCGTCTTGGCTCTCCTTTCCGCCGCTCCGACGTCTGAATTCGAGTCAGATCCAAGAGGGTCAAGGATCTTGCGACAGGCTACGGGTTCCAAGGTATCATAGCTGGCACCAGGAAAACTACACCAGGTAACAAAAATCTCAACTGAAGCAGAAGCAGTCATATCATTTGATTTATCTAGGATTCCGGTTGGTTGAGAAATATGGAATGCTGGTGGGAGGCATCGACCCGCATCGGCACGACCTCTCGAGTATGATTATGCTCAAGGACAACCACATTTGGTCCTCCGGTACGATATATTTTTGTTGTCTCTCGGATTGCAGTGCCTTATTCTATGCACCAGGTTCCATTACCGCTGCTATCCAGCAAGCACGCCAAGTAGGAGGTTTCAGTCTGCTTCTCGACGTTGAGGTGGGCTCCGAGGCAGAAGCGGACGAGGCAATTGACGCTGGCGCCGACGTCATCTTGCTCGACAACATCGAAGGGGCCGAGCTTGTGAGCGTAGCCCAGAATTTGCGTAAACGGTGGGCAGGAAAGAGGAAGTTTTTACTTGAAACAAGCGGGAATATCACAGAGGATAATCTCCAGGAGCGGGCGATCAACGGTAATTGCCTCGCCTCGCCACATTTCGTGTTACATCTCTCATATTTGGTCAGATGTTGACATTCTGAGCACAAGCGCCGTGCATCAGTCTGTCCAGCACATCGATTTCAGCCTCAAGATCCAGGTACCCAAAGAGCCGTAGTCCGCGCAGAGTAGAGTACAATAGTGTATTACAATTAGGCCAAATTGAATAGAGACAGTGCATTACCACCACGCACACCGTCTTTTTCTACTTGGCCCCAGCCAGTCACCGCATCGATTGCCTGCAGGTTGTCCACGACACTTCTCCATTTTTCGGTCGATTGGAGAGGCGGAAAGAAGGGGTGGTCCGTCCCAAACAACATCCTCCTACTACCCAATTTTCTGTCGACCGCCGCGTTGGTGGTTACAGGCCCTCCGGCTTCATACTGTTGAGAACGTGAGATGACGTCGCTGACGAATCCCAATTCCTCCGGCCCGTACGCGACGGCGTCGTAGTATAACTTCCCGAGATACCATCGGGCATCGTGCTTGAGTCGTGAAGCAACCACGGGATCGTGGTCAATACACGACGCCAGCCGGGATGAAAGTTGGGGTAGTGCTCCGCCTGAATGGGCGAGTAAAAGTCTGAGGGAGGGGAAGCGGTCAAACACGCCAGCAAGAATTAGACGTGTCGTTGCCTGAGATTCAGTTAAATATGTATGTGCACCTAGACAAGACGACACAAGAAACAATACCTACTATTGTCGTTTCAAAGGGGAACCCAAGGGCAAGCGGGAGGACGTGCCCATTATCTTTCTCGCCCCATGCTTCCCCATCAATGCCATAGTGCGGATGAAGGAAAACGACAAGGTCGGTTTTTTCAAGCGCAGCCCATACAGGATCAAGCGTCTCGTCATCCAGGCCCTTGCCGATCCCGCGCGTGCCCATTATAATTCCTTTCAGATACGAAAGCTTAGATATCTGCTCAATCGCCTCCAGAAGAGCCGCAATAGATATTTCAGGCACGAGCGGCAGCATTCCAAATCCATAAAGTCGCTTCAAAGATGGCGATAATGACGGCGAACCGGCGCAATATAGCTCGAGGTCCTCGTTAAGTTGAGACGCTAGAGTTTGCGCTTCGGAGGCGGGGAGAAAATCGAGCCAGGGGTTGGCAGAGCTACGAACGTTACGGGTATCAGAGGTGCAGGGCGACGCGCAGCGGAAAGTGGAGCATTGACCTCACCACCGACAAGTCGATCCCGTGTCGGTCCATAAATCTGAGCTTCTCGTCGCGGTCCCAATATTGAGGTCCAACGGGCCGCCCAGTATCGCGGTCCAGAATGAGGAGCCTGACTTGGATTGAGATCGAGAGAGCAGACAGAAACAGGGTCCTTAACCTGTCATCTGCTTTACCGTCACGGCTTGAAGTAAGGATGCGAGGGACTGTAGTTCTGGACCTCAGAAGAGAAGCATACCTTGACGTTGAGTTAGTAGAGATATCTAGGGGCAGGAAAGCAATACCGGGGTAGATATACGTGAGAATGCACGTCGACGAGTCGAGCTAATGCCATGGCTTTGGGAAACGATCGAACTTCACCGCCACTGATCTCTGAAGGACAAGTACAAACATACTACCGCTTGTCAACGAAAAAGGCAATTCTTGGGAGACGCCTATTTTGCTATGTATAAATTCAAGCTATCCATGCACACATATTGGTCATCGAGACATTTATTGCTGCGTTCTTTAAACAAAATAATTGCGATGGTCGCGTCAACTTGTTGACAAAGCAAACCGCCTGCTGACTGAGTCGACAATTGCAACCGGGTGGTAAGTGCAATATTGATATATACTCCATGTAACTAGGAGCTCAAGAATACATATGAAGCACGAATGCGAGTATGCAAATAAAAGTACATATATTTTGGTCATTCAATCCGTCAAGAAGTTCAGCCAGTTAACGTGGGGAATACCTGCACCACTCCCGCCCCTGCTTCCACCTCCGCTTCCGGAAGGACCAGGTCCCCCAGGACCGCCTGGGCCATCACCGTCTCTTCGACGACCTAGATCAGAGCCGGAAGGATGGCGATGATGGGCCCGCCTTGCTTTCCCTTTTACATCCTTGCGACAAACAGGGCATGTGCTTGCGCCCTTGAGCCACTGCTCTAAACATTCTTTGTGCAGCCAGTGACGACAATCTCCAAGTTTCATAACCGGATCCATCGGTTGATACTAAATCCAAACCGTCAGTAACTCATTCTGAGAAGTAAAAAAAGCGTTCACATCGTCTAAGCAGATAGGGCATCGCTGGTCGCTCTCCGTAGTTGCCCAGTCCTTATACGATGCAGTTTCTAAACTAGTGAGTATATGGTCCGGAGTAGCCTTGGGTTTTGCGTCTCCAATGATAGTGCTAAGTGAGATAAGATTTTCGTAAGAAGCGTCGAAATCCTCGTCGCGCTAGAAATAAATGTTACTTTCAAACGACAAGAAGAAACACAGAATACCAACCACGTAGTCACCGAACGCTCTGCGACGGACCCGAGCAGTGGCTCCATGAAAGCCGAACATCATGTGGAAAGACGGGTCACGGACGGCGCGGTGCCGGAATTGTGGTGGTTCTGCTTCACTCATCAAAGGTCGCGTTCCCATGAGACGACGACGTCTATTCTCGACATCCGCTCGGGCAGAGTCTTCTCGTGATCTACGAGGATGCAAGGCCGCCCAAGGAGAATTGGAAGAAGACGATGACGAGGCATCGCGAGCGTCAGCTTCAGCTTGCTCGCGGTACTGAGAAATCAGCTGTGCGCGAGACGCAGAGAAAGCATCTGGACCGAAAACAGAGCCATCCGTATCGCCGGCAGATGGGCGATAAGCGGAAGAAGGCAGGTCGGGAGCGAGACGAGAACCCGCCAGTCGCGCCTGGCGGGCCAAAACATTGTGCATATCTCTGGCACTGTAGCGACGTTCCTGCGTTAGCTCCTCTGTATCTTGGGGTCGATCTGTCTGTGAGGTCGAGGACGTAGGCAACGGTCTTGACGGAAAGAAACGCCGCGGGTCTCCATCGGGACCCTCGGTCCGTGAACTAGACTCAGGACCGCGATAGCTAAACAATCGTCGCTCTGCCTCTGCAAAGCGGGAGCTTGTATACGAGTCGTTACGAGACGGAGGCATGCCCTGGTAGCTCTGAGGTCGCTGAGAATTGAAATGGGACTGAGGAGACAATCAACATTTCATGCAACCCTTCTGACTGAAAAACTTACTCGTGTATCTCGACTCTCAGGCCGCTCTTGCGGTTGGGACGGCGTAGAACTGGAATCAAAATCCCCCCCAAAGTACAAAGGCGGAATGGAAGGTGGATCGGGCCGTCGCGAAACCGCTGCTCTCCGGAAAGCTTCTTCCCGCCTCTGCATGGTAAGGCGGAAGGGTCCAGTGTAGGGGTTTTGAGAAGGAGCAGGAGGAGGCCGGATTGGGCGCGAAGCGAGAAACTCAGAACCCGTACTTGGGGCGGCCATGCCTCCACGCGCTCCATCAACATTCGGTCTCCGTAGTAGATCATGACCTCTGTCGAAATCCCTGCCCAGATCAGGCGGAGGCAAAGATGCGCTCGGCTCCTGGGTCATCTCGGGGCTTCTGGTACTACCCGAGGCATTTCGAGTGAGGGACGGAGGCGCTGCAGACCGCGCAAAAAGACTGGAGAACGGCGACTCGCTGTTTTCGCCCCACGGCGGCGATCGAAGTGCTTCATTGCTCGAGTTGCTCGTAATCGTGTGCGCCAAGTCCGAAATCGACAATGACTGGGAGTCCAATCCATGAGACAGTGCGGAGAGGTACTGGTAGCTGCTGGACACGCCATTATCCCGAGAAGGAGAAGGAGCTTCCCAGGAAACATGGCGCCGATCCACAGACGCCGTGACTGAAGCCGGAGGGCTGATTTCTCCTCCACCGATAGGATTTTGCCGCAGGCGAACGATGGGCCGCCGAGTCTCGACAGACAACGGTCGCCGGGAATTCAAACCAGAAGACGAAGCGGTAGGTGGCTCATCGGATTCTGGTTCAAATGAGGATCGGGATCGAACAGAACTCGGTATTCTGAGAGATAGGGGAGGACTGTGACCCGCGTTCTGGCTGCGAAATCTGAGTGCACGGGCCGTAGGCGGTGGCCGCAACGCTATCGGACGAGAGAAATGAGCCTCATCGTCGTCCGAGTCCATAAGCGTGTCCCTATCGACAACTCGTTCTACAGCACGTGGAGGATTTCGTGACGGTGGGCTCATAAGAAGGTCCGGAAACTCGTAGTCGGATTCGGGGTCGGAAATGGTGCGATTCAGGCGCTCCATCAACTCAGACCGCGCTTCACTCCTCCGTATTGCAGCGGCGCTCTCTGCGACAAGCGAGGTCGTGGCTGCTACTCTGGGCGGTCCATGCAGCCGCTGGCGTAAACGGTGGAGGGATGGCTGCGCCGTTGCCGACGTTAAGGACGAGCTCGGAATCGACTGTGCACGCGCATGCGCAGCAGTGCGAGCAGGTTGTGCCGCAGATTGGGGCGACAAGGCAAGACGTGGCTGCCACGGTGCCTGGCTGGTTCGCCATAGGTCAGTGGAAGAGCTAGTGGAACTTTCTGTTCTTTCGTCAGACAACGCATGGAACTAAATAGCTGAAAGACGAACCACCGTTACGTCGCAGATGATCTGGCACTTCATGGTCATCATACGCACCGCTCCTCGATGAGCCAACTGCTGGAGTTACACTCCTCGGAGGGGGATGCTCTGAGACACATGGCATGAGTTTAAAAAACTCGCCAGCAGAAAAATACTAGTTACCGGAGAGCCAGTCATCTAAGAGATCGAAATGGGGAATGATCTCATCCCGTTCAACGCGACCCAACCAATCTGTGGCCCGTTCCCTGGACTGACTGCTGCTTCGAGGTTGACGAATACGCGGACGAGATGTAGACGCAGACATAGAACCATCGTCTTCTGTGGGTCGCACGGCTCTTCTGGGAGTCCAAGCTACACTGAACGGGTTTGAGGTGTCCGGAGGAGGTCGCAACCTGTCCCGGATGCCTGGCGCAGAGGGTGCCTCGCGTGGATCGACTAGGCCAGACTCGAGATACCTCGCAGCACGAGACACCGACGATTGGCCACGCTCAGGCTGTTCGCCTTCAAGGGTCTGCCGCTGATGCCGTTCCATCATCCTGTCAGTCCTTTCCAACGTCTGCCGGAGTTGCCTCTCTACAGCCCTCCTCCTTGTTATTGCGAGCGCCAATTCATCCTCTGCAAGCTCTCGTCGCATCCGCGTCAGCGACGGCTCGCGCGGCCGCGGCCGTGCGCTCGGGAACGACTCGACGCCTGGCCCCCAGATACTGTCAAGTCGCCAAGGATTTTCTCGTTCCCTCTCCGTCTCTTCCTCTCTCTCGCGTTCGATTAGCCTCTCCCGCTCGCGCTCAAGTTCCCGCTGCTCTCTCTCGCGCCACTCCCTCTCTCGACCCCGTTCTCGCTGCTGAATCCTCGCCCGATCGAGCGCGCTCTCCCACGCTCGAGCATTTGGCACGCGCAAGTCCAAGTACACGTCCTCGAGATCCACATCCAGCGGCTCCACGTCCAAATTGGAGGATGTGGGAGCAGCAACGCTGGGCGGGTCTAGGGACGGCGGGCGGGGAAACAGGCGCGAGGGCAAAGGCGTCCCTAGAAGCCGCCGCAGATCTGCGACTGTCGTGTCGGGCGCTGCAGTGTTATTACCATTACCATTATTATTAGAGGGCCGGAGATTTCGTCGCCAGGGAGATGGAGGTTGGGGCGCGTCGGCCGAAGCCGAGCCCGGGGATCTGGCCGGTAACGTCACCGCATCCCAGTCTAGGGCAGGCGGTACCGACCACTCGAAGAGCGGGCTCTCGGCAAACGTCCGGGAACGATAGGATGATGCGCTACCACCTGCAGAGGCATCCGACGGCGATCCCGCGCTTGTCGTTGCGAGTGCTTCCCGCACGGGCTCAAAATAGCGGTCGAATGAGGGTCCATCATCAGCACGTTCGTTTGTCTGGGAAATCGGCGTCTCGAAATGGAGAGTGCCTCCACCAATTCCTGTGAGCGCCGAGTCGAGACGTTCGCGGAACTGCGTTGGGGCTTCATCAGTGATGATACGAGGAGAACTCGATCCAGGCGACAAAGAAGTTGCGGGAGGAAGGTTGAGGTCAAGGCGAGGCGGCGTCCGGGTGCTTATATTAGTCGGGACAGAAGGAATGTGTTCTGAATTTTAATGTAAGGGTGAATATTGGTAATGCAATTACACATACCAGCGTCTTCGTCGTCTTCGGGGTCAAGTCCCAATCCCACGAGAGGAAGTGGGGGTAAAGTAGGCGGCGAGAGGGAGGCATGGCGAGAACTAAGAGATGTAGGAAGCGGGATAACAGGAGGAGAAGAACGCAAAACGCTGATATGCCTTTCAAATGCATTAAAGCGATCCACAGACCGACGGACGCTGTCTGTGGGAGACGCCGGTTCCTCCTCTTCTTCGTGCTCCTCATCTCGTGCGAAATCCAAGTCAACGTCTGGCATATCGACGTCTTCACTCTCAAGAAGCTCTGGCGTAGGAATTCTTGGGGGTGGCTCGGAGGTGGTTCGCCCACCCAGCTGCAATTCCGCTGCTGCCATGCCGAGACCTAATGCCACACTGCTTCCCAGAGTCCTCCCAAGGCCGAGATCTAAAAGCAGGTGGCGGCGAGGCGCCTGGGAAGAACTCGAGTGTGAAAGCGAGTCGTCTGAGTCGAAGGAGCTCAATGTGGATGATGAAGCGTCGTCTGATTCATTGAGAGTGCTAGCACTGCGGGCCCTCTTGCGCCTGTTCTCGTCGCCGTCTGGACTCGCCGCGCTAGAACCGGAGGACGATGCTGTGCCACTCGTGCTATCGATGGGTTCATGTGAAGGAGGAAGAGTAGAAGCTGGGCTTTCAATGTAATGCTCAAAGGAGCGTTTAAAAGATGTATTGGGCAGCGAAAGATGAAGCTGGGGAGGATTTGTGCTTGAGGGAGGAAGAGAAAGATGAAGCTGAGGAGGATTTGTGCTCGAGGACATGGTGTCCTTGACAGAGAGGTGTGACAGCCAGTGACACCGTGAAAGGCCGTAAGAGCCACAATCTAATCTCTGACCACTGGCATCAGTTGTAGCTGAAACATCAAATATCCCTTGCTTCCTACCCTCACTGCAGGGCAAATCCCAATGGGCGGCTCGACGCTCCTCCGCTCTCTTCTCCTTTCCCTTGGCTTGTCTGCTGTAGTACACGCCCAGGGTCTCCGACGTGCACCTGCCTTGTATTTCCGCCAGGACAACAATGGCTCATCAAGTTCTTCCTCGTCGGGGTCAACGTCTAGTGCTGCTACCTCCAGCTCTTCCCTGACATCGAGCTCTTCACATACGAGGTCGTCGAGTACCCAAACCTCGAGCAGTACCCTCGTCTTGTCGTCTACCTCCCCGTTGTCTTCATCAACATTCACCACATCTGTATCATCCACGTCGGCAACCACCGCCGCACCTCAATCCTCTTCCTTCTCCTCCCCCTCCTCCCTTTCCTTGCCTCCGTGAGTTTTCTGGAGGACCTCCTTCAAACCGGTGTTGATATTTGGTAGTTCGTCCTCGTCCTCGGCCTCTGCTTCCGCCCAGACGACCACGAGCCTACCAAAGGGAGCAATTATAACCCCTCAGACGACTCCAACCAATACTCCTACTACCAACGATGACTCGCCAAACCAAACAGATACAGATACAGACGACCAGCCCACGTCCTCGGGTGGGGCTAACAATGTCGACGCTGCGTCATCTGGGTATGTCGTTACTTTCCCCTTGCTTGTAATTCGCTTTAACACCGCGCGATAATTCAGATTCTGGGGTAACAAGGGCGAAGGCAAGTCCCTGTCCCTTTTCCGAACTTGATGACATTAACAATGGGTTTCAGTTGGTGCTACCTTCACTGTAGTCGCCCTCGTCGTCGTCGGAATCCTCGTGGGACTAATGATGATTCTCCGTCGGCGCAGCGCCGCTCAAAACAGCGCGCGCGATACCTTCTTTGATACCAAAAGTCCTATGGACCGAGCCGAGCGTCCACCCTCTCCCGGACCGAGCATGGTGTCCCTCGGGAACGAACCGATGGACGCCCACGCCACGGCATCTCCGAACTACGGCATCGCCGATCAGTACCTGGTCGATACCACCGACTATAACGTCTACCCCCCTGGCGCGGCCTACGCCCCTGCTGCTGACCCTGCTGGCGAGCAGCAGTACTACTATGGAGACAACACTGCTGCCCCGCAGCAGCATTACACGGACAATACCAATCTCGCCCCCCAGCAGCCCCAGTATTACGGCGAGCAGCAGTACTCGCCCGACCACTTAAACCCATCCGTCGCCGCATACTACGACGAGGGCAATGCATACGAGAGCTACAACCAGCACTACTCTGCTGCAGATGGCGGGAACGGATACAACGTCTCCCCTGCGAACCACCGGCCGTCGCTCTCACCGCACCCGTACTCGCACCCCTCCCACGGTTTGGGCGCGCCTCCCAGCTTCCGCGACCAGAACGGCCGCGACTCGTACCAGCCGTCCATCGATTCGTTCTACGGTGCCGCAGGCACGGCGCGTTAGACGGTCCCATGGAATAGTACAAATTTAATGGCTGTTTGATTTATTCGCTTCATTATTCCTGTGTATTTTTTCATACTAAGCACGCTTTCCCCCAAGCGGTGGCGAGAGCGTTCGAGGCAGCTAATCACCGCAAATAGCACACGGACCACGGTTGACGGTTGTCATGGACGACTACCGAACGCTGAGAGCGCTGTGTTCTCTATCTGTAGACCGGGTATAAGTACACACATACCATGGACATTGCATTCTTCATTCGATTAATTATTCACCTGCATATCAGTACTACACAGTATACATATGTACAATACAGGATTTGCGGAGCAGAGATCAGATAGCAGCTTAAACCCCAATAATCGAGGGTGGAGTTTCCCGCGGGAGCACCGCACCAGCTAAATTATCCCGCATTAGAAGGTACGGCAAAGGTAAAAATCGGCGCTCACCGTTTATATTCCCAGCCTCGAACAGCTTACCATTCAACTCGAACGACCGGACGTTTGGATTCTGCTCATATATCATGCGCGCGTTGTCGAACGAGGCCCACGCATCTTCCCGCGCCGCCGCCGCGCCGCGGACGCGCAGTGATACGTGCAGCAGCGCGGGGAAGCGAGCAATCCAGCGCGCAAGCGTCTCGAGCTCGCGCGCCGTCATATCAGAACTCTCGCTATACACGATCAGGCGCGTAATAGCTCTTAAGGACTTGATCAGCTCCTCCTTGGGCACCAGCGCGAGATCCGCAGTCATCTCCGCATCGGAGCGGCGCCCGCGGTGGATCTCGAGCGTCAGCTCGGGCGCGAGGGCGTATTTTTCCAGCCGGCGGACGATGTCGGAGACGAAGCGCCCGATGTGGCATACACCGCGGGGGCCGATGGCCATGATGGGCCTGCGCGGGGTTATGCAGACTGCTTTGATGCTCGGGAGGGAAGATTTTTTCTGGAGGAGGTGGTAGATGAAGGTGGATGGGGCGTGGAGGTGGGTTAATTCGGGCAATTTGGGGATGGGTGCCGAGTCTGGATAGGAAGATTGGATGCGCCGGCTATACTCCGTGTACCCGATGGTAAGAAATTTTAGGCGCGGTAATTTGCCTAGAAAAAGTAAGATGTCGATACCGGATATTCCGTACAGATTGGAGAGGGTAAGCGATGTTAGAGTGGAGACAAGGGCTGCTACGGGGGGTAGTACGGCCGCCCATATTTTTTGCAGGAGCGTGACACCGTGAATCTCAAGAGTAGTGATCGGGGAGTGTCGAAGCACAGCGAGGAACCAGCTAAAACATGGTGGAACGAAGAGGGCCGTAGACTCGATTTTGAAATGAGTGAGAGTGGATGCCGAACGCCCTTCATCATCAAGTTCCATCGAAACCATCCCTGCGTCCGTCTGCCACACCTCGCATGCATCACTTGGCCCTGTGGACAGATTGGCAGGCAATAATTGCCGTACGGCGTTGCGGAATGCACTGACAGGTCGGTTAACGAGTGGGTTCGGACGAAGCTGGCACCCTTCATAGAAGAACCTTCCATATCGCAAGGTAAGCGTTGTGCAGCCACGCTTGAGTATGGTATTCAGCAGTTCCCCGAATTCCAACGCCCATTGCTCGACACCGTCCCCGTCAGCGCCGCAGGAACTTCCCTGTGTGTCCAATACAAGCGTCATCTCCCGAATGAACGCGAGTCTCGCAACAAGGACGCGTAGGCGACGAATGTGCGGGACAAGAGGATGGACGGTTTCATAGTGGGGTAATGAACAGGATAACTTGGTGATCGAGGGAATGAAGAGTGCCATCTGAAGTGCAGAGACACCGTCTCTTCCGCGGTAGAGCATAGTAACGTTGGCGTTCTGTGTCGGGTCCTCCATCCCGTGAGCGGCGAAGAAAATAGGAAGCGCAAGATGGTGTAGTCTCTGGCAAAGCATGGATATAGATAATAGGGCCTCTGAGGAAAGATGTCCTAGTATGAGTAGAACCAGTTCGTTAGGAAGATCGAGCAGGCGCGCCGTCTCCGTCATTTTGTTCGTATGTCTTTGGGCTTATTCGTGAACCTGCAGGTGACTGGCTTACTCGTTTTACCAGTATATTCGCGAGGAGTATACCAGAGAGGTGGATGGTCCATGAGCAAGTTGATGAGCGTCTCTCTGCCGGCATCCTCGGACCAGAACACCGGTTGCCTAATTGAACCTTCTCCGGACCACCATGTTCGGACGCACTATTAGACTCAAGCAAGGTTCTGCAAGAAAGACTTTGCCAGAATCCCACACATCCGGGGATTTCTTAACGGAATGTGTGGTTTTTTTCCTAACACAGTGCACAGGCAACTCACACGCGCGTTGCAGATAAAATATTAAAGAGTACATGTTGGTACGACTCGGAGACGGTCAAATCTGAGTGGAGAACACGAAATCCGCCTGACCAGGGCGTATCAACACGACACTGGCTTCCTCCAATATGGCGAAGCTTTCGCCGTTGGACGGAAGTTGGAACCCGAGAACGTGGTGCATCCCCTGGAGGGGAACATTGCCCCACAGCATAAGCTGGTGAACACTGTAGCCCTGTGGCATGGGCACTGCCTTACCCTCCTGAACAAAGTCGAAGAAGAGCATCTGCCTGTTGCGTTCGATGCCCCCAGGGAATAACCGTATGGAATGAGTGTCGTTAGGGATGGGCAAGAGCTTGAGAGCGGGCTCGCCGCCGTCATCGGGTTTCCGCTGCATGCATTCAGTTAAAAGATTCGCGCATGGGCCAAATTAAAAGGTTACGCACCCCCAGTACTGGAATTATCCCGCTTTCGGGGACCATCTTGTTGGAATTCTCTATCCATGTCGCCTTCGCCGTGGCTAGTTCCTGAGGAGTATTACAAGTAGGTTTGAGCATCCACTCCAATGTGGTGTCGCTGATGGTGGGCAAACCTGCGCGGGCCAAAACATTGTTGAAGTTGCATTGGATAGGGGCTTCATCGGTACCGGGGTACTGAAAGTCGCCAGCGTTGCCAATGGCAGGGGTGGTCGTCTGTCGGCATCGTAAGTAAGACATGGGTTGCATCCAGCACATAGACTTGCTTGGTAGCCTGAGTGGGGCATGGCTGTTAGTGTTCAGTAGTTTCCCATCAATAATATCCTTCCGCGTTTGGAATTGTTCCGAACCACCATGTTCAGACGCATTATCCGACCAGTCAGACTCAATGCAAGGTTCTACTCGAGACAAGCCTTTCTAGAACCTATTTTCACACATCCGGGCATTACGTGCCTCTCTCTGAACCGTCCGGAGGCAAAGAATGCCATCTCATTGACCCTCCTCAAGGTGGGTCATCCAATTCGCAAACTGAACTAAACTTCGATCTACGCGTAGGAACTTCACGAGAGCTTGCAAGCCGTGCGATCCGATACCAGGCACGCCCCTTGGTCAACTTCTGTTGCTCTGGGATCTTACCCAGGCGCAGCGTCCGGGTACTCATTCTGCGTTCGACGACCCCCGGCGCATTTTGCGCTGGCGCGGACCTCGTCGAACGCCGATCAATGTCCGACGCGCAGGTCGCCGACTTTCTCACAAATCTACGTGCTGCTCTCGGTCTCCTAGAGTCCCTTCCTATGCCAACCATCGGCGCAATAGATGGCCCCGCACTCGGCGGCGGCCTCGAAATGAGCCTTGCTTGTGACTTGCGGGTTGCAGGTACTTCTTCCTGATTTCTTGGACCATGAATTCAAAGCGCTCGTCTAGCGTTTGGAGTTCAGAAATTAGGTTTGCCAGAAACCGGTCTTGGGATAATCCCTGGTGCAGGCGGCACTCAGCGGGCAACTCGCTTATTAGGCCAGAGCAAAGCGAAGAATCTTATCTTCACCGGTCGCCTACTGACCGCACAGGAGGCACTTGAGTGGGGTATGAAATATTCTTAGCCCGAACTCTCCATTAATGAGCCTAGGTCTGGTTGACTACATTTCCGACCCTGAGTCTACTGCGTTCGACAAGGCATTGTCGGTAGCAGAACTAATAGCACGCAATGCCCCTCTCGCGGTGAGAGCCGCGAAGCATGTAATTTCGCGATCTGAGGACTTGCCCTTGGAAACTGGTCAGTTCGGCCAGCTATGTGGTGGCTGTATGCAACACTGAGTCGTATTCGAAAGGACTCGACTTCGAACGCGCAGCATATAATCTCTTAATACCGTCTCACGATCGAGTCGAAGCATTACAGGCATTCAGAGAAAAGAGGCGGCCGGTTTTCAAAGGAGAATGAATAATCGTACAACAATGTCCTCGTAGGAATAAAAATACAACATTCATCTACATCAGCCAAACCGAGAACTGAGTGAAAACCCTCCGGCCGAAAACCCTCCAGCAAAGCCGCTAGGGATGCTCGGCATTGTAATGTTTTCGCCAAACTTGAGCCCTTCTAACTTCAAACCCTCCACTTCTTTCATAATCATACTCAGTCTGCCAAACCGGTCCTTGAAACCTCCTCTCCCAGTGACGGATTCTTCCCCATAGGCATCGTTGAAGCCCTTTTCGAACTGGCCCCAGTCACTGCGTTGGGCAATATATGGTTTCAAAAGATTGGTGTCGACGCGTCCCAGGTAGTTCTCCGTGATGTACGACTTGAGGGTTTCGGGTTGGATGAGGAAGATATTGCCGAGTTGACGAATAAACTCGAATCGTTCATGCAGAGCCGGGATACCGAAGGTCGCAATGGTATCTTGATACGATTTGATATCCCTGCACAGTATCTGTATTAGTACTCGGATAAGAACGGGTAGAGCAGACGCACTTTGCTAGCATCAGTCCTCCGGCATCGCTCACAGGGAACTTGCGCAGATGCTCAAGAAGAAGGCTAGGTATATTGGTCAGGCATTCGATTGAAATGACAGGCTCGGTGACTGACCTGTGGAAGGAGACACCGACTTCAGTCAGAAAGACCTCAAGGTTCTTGCCGCTCATGCTAGACTTGGCTGCGTCCCGAACTCTCTCTAATGTCTCGCAACATGCAAGACACGGTTCAGTATTCACTCGGCTAAACGCGAAGTCGTCATTTTTCGGTTTGAAGTCGTTCTTCTTCTGCTTCGCAAGATGCGAAGAAAGCGACGAGATAATGCCTGTAACAGGAAGGTGAGCAACGCAGAAGCTGAGATAGGGTAAAACACATGCAGTCGGTAAGGCGCTGAGTCAACATGTTGGCGCCGCCCTCCAGGCGACTGACGGTCTGGTTATTGAAGACAACCATCTCACGGCGGATCGTAACGGACGAGCTCGCGAGCGGGAGTAAAGCCGTATTAACATACTGCTGCCACAAATGGCAAATGAGAGCGACCAATCGCAAAACCGTTAATGGCTGCAGATTCGGTTCAGACCTCGCATCGGCGGCGTCGATACGCGCCTGCGCCCTACAAACAGAGCAATCAGTTGGCACAGCGCTAAAACAGATGAATTATTTCACGTTTCAATGGCTGCTTCCACATATGCGTTTCCAATAGCTTCCGATAATACTCGCAGGAGAGCGAATGTGTGTTTGGCACTTGTGGTTATTTAGAGCGAATTTTGGTCCACGGATGTGCACTTACACGTCGGTGGAAGGACTCAACTCAACACAACGTCCCATCGCTTCAGCATGCCATTTAAGCATGGTTTCGGCGGTTTCGACGTTCAATAGACCGTCCTCCTCTCGCACCGGTTCGTCATCGGCCTTTTCTTGTTTTTGCGTGGAGGTGATACCTCCAAAACGCATCAGGACAGCCGCAGCTTGAGCCGAAGTTGACGATCCTCCTCCCGTGGAACTAAGCTGGTTGATCATAGTATCGAACATGGACGATTTCCCTGGCTTCTGAGTTCTTGCCTGCAATTATTCGTTACATGGAAGAAAAGAAGCGCACAAGGAAATTACAAACGTGATAACGGGAGAAATTAGCGAGAAGAGTCGAGTATAAGGTGCCAAGGCTTCGACTTTCCCGCTCTAGATATCGTTGACCTTCAGTGTAAGGCACGAAAAGTTCTTCCATGGCGGATTCCAACATGGTGCTGACAGTCGCCGATGTAGCAGTTCCCGCTGTAGCTGATCCAGTAAGGGACCGTCGGAATTCGGTTGCTTCAAATGGCGCCCGTGGTACCACAGATGGAAGTTCGTACGTCTTGAGATCGTCTACCAACGCGGTGGCTTGAATATGCACAAGTTGAAGCACTCGAAGGTATGCCAAATCTGAGATGGACGATGCTCGATGGAGGAGCTGCTCCATATGTTGTTGTATCTGAGCGCAAGGCCGTCAGAGAAAGCTGGGTTTGTGAAAGCATTGCTCACAGACTGCGCAAAAACTCGCTGCAGGAACACCTGCATAACGACTGGAGGGTTCGGAAACACAGCCTTGACGATTTGGGCCTCGGTATCCACAGTCGCCCGGATTTCCACGAAAAGATCTGTTAAGCCGGTTTCGCTTTTCGGGGGACTGGCGTCCGGATCTGGAAGAGTGCTCCATCTGCGAACAATTTCAATCGAGAAGAACAAAGTAGCAACTACCAGTAGCTTACAAAAGGGTATCCTCCACCGGTTTGGTGTCCCGGACGTGGTTGATGAAGAAGTCGTGTTGATTAACGTAGACTTGTACACAGGATGCACCGCCGTTGAATTCTAACAGGGTTTGGGCGCAATGCTATTGTAATAGGTTGAGAGGAGTGCTAAAACGCGGGTGGTGAAAACGTACATGCATCATCTTCGGGTCTCCCCGTCGATAACATCTGTCAAACAGATTCAACATCTCCTTCTCGAATTTCTCGCAATATTTCTCGATATTTTCTCGAGTCTGAAGACAAAGTCAAAGCCGAAAAACTTTCGAAATCACCTCGCACGAACCTTATCAGCAGTTGGAAGGTCCACCTCCTTCGCGACTGTATTGAGTCGTCGCAGCAAAACAGCGACCTGACGTCGTCCTGCTCTGCCCTCCTTCCTCAGCGTATCCAGACGAGTGGTGTCTCCACGGGAGAATTGATTGTAAAAGTCTATCAAGTCGTACGCAGCCTGAGCACGTTGCCGTTCAATATGAACAGTTTCCAGCTGTTCCCCTGGGCGGCGGACAGTGTCAGAATATAGACGATCAATGTGTCCTGGAGCGCACCAATTCTCACAGCAGTACTGCTGACTTCATTCATTCGACTTTCCATCCCCGCAAATGAATTGCCAACAGTCTGGGAAGTGAACGTTGGGTGAAATGAGAAGCAAGTCAGTGGTGCCCGCACCTCGAACCCACGATTCAGCTCTGCCATTTTCTTGGAATATTCCCTCTCAGATATCCTCACACTCTTCTCCATCTGCTCAGTCTTCGACTGCACATCTTTCCGCACAGCAATGAGTTTGTCAACCGCGACCTCAAAGGTGTTGATAAATGGTTTGGGGTCGAAGGCTGGCGAGAGAAAGTCAGACATTCATTCCGCAGAAAAGAGGGACAACCCACGGCCAGAGCTTCCCTTGGACTGGGCAATCAATTTCTCGGAAACGTTGCCTATGAATTCAGTGACATCGAATTTCGCCTGTTAAGATTGTCCGCTCCAGTTGCTGAGGGCATCGATGGAGAAAACCAACCTTGAAAGCCGATAATTGCAGATGTTCCTCAACGCTAGGGTCCAGTGTAGGAGCAGCTGGAGGCTGTCTCGACATTCGATTCCAAGTGCAATTGATGGGAGTCGCCAACCCAAATCGGGATGATTGTTATGCATTGCTTTATCTCACCGTCTCCCGCGTTTAGATTAGATTAGATCTGTTTATACTTGTATACCAGTGTCTCGATTTCGGAAAAAAATCTATTCAGAACCAAACCAACCTCGGCCTCATGGATGGACACCCCCTGAAGGCCCTCTTACAGCTCCAGCTAGGCTCCGACTCGTATGCGGTTCTTCATTTGCCGTACATCCTCGCAGCCCTGACTGCTCAATCCCTTCTGCCCTCTGCACACTCGACAAAATGGACAGCCCGAATCAATTCCCTGCTCCATTCCAAATCCCCGGATGCACGATGGGCTGGTCTCTGTTTAGCTCACAAAACCTCTGTACTGTCAAAATCCACCATGATAGAATGCGCACAAAGTTGGATCGGTGTTGCTTTACCTGTTCTTTCAGTCCGTGAATTTATTGCCATGTTCGCTCGCGCCTCATTCTTTGCCCACGAAGAAAAAGGAATCGCCTTGTATAATAAGTGCATCTGTACGCCTGCTTCGAGTGATATTCAGTGCCGCGACGGATGTGCCAGAATTCCAAAGACAAGTCGCAACCCCGAATATATCGAAATTTACAGCTGCGTTGATACCCTTGGCTGAGAAACATGTCGACACTGAATTGAAAGTGAGCAAACAGAAAATCATTTACATTGCCATTGACCTCGGCCAGATTTTGATCTTGTCGACCTTGGCTCTGATAATTCCGTTGTATCCTACTCTGCACAGATCATCCCACTCCGCTCTGTCTGCTCTGTCTCTCAGCTTTTTAAACGGGAATCCATTCAAACCACCAAGCCTCCCGCTCACCAGGACTGCGTCGCGACTGTATGCGGTTCTTCATTTTACAGGCGGCAAGGTTGGTGCAGCCAACCTGTGGAGAAAATCAGTCGACGATACGTTGGCATTCGGTTGGACTTCTTTTCTTTCTGTCAGGTCCACGTTCCTTGTTGAAGGTACTTCGAACGCGAATTGTCTGATAGTTTCTGAGAATTACTTGCAGGACGTGTACCGCAGCCACCAGCTGCCACTGAAGAACCTCTCATATCATTTCCGCTGAACACGGACAGGCTGAGGTGCTGTGTTCTCGTTCTTTGTGACCTATTAAAGTATAAGCCTCCCGTCCTGCCGCGGCGCCAAGATAGCTTATCATGTTCAAAGAGCAACGACACACCGACCAGTTCAGGTGCCATTGGGGCCTTTGACTAAATTTTCCTTGGCGCTTCTCAGCTGTAAGACCGACCAGACGGTGAGTTGAAGAGACTATTTTTTTCTCTGGTCAGCACCTGAATGACTTCAGGTCGACCGACATGTCGATCCTGCAGTACGTGCTATGGAAACGGCCGTCACCCCACAAATTTGGAAGATGGCCTGTGATCTCATAACTTGCCTTGCGACTTGGTATTACCTTTCACCACGACATTATACCAGTTTTTGACTCAATAACCCAAGTGTTCGCCATCATTTGAGCTCAAGCCTCGCACGAATAGCAACGTGTATCGCTTTCCAGCTAGAACAAAAACTCACCTCGCAAGTTTCATCTCCACTATCGCATTTTAATCTCATTGTCTATCCAGGTCAGAAAGGCTACCGTTCTTGGATACCCTAAATGTCGTCCTCGCAAAATGCCACCCCCTTCATTCGACCGTGATTGTCAGCCGTTTGGCGAGAGCTATCGTGCCTTTGTTTTCTGTGGTGCTTGCCAAGCAACCGGATGCTCGGGAGAGCGAGGGTGACGCACAAGGTCGTAGCAAAAAGAGTAAAAAACGAGCGCGCGAATTCGAAGGCGATGAAGTCTTTAACATCTCCCCCGACGTTGTTTGTCCGACAGTAGATGAAGGCAAGTCATTGCTTTCAGCATTTGGCGGTACGCAATCTCTCCCCTCGCCGCTTCAATCAACTAATGAGTGGTTAGTGATACGGTTGGTCTTGCAAAACCCAAATCTTTCTCCTGCGATGCAGTCCATTTCATGCCGAGCCATATTGTCCATTCAGCTTGTGTTGCCGCAGATGTCCCCAGCGTCACTTTCCGCCGACCCCAAACTACATCCATTGCTCCTTCAACGAGTCCAGGAGCTGAGTATAGAACTCGGCGCGGGTTCGACGTGCGGCATGAGCAAGAGCCTCGGCCTGGTCGTAGGAGCAAGTCTTCGAGATTCTCACGTTCGTACTTGCCTTTCATCTTCTCGTTCTTTCGGCTGATTGATACAATAGCTTCACCGAGATCTCGAGGTGCTCTTACACCCGCGACTACCTCCATTGGTGCGGTCAATGCCTTACATCGAGTCTCTATCCCTCTTTCGTGCCGAAGAAAGTCAAGAGGAGAGTGAAATGCGCCAATCGCTAGGCTTAGTTTCTTCCGCGACAGACGAGATCATAGCTGAACCACCAGCGCCCCCCGCTGCTCCGAGAGCAAGTGAAAATCCCTTAGTACCGCCCACCGTCGAAGTATCAGCTATCGCCCTGTCCCAGCCGCCCCAGCCGCTACCCGAAACCTCGGCTCGTGACGACCGAAGGATCGAAACAGTAGCAGAGCCAGTCTCTTGGCCCTTGACAACAAAAACCACCAACCAAACGCCGGTGGAAATTGACATCCCAATTTTGGTTGAGGAAGAGAAAAACGAGGAGATGCCTGCCATCGATTTGGGTTCTGACTCGGATTCTGATCTTTAAACGCGAATGTCGTTTTTCGGTTTCCTTTCCGTTCGGACGCGCCTCCGCTTCGGTTTGTTGCTGGTTGCTTCCAGCTCATCTTCGTCCGACTCTTCGTGTTCAGTAGACTGGACAACACCACCATGCAATTTTTGAATCTACCCAATAGTGAATAATTGCTATAATTTTTAGGAGCCCCACCTTTTGCAGAAATGCTTCTGCCGTTAAATTATCAGGGTCCAGAACTTTTGCGCGTTCAAAATATGTCTGAGCGCTCCGGAGTAAGGTGGGATTGAACTGCGAAACTAAGCCAAAATTCATCTGGCTGTGAGAAAGGGAATGGGGAGCCAAATCGTACGCTCTGAAGTTCGCTGGCCGATGTACATGGATAATAGACCGGCATAAACGTGCAGGACTGCGTTGTCCTGGTAAGGAAAGGACGGAAGATAGCTGGAACCACGGTCACAAGCGTGCAGAAAGGAATAAAATGACTCTCTGACAGTTCTAATTCATCCAAAGCATCTCTGTGCTGCTCAGCAATAATCAGGCGAAGTACTATCTCTCTCAGAAGGGGTTCTCGCTAAAGAAAGCGTGTGTTTAGCGAATGGTGTTCTCGAAAGGTTCTCTCACATCCTCAGGATGCTGGAGCATCATAAGACGCAGAAATTCGACTGCTTTATGAGGTTCTTCCGGATTCTTAGCGTTGAGGATGTGCACACTCGTGCTCCATTTCGTCTGCGCGTTTACTTCCTTACAGTGGGCGAGCATGGTCCAAGCTCTACTTGCCCTTTCGAAATCGTTTCGTTGTATGCAGATATGCATTACATCGTATAGGCGTCGGATGTGAGTTTTCCGTGCTGAGCGAGCTTCTTTTGAAACTGAAGTGGGAGTAAAGACGAAAGCCATGATTTCAAGCTCGTGGCAAACAACGACAACTTTACTTGAATTTCGCCACCGCTACATTGAACGACGCGGCACTTTTGGCCTGCGCAATGGACGATGACTTGACTTTTGGTTCCTCCGTCTGGGGGTTATCGGAGCCCGTGTTGCCGCCTCCGAGCCAGCCAAATTTTATTTCTTCCTCCCCACGATTGGATGACTTCGATGACTTTGGTTCACCTACGGAGACTACGAAGCCCGCCGCAGAGGATGACGACGACTTTGGCGACTTTGGCGATTTCGGTGATGTAGAAGAAAATCCTCCAGGACCAGAATTCAGTGAATCGGGGGATTTTGAGATTCCTGAGGCAGGGCCCTCATTCCAGACGAGCTGGAAAGCTTTGAATTTAGATCCTATGCCAAGTAAAGTGGATCTCCGGGAACAAGTGGATGAAATGCTTGCTCCGATTTGGGGGAACGTGGATATCTCCCGAGTAACGACAAAAGAGGGCATCAGGGAGGTTGAGGGTATCAGCCAAATACTTATGAACCCTGAAAGGTACGCGTTTTTTTGGGGGATGTACCTACCGTCTTGTTGATCTCGAGGATTCCAGCCGAGAGCTTTACACGATGCTTGTCCAATTACCACCACCCACGAAACCGCCAAATTGGACGCGTTCGCGCATACGCAGACAACACTTGATCGCGCTGGGAATCCCTGTGAATCTGGATGAAGTCTTACCACCGCAGGCGAATGGAAAGCCTATGCCCCCTCTTCAGGTCACAACGCGGCCGATGTCTGCTCCACCTGGGCCGCATAACCATCCAGCACCGGGAGGCTCAGCGCCCACGCGGTCTGGAACCCCTCAACCAGGTGGCCGAGCCGAGCAATTTGGTCCGAAGCCTGAAATCGATAACGCGAAGATTGCGGAGTTACTCGCACTAGATTCAGGTATACTTCATCTCGATCTTTTGCGCAGAAATAATAAAATAAACAATTGACTCCCAAATAGAAACGCTATCCATACAGTCTCTATCCACGCTCGAGGGTTATCTCGCCTCCCTACGCTCGCAAACTACCAGCACGTCAACACTGCTGTCGCATCTTTTACAGACTCGGGAGTCTTTGCAGCAAGATTCGGAGACGTATAACGGCCTGATTGCAGAACTCGTGGGCGAGGCACAGAAGATAAAAACGGTGAAAGGACGGGTACCTAGTAGACGAGGTAGTGGCATGACCTGAAGGTTGTACTTTCAATGCAACTTGTAAATCGGCTCTAACTACTGCGATTCAGCATAGTTTCCGCCCAGCGTTGACCTTAGCGAGCCACGGCATAATCGAACGACTGCCTGAACGATTGCCTTGAGGAGTCCTGCCCCAAACCGAAGCGGACACTTCTGGGACATAAGCCAAGAGATGTTCTCCGCGATCCGAGCGATGAGTGGCGGCTGTCTCATTTCATGGCGTCATCCTCAGGGATATGCAACATGATGTCCTATCCTTTGTTTTGATAACGCCAAAATATCTATTTCTGAAGAAACAAATTTTCGGTGTATGTAGCACAACAGCAGGGAATATGGTACATTTCAGTTCATCTCCGATACCCCGGGGCGTGG
Source organism: Mycena haematopus (assembly GCA_029281435.1). Taxonomy (NCBI): domain Eukaryota; kingdom Fungi; phylum Basidiomycota; class Agaricomycetes; order Agaricales; family Mycenaceae; genus Mycena; species Mycena haematopus. Next base: position 129,696 of record JARJCV010000108.1, read on the forward strand.
ACATTATGGCACCCTGTTCGTGTAACTGTCAGAGGAAAAACGTCGGAGAACGCGTTGTGATTATACTGCGCGTCGTGGAGCCAAAGAAAATCTTGCCCCAGGTTCCCGTTACAAATTGATTATGCGTTGGGCGTAGCTGCCGATGAGAACGCCGTGCACCACACTGCACACGACCTGCTGTTCTTTTTCCAGAAACAAGGAGCACGTAGATTGTCGCCGTCCAGGCCGCGTCGCACATGTAAATCATATCAGTCTGTCGTGAGCGCACTAACCCGAACTAGAGAACCCCTTCTTGACGGCTGTTGAAATACGAGAAACGAGAGATATTTACCACTGTGGGCACGGAGGTTGGATATTCTGAGACCTTCTGACTTGATACGTAAAACATTTCTGAACTCCAAACCGAGGTGAGAAAACGAACTGCCTCTACTTCCAGGTGCAAAACCCGTATGGAGAAGCGGCCCAATGCCGATAAAAGCTACGCGGTCATGCTCCCTGTCCAGCGAGGCAATGGAGGTGGTGGTGCAAGCATGAAAGCATATTACAGTCCGACGGACGTCGGTGACGATTAGTGGCCAGGGGTGAATATACGGACAGGAGGAGGACTGGGTTGCAAAACAAATTTGTCGTTCTCGTGTCTGCCTGTGGGGCTGGCATGTAATGTAGTCTGCCTGCCAGACGTCTTTGTCCAATTACGCGTGGTCGTGCTAGAATAATAATAAAGTCAGACACTCGAGATATGTACCGTGGATCAACGCTATCGCGTCAAAAGTTTGCTATGTGTCATGCGTCGTTAGCCGAACCAAGGCCGTCAAGGCTATAAAACCAGTGAACGAGACACAATGTGCTCGCTGTCGACTATCCTTGAGCAAATGTGCTATTGGCGTCAGTAAGCTTCGAGTGTTTATTTCAAATATTCTAACTGACCTCGCAGGCAGGGTGAGGAATACCCTCTCTTTATAGTATGAGGGCAGCTCTCACCTCGTTTGATATGTAGGTGAGGAATTACTACACCCAATGCGGCCACGCCGTGAATTTAGTCTGTCCATCTCACATTCAGTCCGAATAAAGTTACTGACTGGCGTTCCACAGATAGACGAAGAGGTAATTCCAACTCAGGGCTAAGACGTGGTTTTCAGTTAACCGTCTGCGTGGCTGCAGATTAAATGTGATTTGGTGCGCTGCAAGTTCAGTCCCGCTCACCCAAGAAATTGTACTGGGCAAAATTGCATCCGAACATGTTGGCAATAGTCCGTATGAGTTCCACTCGACGATTGACTGGTCTCACAATCATTGCAGTCGTCAATCCCCGCAGCAATATAGTGCGTGCAATGAACCAACACTGACCATATAGCTGACCGAAAACTAGCACCCCATTTGAATAAACGGTGTGACGCGTGCAGGAAAAAATGTTGAGGGCAGGCCATAGGCTTTGTCTGCGACAAATAGAGGGAATCAATATATACACCCAGCAGGGGCAGGCAATGATATACAAGGATGGTCACGAAATACGACACTGTATTAGGCGTCCCCAATGTCATGTCTTTTCTTTAGCTGGGCAAGCTCTTCTTCTCTCCGCGCCAGGTCAGCCTTTGCGGCGGCTGCATCTTGTTTCGCAGGCATGTGGTAGAGTACGACGATATACCGCTCCTGCAGATGGAAACCGTTCAGGTGGTCGAGGGCGTTTTTGGCCTGAAATTGATTCAGTGACTCGAGTGGTGCAACGTGGAGGAAGGAACGCACATCCATAACATCGTCAAAAACAACAAACGCGGTTCCCTTGGTCTTTTGCTCATTTCCGATGCGAATTTGGCGGATAGTGCCGTACCTGCCGAACAGGTCGTACAAATCTTCGCCAGTAATCTGGTAGTTCAGATTCTTAACAAAGAGGATACGATTTGCACCCGGCGGAAGCTATGTGTACGTTCAGTAATGTGGAATGGCAAGGGAAAAGTCACACACCGCAGGTCTGGCAAGCGCCATGGGATTCACGGAAGAAGAGCTATGTGGCTGTGTATCTAACGCCGCCTTCCCAATATGGCATCTTGAAGATCATCTTGGCCCATTATGATTTTGTGGGCGTCAGCTGTTTTTCTCTCTGTCTCTCACAAAGGGTGGCCAATAAATGATTATCTGAATTGTAGCGTATTTTTAAGACCTCCTCACGCGGCAAACGCGACTGGTCGAAATGTACAACACAGTAAGGTCGAGAGCCAAAACCCTAGTATAATAATAAATTTGGGCGGAAGGTAGCTGCTGTATTATTGTAAGGACGGGCGATTGAGTGAGGGACAACTATTCAAATGAAAAAATATCGGTACAAAAGGAGTTGAGAAAGACCATGGTCAACATGGCAGCAAACACTCCAGTCACAGGTAACTGAAAAGGGAGGGCAACGGCGCCGGAGTTCTTTGGAGTCGCTGCTGGGCTGGATCCAGACGATGATGTGGTGGTCACGTCGGGACCAGTGAGGAAGAACGTGCCCGCAAACGGCGCACCGAGGCCTAACTCATCGCTGAATGCAGTCATGTTGAAATTTGTGCGCGGCGTGGATGCATTGAGGATCAATGGGGCTTTCGAAGCGAAGTCTTCGAATTGAACGTAGACTAACACCATGTATCTAAGAGCACAAAATTTCAGCGGTGTTCATTTGCGAATTGGAGCGATATTATCTTACCGATGAGGATCCGAACCCGGCGGGGGCCCAGGAGGAAAGAATTCCGTTAGGGCTGCCGTGGTGTTCACGAGAGCACCAGTGCTCGCATTCCACTGATATCCTGCACCCAAGAAGTGGCGAAACTGTGCGAGTGAGGTATTTTGTGGTGTTGGTGCATCAGGGTCGAAAAGCGCCACCACAAATTCGGCATTAGATGCAGTGGTAGTGTCAGACACTGTCAGGAAGAATTGGGGCTCGTTGACCGTTTCTGATTGGCAGCGTTAGAGTCAGAGTCTCGCTTGAAAACAGTCGTGATTTACGTTGCGTCGTCAAAGCCACTCCCGGTGTGGCATTCACGACTTGTTGGGTCGTGGGAACAGTGAATACGACGTCAAGGAGCCCACTGGGCTCAAACACAGGGATGACACCGGGCACAATTTTCGCTTTGGAAAATGTCGTGGAAACATCTGTGAGGGAGATGTTGGTGACAGCGCGAATTTCGAGACTCGGCGACGGCCGAGCCAATGCGGACAGAAAGAAGAAAAAAGGAAGAACGGAGGAGGTGAAAATGGCCATGTCGATTTGCTTGCTGTTCAAAGAGAACGTGAACCACTTGACTTTATACTCGCTCGCATCTATCTATGGTCGCGGTGACACGGGCATAGTGCATTGAAAGCCGTGCCAGCCGCATACCATTTCAACTGGAAGACCGTGTTGATCACCGTGAGCCGTTAACCGCGAAGATCATTGACAATTGAAGGGCGTTGAAGGGCTATGAGCCACACAAGCTTCTCACTGAGACTTTCGATGGAGGTTAGGTTCAAGTTGGGTTTTCACCGGGATTTGCCGGATGCGGCAAACAGGTTCTCTTTGTCAACTTGGAGTCTTCTCAACCGAGATTGGTAGCACTGTTCGCCCATGTCGCTCCTACCAGCTCTCCTTGTGTCCGCTTGTCCAGGGCACCGATGTTGACAGCGTCAATGGACGACGGATTGACTTTAGCACGTCCTCTGGTTCAACGGTTTGCCCCCCCCCCAGAGCAATGGCTCTCTCTGGGGCGTGTATCGGTGGCTCTCCGCTGTGCGTAGTATAACGGAGGCGCACTGGCGGGAGGCAGCACGTCTCGCTGCGAAAAACGGGGCCTGCGACACGGACAACATCGGTGATAAAGGGAAGATCAAAAAGAGTCCAAAAGATTCTTGCGGCCGAGCCGCTTTGCGTTCATGTTGGTGGTTATACCGTTCGCCTTAACCTCGGCTTTCAGGACCGTCCAAGCGTCCTACCTTATCACCTCGTGCTCAGCCTCGGCATCGACGAGATGCTATTCGGTCGGTACGGTGCCGCAGCATTGAGGCGCGGTTGTATGTCGATTATTAATGCGCCTGTCTTGGATACGACTGTCTCACCTTGGGTACCTCGACTCCCGGAGGCTCAAATTTTGTGGTCCCAGAATTTTGGTTCCACCAAGATCCCAAATAAATAATTCCAAGGACTCGAACAAAGAAATGCGGAGGGATGCTCGAAAACATCCCTCAGTCCACTTAAACCAGTCCTCACTCCCCTGTACTTTGTCAAAAATCCTGATGCTACTGGTCCAGTGCCTTGGGACGGCGGCTTTCCCTTCTAGTTATCGGTGGCGATCAGCGCCATCCAAGGCAAGGCAGCTTCTCTGGTTAGTCGAACAGGGCGTGTGCGGACTCATGCACGCATGAGATTTTGTCCTAGCTGCACCTAATCACACCGATGTTCAAAATATTCATGCTCTGACCTGTTCTTCCCTGCGTTCTACTTACCCTCAACTACCAGTTCATTCTCGGGATCTGGATCAATCATTGAACTCTTCAGTGTCGTTTCCAACCCTTCCGTCTTGGTCCTGCCGCAAACACGTCTGCATTATATGCTGTGGCCAATCTTGTCGACGTTGTTATAGGTCATGGCGCTGTCTTTTGGAGGGAAAATACAAACGCTGAAAAATAAATTACTCAGCCGAGTACAACTTGTATTTCTAAGTGTGCGATTCGCTTCTAAAGTGTATAATTCAACTCGCTTCATCGACTCCCAATGAGAATCCTAAGAAATATAAGCTCGGGTTGTATTATCTGTTTTGCCGTCCAGCACGACACCTCTATTTTATGCGGTGCATCAACTCCTCTACGTGTCGGCATTCGTTGTTCCCTCGCACGCAGACAACCGTTCCCTCCTTTTCCTCCGCGTCTGGTATAAGGCACTTGATGTCTTCGGCATCAGGGCACGGGCAGTCTATGGGGCTGCCAACACAGTCCAAAGTCGCTGGACAGAGATAATCCGAGCATGACACTGAGAGCGTCGAAATAACGTATAAGTCTCGGACAAACGAACGAGAAAACGGAATACAAACCGCTCTCAAGATGTGCGGCCCATTGGGATGCACCGGAGTGGTGTTGCTGCTGCTGTTGCTGGTGCTGCTGCCCGAACATACTATCGAAAAATTGGAACTGGGCTGCAACCAGTTGGAGGAAGAACAAAAAGACCAAGGCAAGCGCGCGCGACATGACCGCAGGAGGTGAATTCAGTTTTTGGCACTTTCCTGAATTAGATGAAGCGACGTGTCCATGTCCGCATGCCCGGGCCGCACATCCGACTCTTCTTTCCTCACCATTGCACTATGAGCTTGCACCGATTTTGGGACCTATTGAAATTTATCAACTGGTCAACATCCCGCGCTTGAGGAACCTTTCACTTAGTCTGACTGGATGCTGTGAACATCTACAGATGTATATAGGCCAGGCTGCACGACAAAATCAAATTACACCTTGATTACACCTAAATGCGACATCGGATATCTATGCTGTGTTCGCTCTGGGACCCACAATGCAAATTTATCGAAATACGATATGGCTTAGCTCGGTGGTCGAGGCATTGTCGTTCACAACCACCCCACGTTGGCTGTCGATTTAGTACTGCCTCTAGTTCAATTCGAGATCCGGTGCCCTCGCCCCGACCTGAGTGAGCTAGCCCCTATGACTTGACGCAATTCAAAAGTCCCTGTCTCGAGTTGCGTTCGCTCACATATAAACACATCCTTCTGTTCAAGGTCCCCCGCAACTCCTCTACACAGTGGTGAGCCATTTTTTTCAGAGCATGTAACACGAGCTCAAAATCTGCAGATGCCTGGGCACAAAATTAACAACCGGTCCAACCAAATCATCTTCTGCTCCATAACCAGCAAGTCTCGGTTTGGTGGGAACACTAGCGAGTACGAGCTCAAGCCAGACGAGAACAAGGAGTTCGCGCGCGATGGCTGGGAAGATGTCACCATCCGAAATAAGCAGAATACCCAGTGCACAGCTCTCTGGATTAACCGCGGCGGACCAGCTTTGATTCACTTCGACGGCTTCGACAAACCGCTGACGATCTACAATGATTACCAGCCTGAGCCTGGTTTCACTATCAACAACCTTTCGCCGCGCACCGTCATGTGCTTCGTCTCGACCAGCACTCGCGCTGGCGGGAACAGCGCTTGGTTTGCGATCCCCCCTGGGAACAGCATGGAGCGTCCGCGTTCCGGATGGGAAGCCGTCGCGTTCAAAAGCCAGGACGAAAAACAGAAGAAGGGCGAGTTTATTGATAATAAAGGCCGGCTCATCACGGTCGATTTTCTCGGCTTCGACGAAGACCTTGTTATCCATGAGGCGCCGGAGGACTTCATCGCGGCCGAGCATTATGCTGAAGCCATCAAAATTGCGGATCGGAGCTACGCGGCTGGGGACTCGAGAGCGTCTACACCCGGAGGGCTTACTGCCTCCATCTTCAAATGCGACACGCTTGAGTTTCTCACCACCGGTACGTTTTGTATACCTTCTCTCAGCCGCGAACGTTCTGATTCTTCGAGGTAGGTAAAAAGGGACCCAGCCTCGGAGACCACAACCAGATCTACACCCTTGGGTTGCTCATAAATCATTTGAAGTACGGTCTCGCGGAGCCGGCCCTCGTTGTCTCAGTGACACCCGACTGGGTCAAAGTCGCCGCGTACACTTGTGAATTCGACGCGATTGTCGTCCTCGGGTTCCCCATCAAGGCCATCGACCTCGTCACGCCAGAAAAGACGCGCCCCACTGTCGGCACCCGCATGCTCGTCGTGTCCCAGTTCACGCGCAGAGGAAACAACCCGAATAGACAAGGCGTACAAGGCGATATCACTGAGGGCCCGAAATCGTTGGGTACGTTACTCGATTCCCGTTTGGATTCAGTTCGTAACCTATTGCAGACAAGTGGTACAACTTCCATCCTCTGGTGGCACAATTCGTCTCGGACGACCATCATGCTCCACTGTGGAAGGAGCGGATGGATGAAATAGATGAAGATTTATGGAAAGATGTGTGGGAATACTGGGTCGATTGGAAGGCGAGCATTTCCCGAAAACATTCTCCTTCTCGTCCCACTAACCCAAACAATTACCAGGCTAGACACGGCGAAAACTACTTCCGTTTGGGCTGCCCAACCAAGATTCAAGACATGGCCACAACTCATGTCGACAGCTCACTTCCCGCATACGCTCCATCAGCCGCGGAACAATAGGATTTACACCCTGGCTAATCCTACAACAAGAAGACAAATCAAAAGGGGGCATGTCGAGGTCGTGAAGGGATTAGAGAAACATATGGGAAATAGATAGATGATAGATGAAAATGAAGCATTTTGGGTTTGATCTAGTTTGTCTCAGTCTTCATCGTCAATAGGAATGTCATCGACCTCTTCCGCCCACTGTCTCCGCAATTCCCGCCGCTCCACGTCCAACAGCTTTGGCGTAAGCCGGGTGTCCCTTGTCAACACGGCTGCAGTGCGGCGAGGTGTCGGCGTGGCACTGTTCGACCGCTCCCCAGTAAATGATCTACCGGGCGTGCAAGGCGTCGAGTTGGCCTTGGCCAGCTTTGCGTCAGGTGAAGCAAGACGGGCCTTGAGGTCGGAAGATGTAGGTGCTGTGACGGATTTACGCGGCTTCCGGCGCGGCAAAACGTTCTCCTTCTCCTCATCCTTCTGCGGAAGATCTACGCCAACGGTCATGGCGGGACCAGAGACGATGTACGCATCCTGGAGGACAGCAAATCCAGGGTAATGGATCGACTGAGGGTCGACTGGCGGTGGCATATCGCGCGGAGTTTGGGTTACAGCATCGCGAGAAGGGGTGCTTCCCGAAAAGTAGTCGCCCACTTCCTGAGCGTCGCTGGATAGGTGGGAGATAGATGTGGGCGACAAAAACGCGTCTGATGTCGTGTTTTGACGCGTCAATCGGGGTAAATGGGATTCTATAGCATTGGTAGGGGCACTGTGAGGCGAACGCACGCTCGCGGGTGAGTTTTTAGGTGGACCAAAGTCGAGCTTCTTGACAGGGCTATCACCGCCAGAGTCACGCCTCACAGGAAGCGCTCTGACGCGACTCGAAGTTTTGGAGGAAAAAATTCCCTCTTCCTCGAATATTCTGCGCTTCTGTGGGCTGAAAAGACTAGGGTCGCCTGGGGAGCGGACGCGTTTGTTGGGTCTTTCTGGGAGATTGGGGTTGGGAGGGAGAAAGAGGGCGAGTGGCAACTCCTGGAGCGGACCAGGACGGCGGATTCGAGCTGAAGACGAGGCTTTGGGCATCAGTGGCGCGAGCGTCGATGTGTTTCGCGTTGAAAAGGGTCGTGTTGAAAATTCCCACGTCGCTTTGTGCTTGTTGTGCCCAGTTGCCAAGGGTCCGGAGATAAGAAAAGAATCACTACAAAGTTTTTTCCAGAGGTTCGCTGCTTTCCTTCCATATCGGGAAGGTGGTTCCCACCCCTGGGCCGGACCGACGGGGCCGGCTCCCAAGACGTCAATGGATTGTAACTCCGTAAGTTGATGTCGGTCTTGCCGAGTCCCTGCCGAGTGCTCTGTATGCAAACTGTATGTGCATGCAGAGTTTCCCCGTTAATGTCTGTTTAAGTTACTCAATATCACAGTATTCAACAAGTCAAAGACACGCTTTCTTTGTTTTTTTTCCTTTTTTACCATTGAGGTGTGCAATGTGCGTGTATAAGTTTAAAGTGGAGGACGTGCTCACGAGTTGTAAAATTTCCATGCCTGAGCCGTGGCCCCGGAGCGTTCCGAAGATCACTGATGGCTGATGGCGGCGGGCTCGGCGGGATCGGCGCCTAGGATATCGACTGTACAGTAGAATTCAGGTGTATTTTGAAGGATGTATTGACTATTGACTACCTGGGTGGCCTACTGGGCAAACAATGCCATTTCAGACCCGAAAACTTTTGACCTACAAAAGTTTTTTCCAGCCAGATTAGCCGAGTCCTACATCCGAAGCCCTTGCAGTTGCTAACAAGTAAGGTCCTCAACAACTTGGACGAATGTACAGTACTTTTCACAGAGGTCCAGCTGCAACAGGCATCATCGCATCGAACACTCCCGTCCCCGACAGGTTCGGTGGTTGGATGTTTCCCGAAGGAGTCGTCAAATGATGGCTTACAGTGTCGCGTCAGACTCGTTGATGCTTCAACGATCATGATGCTTTGAGTATAGACTCGAACACAGCCGGACGCACAAACACTCATTTGATGACAGATCAAAGGGTGATGGGTGAAGCGACTGGTGGATAATCACCGGCAGCTAGTACGGTCGGAAGTTACCGAGGCAATAGTTTTGACTTAGAAAAATTTCGCGTTTGCCCCAAAATCAAACTTGCGCTAACGTCGGACATCGTGATTGGGAAGCGGAGCGCTAGGGAAATTGTGATAACACACGCTCATTCAATATTAGCGCACCTCGGACCACGGAAGACGATGTATTATCTAAAAGATAACGTCTGGTGGAAGACCATGTTGGATGATGTAAAGACATACTGCGACTCGTGTCAGGTGTGCAAGGGAGCGAAATCAAACAGTGGGAAACCTTACGGATTGCTACACCCTTTACAACCACCGAGTCGGCCTTGGCAATCCATTGGGGTTGATTTCGTAGGGCCATTGACCGCTTCAACAAATCGTCTTGGGACCTTTGACATGATCATGGTGGTAATTGAGCACCTAACCAATATGGTTCATTTAGTCCCGACGAAACAGACGTACTGCGCTAAGGACATCGCCGAGGCGATTTTCGAGCAGGTATATTCAAAACATGGTTTACCTGAAATTATAGTCAGTGATCGCGACTCGCTGTTCACCAGTATTTTTTGGGAAAAGCTGCACTCACTAATTGGAACGAACTTGCGAATGTCTTCAGCGTACCATCCGCAAAGCGACGGAGCCACGGAATGGGCGAATAGGACGATGGTGCAGATGGTAAGGACATGTATCAGCCCTAATCAGAAAGACTGGGTGAAACGATTACCAGGAATCGAGTTTGCAATGAATTCGGCCTGATCAGAGACAACGGGATTCAGCCCGTTCTTCCTGAACTCCGGTCAGCAGCCGCAGCCGATGATATGGGACGCGAATTCCGAATACCCGGGCGTACGAGTGTTTGCACAAAAGATGAAAGACGTGATCGTGTCGGCACACGATGCGATCATCGAGGTGAGGGTGAAACAGACGAAGCTGGCGAACAAGTGCAGAAAGCCTGCGCCATTCGTAAAAGATGACCTTGTGTACCTTGCAACGAAAAACCTCAGCATCCCAAAGAAAAGATCACGAAAGCTCGTGCCGAAATATGTGGGACCATTCCGGATCACAGAGGATTACGGTAATGGGACCTTCAAGCTAGATGTTTCAAATGATCTACAGAAGAGAGGCATTCACCCGGCGTTCCATTCTTCACTGCTGAGACCGCACATACCAAATGATGACCGACGTTTTCCGGGTCGCGATGTTTCTCAAATCACGGGCATTGGCGATATAACCGAGGAATGGGCAGTCGAAAGAATCATTGGCCACGCTGGTCGGGGGAAACAAGCTATTTTTCAGGTACTATGGAAGCACGGTGACAAAGCATGGTTCCCGTACAAGGATGTGAGCCACCTAAAATCTCTGGCAGCATATCTCGAGGCGTACGGAGCGGATACGATCGAGAGACTGGCCCCTGGAAAGGAGGCTACTCCTGATGATGTCCAGATCTCAGTTGGGGCTCTGCATATAAATACGGGAGCGGAACGGGGTGAACACACCAACTCGACAATGTCTGCCACTACCTTCAATGACAATCCGTCTGGAGACTGGACCCCCGCGCATCTTGCCATCTTGCATCGCCACGCGAGCTACCTTCGCGCGGCGGATCGATACAACCACCCCGGTACCGAGCAACCCGAGCAGTATAACTCCTGGGTGTACGAAGTGAAGGAGGCGAACGAGGGTGTGAGAGATTTGCCTCCGTTTACCGATGACTACACCGGGAAGATCCCGCGCAAGCGAGTTGATCGCCGTGAGGGCATCAATGCTTCCGCGGATGGATCCGCAACAGACTTCCTTGTCGAGTTCGCACGCGGTCAGCTTGACATTCAGCGTCAGCAGGCCGACCTTCAGAATCGCGCGGCATTCGCCATGTTCGACCAAGGAGTTCGGGCGGGGAAGACCTTCAAGAGAGGCGGGGCGCCACGTGGGTGTGGAAGGACCATTCCGAGGCGAGTCGACACTTATTACGGTCGCGCTTACGAGAACGGGCCCGAAGCCGGGGAGAAGAGAGGGAGAGCGGACAGGTCGGAATCTCCCGAGGAACGGCGAGTTCGACGTCGCTCTCGCTCGCCCACGCGTACCGTCGACAACGTCGAGCCCGGACAGGTCAACGAGGGGGGAGATGTTGTTATGGGGGACGCGCATATTGACGAACCGGTTGCTGGACCGAGCAACGCCGGACCTAGCAACGCTGGACAAGGCACTGCACCCGTGGCGGATCCCAAGGGGGGCAAGGGCGGTCGATTTGGCCCCAGACGATGTCGCGAGAGGCCCCGACGGTAAACCTTATCCGCCCTTGCCGCCCGACAACGGTGACGACTTCGTAGACGAAGCCATAGACGATGGACCCACTGCCTAATTTTCCTTACTTTCCATTCCACATTTTTTCTCTCTCTATCCTGACTTGTTACATATTCTCTGCGATAATATGGGAGGGCGTATGTAGGGGTTTGAGGCACAGGAACACTTAGGCACAGGAACTTAGGCACGTAGTTAGGAGTTGATCAAGGGTTTAGTATATAAGTAGTAGTATTTACGATGTATACTAGGATTCTTCTCGCAACAGAGTTTATCTTTGTTCTGTTTGCGTTATTGAGTCTTCTTGTGGGCAGATTGCTACATCTATTGTAGCCTCTGACCTTACACACAGGATTATTCTGTTAGAAACAAATTAGCACAGCGAGATAACAATAGAAGAGAATAAGAACATACAGTCGCAGATGGCACTAGAGGTGTCGGGGTCGGGGGTAGGTTCTCGACATCAGAATCCTGTGAACATCAGAACAGGAGGCATATTGTCAGTGGTCCACATACGAGAAGAGACTCCACTTCCATCTCGTCGTTGGTCTCCCCCTCTGAGTCGCAGCTGGGAGGCCTCCACTGGCTACTTATTGCTCTTGTCTCGGTGCCAGGGGAGTAGATCACATGCATTAATTCAGCTAGGCAGCCATGGCGACGAATAGTAGTCCGAGGCCCTCGCTCAGCGAGACAGGTGATTGTCATATCCCGTGCCGGGGATGGAAACGGACGGACTAGATGCGGACGGAATCACCGGATCCGGAACGGGATTAAGACGGGAATCGTCGAAGTGCCGGAGATGTGGTCTTTCTCGTGAACACTACGGTGCGTGAAGGCGGGTGAGTGCACGACTACCTGGGATGCGTGACCACCAGACAGAAGGCTAGTGGACTGCCACAGACAAGAGGTGACCCGAGTAGGTAAATGGTCAAAGGCCGGAGGTGCAGGAAGGCCGGAGACCCGGAGGAATAGAAGGCGAAGGCCAAATGGAGGCCAGGGTGGAATATAAGTGTAAATGGTTCGGCGAGTCAAATGAGCTCGAAAGCGGCCGCATCGGCCAAAGCGGCCGAGGCGGCCGAGTCGGGTGCGACCCGGGCCCGAGGAATAGCAGAGTTCACCAGAACTGGTAAACAAAGGGCCAGGGTAAGCTGTTACAAGGAACGAAAGAGCTAGTCGAAGACTGGTCCGAATAGTGAAGTCGAAAGGAATTTGGGAAGGTAAAATGAAGGCGAGCAGGGCCGGGTGGTGACCGGACCCGAGAGCAAAGTGAGACGGACCCGAGGCGGCTGGAAACGGCCGGATCCGAGGGGAATTCGGCCCAATAGAAAAGGGCGAAGAATATTAAGACGAAGTCGGAAACAAAGAGTGAACAGGATGTTCAGCACATGGCAAGTAAGCACAAGACAAGTAGGCACATAACAAGTAATTTTGAAGCTAAGCTACATGGTAGTATGTACTTGGCTTATATACTAGAGTAGTTAATTGTGTATATAAAAGCGGTAAGAAGTCGAACAGAACAATAGTGAACATTAGGACAAATACGTATGGGGTAAAGTAATGCCGGGATCATAAGTAAATAACAAAAGAAACAATAAGGACGAATAGGAAGGAGGGAGACAGACAATAATGTCGGATCAAAGGCATGGGAATAAGGCCTAGGAATATCTGAGGAAAACCCTGAAGACAGTACAAGTCGAAAGTCAGAGTACGGTAAGTAAGTAGAAAGATAATGAAAGCATAAATGAATGGGCAAAGAAGAGGCCGGGAAGCGGCCGGATTCCGGAGGGGAATAGGACCGGAAAAGTGCGGACCCGAGATGGGGAGTGCACCGGAAAACGCGGACCCGGGAGGGACCAAATAAATGAGTAATAAGCCAGAAAGTGTACAACACCTAAATGGCTGGAGAACGGGGCTGCGCGAATGGCCGAAGCGGCCGATGCGGCCGCCGAGGACCCGAGAATAGGAAGGCAATGAAGTGGGGAAGATGTAGGGTCAAGAAACCTGAAGGCGGTGCGACGAGAGTGAAGCAGAACTGAATGCAAAGTGAGCGCCGCAATTAGGAATGTAATGCGATCGGAAATTGAGCGGACCCAGCAGAGTGGTGGAACCGGCGGGGAAGCGGAGCCGGAAGGAAGGTAGACATGACGGGAATGTCCACGGCCGAGGGCGGGCCCGAGGCATCAGTACGAAGGGAGAATATTGCAAAGAACTGAATATGGCGAAGTCAAGGAAGTACAGCCTGAATGCAAACAGGCTTGGGATGAAACCCGGAAGCCAAGCGGCCGGCTGGGAAGTGCGGCCGAAGGGGAGGCGACTAGAAAGGTAGTGTGCTCGGGCCCGAGCGGACCCGAGGCGGGAATGTAGCGGAAAGCTAGAATGCGAATTGAAGACGAAGTGGGAGTTCGAGTAGACCGAAAGTGAGCGCAGAGTCTTTAAAGTTGAATACGTTCTTGACTATATCACGTAAAGGGCATGGGGACGTGACAGTGATACCCGATTGAGCGACGACTTGTAAAGAAAAGTTAAAATAAAAAAGAGCGAGATTACTGCTATTTGCGGAACTTAGGGCGCGCATCAAATTTTCATCAAAAAGTGATGTTTTTCATATATCGGCCATATCTTCTTTAGTTCTTTGCAGATTTTCATAATTTCTACACCATTGTAACTGCCTCCAAACTCCGCACTGTAAGGATTCAACTCCTTACGCCGTGATTCAACTCACGGCTCTGTATTAAATTTCAATTTTTCTTTTATTATGAATAGTCTCGTTATCAATTTCTTGATGTATCTTTAAGTAGATGATCACGTGAATCTCATCTATCTTAACTCACAACAACTACACTTGGCCTCAAAGCCCCTCCAGCCCTTCAAGAAGGTACTGATAGAGGCTTGAGGCGCTCCCTTCTACCCTTCATTCATACTATCAAACTCTCTTTTCACGGAAAGTCCGTGAGGGATTGACTTTAGCTCATTTGAGGAGCACGAAACGTTCGGCCCTCGAGCTAAAGTCTTAAGAGTTGACCGTGTGACTTAGGGTCTTAACCACAATAATTCGGACGACCTCTTTGGCCTTCAGTGGAACTTAAAACCCAACGAGAGGATTAACGCATCCTCACAAAGTGGACACATTGGGAAATTTCTACGAAACTGGCCGACGACAGGAGAAAATCGTACGTTCCTCCTTTCCGATCTAGAGGATTCACTCCCCGTGTCAGCCCATTCGGTCGTCTGGATCCTATACGATCCAGAGTTTTTCAGCCTACGAAGGCTTCAGCTGCAAGAGCTGCCAACGCAGCGCCCACGGAGTTGGAGGTGGATCCTGTACGTCACTCTCAGACTCGTTCACGATCCGTCTCCCGCTCTCTATCGCCCAAGAAGGAACCCATATCCGTACCGCCTGCAGAACGATTCATTCCCGAAACGAATACTCCTGCAGCTGGTCGAACAAGAAACGCGGTGAAAGCTGGAAAACGAGTAGAGTTTCAAGAACTCCCCAATATTGGCAGACCGAGAGGCAAAATTCAATTATTGAAACCTTTAGCTCCGGTGACTACTTTCCAGACGGCGCACGCTCCCTCTCCCGGATTACCTTCTTCGACTCGAGACGAGTCCCGAGAACGTTCGGAACCCGGGTCCCCGTCAACTTACTACGTCGCTCCCGCTTCCTCACCACTATCTTCCATCCCCTCCTCCTCCAATAGTATGACGACTAAGACGGAGCAAATGAAGCCTATGTCGTCGGGTATGGAGCGAGGCTTTGAAAACTCTCCGATGGCCGCGTTGATGGAGGAATATCGTAAACACACGGAGCACGATCTGGCTCTAATTGATCGTGTTTCTTCTATTGCTCGAAAACGTACCCTGGAGCCTGCAGATGTTCTGGATCGTGGGGTAAACTTATCGGATCGCATAATCGCTCGGTTCGGATTGGAGACAGGATTCAAGATGCGGACATTCAGAGTAATTGCTCTAATGCAGTCTATATTAGCGCGAGCAGCGACTTTGGTTCCGGGACGTACCAAGCATTTCATAATAGATCCAGAATCTGTGCTGTCGAATGGCTTGACGGCATCCACGGACATCCGGGAACTCAACGCAACTTGGTTAGCCCTCAGTGAGCGAATGGATCTCGCCAGGCGCAGTCTAGCAAAGTATGAGTCAGAATACAAAGTGGAGACTGAAGCCGAGATACTTTTATCCCCGTTATCCACAGAAGCCGGGATATACGACTCCATACCTCAAGATGTACACCAAAGCACTCGACTAAACTATATGTTCGATCGAGTGCCCAACATGAGGAAACTCTGGCCGCCTGGTTACAACCCCGAGTACGAATCAGTCGCAATGGAACTGCCTATCTCTTCAGTGTTACTGCAAGCTTTTCCTGACCGCTTACCGGAGTCTAATCCTTCCACCGTGTATTACACGGCGGAAGGCGAGCGTAAGGAGATCTTCGTTTCAGCTCGCTCCAGTCATGGCCAAGGTCCTGATTTTCAGGTTCCTCCTGAAGAGCCAGAAGCGTCTAGACGTTCCAGAGGATTGACTCGATCACCCGTTCCAGCCCCTAGTAAAGCAAGGATTCGTTCTCCATCACCTGAGCGAGAGAAGCCGAACAAGGGTAAAAAGCGAGCTAGGAGTAAAACGCGTCAAGAACAGCCAGAACCTATGGGAGACTTACCTTCGGGAATGATGAGCGGAGGAGTTCAGTTCAAGAAGACGGACGAAATGTTCGTTCCCATATCCCCGAGGGATACCACCTACGCTTCAACTGTACCAAGTCAGGGACTACCTAACCCGCTACAAGGAATGGCTTCGTCTATCCCTTCGTCCTTCTCTCCTTTCCTGGATGACGCCTCAGCTAGTCGGGCTAGAAGCGAGAGAAAGTATAGGGAGAGTAAGTTCGCTTCTCGCGATCGTAGAAGCGAATACGCACGTAGGGATCCTCCTTTCCCAGAGGAGCGTCCTTCTCGAGAACCTGAAGAGGAAGGACCTTCGATTAGTTCTTTTCCGCCACATCATGCTGAGGATACGACTCCGAGAGATCGTGAAGGTACCCGACCTGCTTCAAGCTCCTTGCCGCGACAGCAATTCGAAGGTCAGGATACAAGAGATCCTCCGTTACCTCCGGACCGTTCTTCAGTCCCGGAGGGCCGAGAGTCGGAACCCAACCGAGGAGCGAACAATCTACCTAGGTTTGGAGGTAACGGAGACCCCGACCCCTCGGATAGTGATGACGGAGGAGAAGGTGGAGGAAACCGAAGCGGAAGAGGACCACCTCCTAGAAGAAGTTCAGGAAGACCGCCAGCGAGGGACAGGAATCAACCTCCTTCTCCACCTAATCCCCCTCCCCCAGATCGTGGAGGTGGAGATGGAGATGGCGGTAGCTCGGCTGGCAGCGATTGGTCTGACCACCGCTTTCCATACATCGCTCCGGGAGCGCCCTACGGAACGATGGTACCTACCATCGATCCAAAACTTAAACTAGAGTCGATCCCTGAGTGGGACGGAGACCACGACTCGGCGATAGATTACTTCTGGGAAGTAGGACAGATAGCGAATCTATTGGGTTGGTTACCTGAGCTCTTGGTTTTTGGTTGCCCACTCGCCTTGTGAAGAATTCTCAAGTCGCTCTATGGTTTTCCACGCTGCCCTCGTCAAGACAAGCAGAAATGCGGAGTCATTACTTGGTCTACCTTCGAGTTCTAAAGGATAGCTATTTGGGTAAAAAGTGGCAGCTGAAAATGAATGCCGCTTACGAACAGCAATCCTTTCGTCAGCATGGATTCGAGAAGGAGTCACCCCAATCGTTTTTAGGAAGGCGAATTCGTTATACCCGTATGCTGGCCGTCACAGACGATGGAGGTCCGATGGAAGTATTCCTAGTCATGCGTCGAGCTCCAATATCTTGGAGTACAGTCCTCGTAATGGAGAACATCAATTCGGTGGAGCTTCTCTACGAAAAGGTTAACGACCATGAAGAGGAACTTGTGGATATAGTGAATAGAAACGCACCGGATAATATCACCCTCCACAACTTATCTTCTGCTCTGCGAAGAGTAGGCGTGTTCCCTAATCCTGTAGGAGGAGCCCCCTTTCAGGAGACAAAAAAGAGTAAATTTTACTGAATCGGGAAACGAAGAAAAGGACGAACAGGGAAACGACATAGAAGACGGAGCAGAAACTAGCAATCCTTCTTTGGCGAAAACGGCTTACCAAGTCGTTAGTAGACGTCAGCGTCCTCCTTCCTAAGGGAGGATACCCATATCCAAGAACGATCATGGTGGTCACCAAAATGAAGAAGCCACCTCCTTCCCCGTGCAAAGTTTGTGGAAGTGCGAAGCACTGGGATCGAGAATGCCCGGATTGGTCTGCCTATCTAGAGAGATCTAAACGAGGAGCTTTTTTAGTGGATTCTTCGACAGTAGCAGAAGAAGCGGATTTACTATACCACGCTGCTTACGCTGCTATTTTGGATGAATACCTTGACGAAGAGTCTTTTTAAAATCGGCAGCCTATCCGAGATCAGACAATGACTCGGTACAGGAGATGAGTAAGCCCGAATCTGGAGAATTATCAAGCAGCGGAAAACACGTATCGGACACCCTCGAAAGATACCCGGTCGTAGACGTAGATCGACCAAAAAGAAAACAAGCTTTCTCAGTACGCATCGAAGAGATCGAGGATGAATACTGGAATTAGAAGCCAGGATGCCGAAGGCTCGCACAGGCCTAATCGAAGATGCGGAAGAAGATTTCGTTTTGGCTAAAGAGGAAGAGTTGGTAGAGGACCCCTTGGAAAGGAACGTGGATG
Source organism: Mycena haematopus (assembly GCA_029281435.1). Classification (NCBI taxonomy): domain Eukaryota; kingdom Fungi; phylum Basidiomycota; class Agaricomycetes; order Agaricales; family Mycenaceae; genus Mycena; species Mycena haematopus. Next base: position 148,071 of record JARJCV010000108.1, read on the forward strand.
CAGCGCACTCTTTCATATCCGACCCTCCTTCGATAGGACCCCAAACCTATTAAAGTGAGAATGAAACGGAAGAGCAAAGCGGGAGATTCAGCGTTAGGAGTATCGGTCCTGTCTATCAAGGGACGGGTAGGATCAGCAGAAGACGAAGAAATAGATCTTCCGACTGGATTCGTGCGCCGACGTAACCCTGGTATCAGAAGAACTGATTGACGGCTAAGGAATCCTCCTCCGATTAAGCAAGGAAGACGCATTGAGTCTAGCTCAATTAACGGATAAAGGCACTATCATCCGGGGGTACACGAAGCTGAAGATTCTGACAGAGGCTACCTCTGGAGAAATCCTGGAATTAGAAGCCGAAGCGTATGTAGTCAAAGGGATGAGCGTACCGATTCTCCTCGGAGAGGACTTCCAGCTGAATTATGAATTGGGGATCAGTCGTAAACGTGGAGAAAGGGACCAAAATTCTCCTACGAGGGACTCCTTGGGAGATTGAAGCTGTCGGAGTGGAGTCTTTTGTCGGAAGAGTCGAGATTCAGGATCTGGCTTCAGGGCTCACAATCCACGCGCGATCGTCATCTCAGACCCACGAGCGCAAGAGGATCAGGAACCAGCGGAGGCGTCGAAAGTTGCCGTAACGGATTGGAAACCAGGATTGTGCGAGCAACGGAAGACTACGAATTCGAGCTCACGAATGTAAGCTGATCCGAGTAGAAGGCGATTTTCGCGAAGACAAGGAGTGGCTTATCGAAAGAAAACCTACTCGCGAACGCCGACGATTCCTTCTTCGCCGTCCCCAACGTGCTCATATCCGCTAGAAAACCTGTCGTACCCGTCAGCAATACGAGCGACAGACCCGCATGATACGCAAAGGAGAGATTCTGGGCACTCTACAAGATCCTCAAGACTACTTTTGACTCACCCGAATCTGTTGAGAGTTATGAGCTAATGGAAGCTAAATCGGCGGCGCTCACCTCCATCATCCATGCTAGGAACCGAAAGGAACATACTTCTTTCACCGCAGAGGAAGACAGCAAAGAGAACGTCATTCCGCACTGATTTTGGCTCGGGAGTTCCTCCTGCAGAAGAAAATTCAGCCAAAGGGATTCACACTCGAGATGAAGTAGGACGAGTACCCGACGTATCAGGAGTAATTGACGCTAGCAAGGAAGAATCTGAGGACTATGGACCTAAGACCGCCGCGATGCCTGACGACACTATATATCCGTCTGACAAAATGGAAGAACTATTGGACGTAGGAGACTTACCGGAAGGTTTAAAGAAGAAGGCTTGGGATATGCTGCGGAAGAGAGTGAAAGCATTCGGTTTCGACGGTCGACTGGGTCATATGTCGGCCAAAGCTCCCATACGCGTCAAAGAAGGAACCGACCCGATTGCCGTGCCGATGTACTCCAGTTCTCCGGAAAAGCGACGGGTGATTGATGCTCAATTAGACAAATGGTTCGAGCAGGGCGTCATTGAACCCTCGGTCAGCCCGTGGAGTGCTCCCGTAGTCATTGCATACCGAAATGGAAAACCTCGCTTCTGTGTGGATTATAGAAAGTTGAATGCTGTCACCATAGCTGACGAATTTCCCATTCCAAGACAAGCCGAAATTTTTGCAAAACATTGTCTGGCTCCAGTGTACTCTCATCCCTCGATGCGTTGGCTGGATTTAATCAGCTACCAAATGGCCGAAGAAGACGTAGAAAAAACAGCCTTCAGAACGCATAGAGGGTTATCTCAGTTCAAGAGGATGCCATTTGGACTAAGAAATGGTCCAGCAATCTTTCAAAGGCTAATGCAAGGGGTTCTCTCTCCATACCTCTGGCTATTTTGCCTAGTATATATCGACGATATCGTGGTATACTCAAAGAATGTGGGAAGATCATATAGGTCATCTGGATCAGGTACTCGGAGCTATTGAAAACGCTGGAATCACTCTATCACCAACTAAATGCCATCTCTTCTATTCGTCTATACTCCTGTTAGGACATAAAGTTTCGCGTCTAGGACTATCGACTCATGCGGAGAAGGTCAAAGCGATACTGGAGCTAGAACGACCCAAGAAAGTTAGCCAACTTCAAGGATTTTTAGGAATGGTCGTTTACTTTTCGGGTTTCATCCCTTTCTATGCCAACATTTGCGCTCCTTTATTCCAATTGCTTCGAAAGGGACCAAATGGGAATGGGGACCGGAACAGGAATACGCCTTTCGTGCAGCTAAAGTGGCTCTTCAAAATGCCCCGCTGCTGGGTCATCCCATCGAGGGTCTTCCATATCGACTTTATACGGATGCGTCGGATGAAGCTGCTGGTGCCGCATTACAGCAAATTCCAGCCTATCAAAGTCAGAGATTTGAAAGGGACGCGAGTTTATGACCGACTAAGGAAAGCGTATGATGAAGGACTCCCTCCTCCAGACCTAACAACCAAGTTATCAACCAAGACAGTAGATCACAGGAAAGCGGAAAAGTGGGGGCCCACCTTCGAGGAAACGGAAGTCTACATTGAACGTGTTATAGGTTATTGGTCCGAACGTTCAAGGGAGCGGAGACGAGGTACTCAGTGACGGAACGAGAAGCTCTCGCAGCCAAGGAAGGTCTGGTGAAATTCCAGCCATTCATAGAGGGCGAGAAGATCCTATTGGTGACCGACCACTCTGCACTCCAATGGGCACGGACTTATGAGAATTCCAATCGTCGTCTCGCTGCATGGGGCGCGATATTTCCGCTTACGCTCCTGGATTAGAGATCGTGCATCGCCCTGGTCGAGTTCATTCAAACGTGGATCCCCTATCTCGGCTACCAAGAGCTTCGCCAGAAACACATATCCCTATAGAAGCAACGGACAAAGTTCTGGATATGACAGGCAGCCTGGTGGACTCACAAGAGAACAATCCTTGGAGCGTACGGGAACCTGCGTTGAAAGCAAACTTTTACAGCCTTTTCGCTGAGAGACGTTCTAGAAATAGATAAGAAGACAGCCTCGGCGAGCACAAGGAGTCAGTCTAAACAAGATCTGAAGAAAGCTTCACCAACAGTCCCGTCCCCTCTGAAATCAGTGGACGAGCCTGGGGGGGGATACAGGACGTGAAAAACACTTCAGAAGACGAAGCGAATAATCCAGTTCAGTTGGAATCTCCTGTGGACGAACGTACCAGTGAAGAAGGCGTTGACTCTTCGGATGCGCTGGATACCTTGAAGCCTACCGCGGAATATTGGGGAGCCGTGAACCCACCTCCTAATATTCATATCAGCATGGACGAATCATACCTCAAAGGATGGATAGAATCTTACCAAAACCGATGCGGAGTTCAAGAAGCGATGGGCAGATCCAGAAATGGAAGAAGGACTTTGGAAGCCGGGTCAACGTTTCTTTAAGAACGATGAGGGTTTGCTGTTTTTCCGAAACGCCGACTACCAGCCGTTATTGTGCGTCCCGAAAGACAAACGCAAAGAGGTCATGGAGGAAGCCCATGAAACCCCTTTAGGAGCGGCGCATATTAGTCCTGAACGGCTGTGGGCCAAAGTCAGCTCGAAATTCTATTGGCACCGAATGAAGGTAGACTTGGACGTCTTTTCCGATTCCTGCGACATTTGTCAGAAAATCAAGAATCGCAACTTTTCGAGATTTGGATACCTTATACCGAATCCCATCCCTTTCCGACCGTACGAATCAATATCCTTAGACTTAATTGTCAATCTGCCTTGGTCGGACGAATTCAACGCTATATTCGTAGTGGTTGACCGACTTACAAAACATGCTTCCTTTATCGCCACTACTTCAGGTCTCACCTCACAGGGATTCGCCGACCTCTTCGTAGAAAATGTGGTATCTCGATTCGGCCTTCCGGACAGCATCATTGCGGATCGAGACCCTAGATGGACATCGGACTTCTGGACTGCTGTGGTTAAGGCTCTGAAAACCAAGATGTCGCTATCGTCTTCTCACCATCCGCAACACGACGGCCAAACGGAGAATGCTAACCGACAGTTGGAGACAATGCTCAGGGCTTATGTTTCCAAGGATAGGGACGATTGGTCTAAATGGCTGAAATTGCTGGAGTTCTCGTACAATTCCAACGTACACTCATCTACCGGGACCTCGCCTTTCCGTTTGCTGTATGGATTTGAACCCAAAGCGCCGCTGGATTATTTGCTTCCTAAAGATAAGACGATCTCAGCTACTATGGGCATGAGAAAGGATTCCAGTTCTTATCTGGACCAATTGAAAATCCATCGGGAGAACGCTCGTCTGGCGATCGCTCGAGCGCAAGACGAGCAAGCCAAGTACTACAACCGAGGCCGGAGGGATATTCCTGAGTTCATCGTAGGCGATCAAGTGCTGATAAGCCCGCATTCACTAGAATGGAAAGAATCCAAAGGTGAAGGCGCCAAGTTAGTGCAGAGATGGATAGGCCCGTTCGAGATACTGCAGAAGATCAACCCAAAGACCTACAGAGTGCGATTAGACGACCGTTATCCCGGGTTCCCTGTCTTCAACTACGACCATCTTAAACCTTATAAAGGTTCTCCTCTGGAATGGGAGCCGCGATCCAAACTACCCGAGACAAGAACGGGCAAACCTGCGGCGGAGGAATACGAAGTTGACAAAATCATTGGGAAAAGGTACGACAAAAGCCGTCGGCAACATCTTTGGTTAGTCCGCTGGAAGAATTACGGGGCTCAGCATGATTCGTGGCAAACCAAGAAGGATCTCAAGAACGCACCTGAACTAGTACGTGCGTTCGAAAGATCGCAAAAACTCAAGTAGGGAAAGGGATCCAATCAGTCCGGTCGGACGGGCCGAGACTGAGCGCGGATCACGGAGTTCCGTGTAACCGCGTGTTCCTATCCACCAGCAACTCCGTCTAATCTCTCTCACGACCTCTCATCTCTCTCTCTCTCTCTCTCTCTCTCTTCTCTCATCCTCGTATCTCATTCTCTTTTCTCTCTCCTCGACTCTTCAACTCTCCACCAACTCGTCTTTCTATTACTCCTCTAGCTTTCTCTACGGATCGGATATCCCTACGGTGATTGGATTGGAGTAAACCGTTCTGCGCGCCTTCACGAAACGTTCGGTCGTGCCGCAGATTCGGGCGAGACTAGAGGGCACGGAACGTCCGGCTTTTCTAGAATCGTAACTCATAGTAGTCTATATCACCATGAACGACCTATATTTCTCCCTTGCTAATGGCGAAATCGTTACCCCCACCTGGACAGAGAAGGATAAGATTCTTTACTGTTCAATTCTTTCATCACCCGACGCCGTGGCCCCTCGCATTATGGATTTCATAGAAAACCCCCCGGAACTTCTGCTGCCTTCGACACCCGTGGGTCTCGTTCGGGATCTAGACATCACTCAGTACGCCAATTGGTATAAGCCTTCTGAGCATTGGTTAGCCTGGGTCCCCAACACCAAATCTTGTGATTCTCCGTACGTAGACCTTTCGATGGATCCGTTGGGGGTCTGCTACGGTACCTTGACCGTGGGTTTAAGAGAAGAATTATTCTCTGTCGCTTTGGATGCCGAGCACCCTGAAATCGAAGACATGCTCACCGAGTTTCACCTCGAGCAGATGTGGGTAGATGAAAATTCAGATCTATGCAGCCACCTCGCCTCCATCTGTCGAGCGCTTGTATTAGCGAGCGACTTCTACAAGAAGGGACGGGATTCTCGGCAGTTAGGCGACATGCCTGAGGAACCCCTCTATGCTTCCTTTAACCAATCGTTCATGCTGGAGGAAGAGGCGCAAGCTGTGGCGGAAGGAATGATCCGACATATCCTCAGCTTGGTCGGATTTCTCGCGTGGTTCCTCTCTTTGACGGATGTAGAGGAATCAGTTCTATCCGACACTGACAAGACTTTCGTTTCCAGCCTGCTCTTGAAGGAACGCCCTAAAATTGGAGCTATCTTTTCTCTGACTCGGGACTGCCATGAAATAAATTTCAAACATCTGCTGGAGAACAGGGTCGGGTTCCATTACGCCTGGACTTCCAAGGAAAGGCAGGACGATCGTTTCCTTCGTTATAGTCCCCAGTACTACAACGAAGTGTCAATTCTGCGCAGCTCGACCGTCGAGACGGGATGGTTAACGGAGAACTTACCTAGCTACGAAAAGTGGAAGGAAGCTCTTAACCGTTGGGACTGGTTGTTTCAAAATCGACAAGCGGGAAGTCCGGGCGTCAAAGTACGAGTTTTCGACAATAAAATGGAATTCCAAATTATCGACAGGCGGATGTACGGAGCCCGCCCGATATACCACTGGAATGTCGTTAGGCCGTATTCTGAGCGATTCAAAGCTGTCCTCAGTAAGAATCACCTGAGAACCGTTTGTACGTTCCTCCGTCAGGATCCCTTCTTCCCCGACGAAGTCCCTGCGAGTCGACCCATCACTTTTCATCGTCAGCCCTTGGAGGATTTTGCGAAAGAAGATTACGGACCGAGCCCGTCGGAAACGTCCTTTTATTACGAGTCGAACTACGTCGCCATCGAAAAAGCCAAAAACTTGTGGGCGCCGCGTCCGGATCGCGTCTTTACTTCCTTCAATGGCAGACTGGCGGGGCCTACTCCCAAAGATTCTTCGTCTTCCTCTGATTCGTTCCATTCTGCCAAAGCTTCAGCCGGAGGCTCCGAAGAGAAAAAAGAGGAAGCCAAACCGTCTTTGCTGGATCGTCTTTCTGGGGCTGGGGAATCTACTTCGTCGCGTGCTCGAACTACGACCAGGGAGTATAGTAAGCCGAAGGCGCCTGCCCACAGAAGAGGATGGGTCAATCAGATGATGCGGGATCAGCGACGATCGTCCCGTTCCCTAAGTCCTCGCGAAAATCGGGCGCACGACAAAGGCAAGCGCCGGCAATCCTACAGTCCTCCGCGCGAAGCTGCTCCTTCGGATGATGATACATTCGAAGGAGAATATCATAGTCTTTCAGATCAAGAAATCACCACGCGTAGAGGATCCTCACCGCTTGAGAGATTCGACCCTCCTCTTGTAGGGGGACGCGAGTCGCCAATTGGTTCGCCGTCGTCTCCTCGTGAGGACCGAGAAATGATGCTCTCGGAACGGGAAGAAGCTATACAAGCCCTCGTCGACTGGGCTCCCTCTGTTCTGGAATTCAAACCTGCAGATCAACCGTATGAGCGTCTTAACTGGAACTCCACCTGGCTGGATAAGGCTGTACTAGTGTGTGACGACTCCCGTTCTCTGATTCGTTTGAGAACCTCGCGGCCGTCTTACGCCCGGAGATAGACCATGTCGAAGACGTATTGGAGTACGCCATCCGGTTTGGGATGAAATTCGATCTGTACATTCCAGTGAGCGCGGCGCAGGAGTTTCGCAACTATGAAATATCGTTGTTAGCCCTCAACACTCTCCCTGCTTTGTATGAAGTAGGATACACCGACCAGTTGATGACCTGGACGGGAAATGGCGGCGAAGCGCAGTATCGCGTGTACCTAGGATATCTGTTCCATTTGCTGGAGAGACCGAACGCTGTCGCATTCATCGCGAGGGGTACGGTGTACAAGTTCGTGGCGGAGCTCTATTCCCCAAACCTCGCATACCGCTACGTGCAAGGACCATCCTTGCAAGTTTCCGAATTCGGAAAGGGCGCTACGCGTAGGCTGCAGATAGAAGGATCTTCCGAGGTTTACACCACCGACCAAGTCAGCCCTTTGGAAGAATTGATGCTGCTAGGACACGTTCGCGGGAAGCACGCGGGCGAAGAGCGCAGTCTGTGGCCGTCCCCTTCACTATTCGAAGAATGTAAGGGAGTGGATGGATATTTGTCGAAGAGCGCCCACCGGATCTTGGATAACCTCCGCATCAAAATTATGGAAAGAAACGTCTATGAATGGAGAACGCGATCAGAATGGAGGGCTTACTTGCGTATAGCTGCGAAAGGGCGGTGGGCTCCGAGCTCTGTTCCCACTCGAGAGGACTTCGCGAAAGGACTGGAACTTCTGGAGGATATCTTTACTGACGACTGGGAGACGATGCCTATTCGGGATATCAAGCTGCCTCAGGAACTTCGAAGAAATTAACATCGAGCCTGGGGGGGTCTGTAAGGATTCAACTCCTTACGCCGTGATTCAACTCACGGCTCTGTATTAAATTTCAATTTTTCTTTTATTATGAATAGTCTCGTTATCAATTTCTTGATGTATCTTTAAGTAGATGATCACGTGAATCTCATCTATCTTAACTCACAACAACTACACTTGGCCTCAAAGCCCCTCCAGCCCTTCAAGAAGGTACTGATAGAGGCTTGAGGCGCTCCCTTCTACCCTTCATTCATACTATCAAACTCTCTTTTCACGGAAAGTCCGTGAGGGATTGACTTTAGCTCATTTGAGGAGCACGAAACGTTCGGCCCTCGAGCTAAAGTCTTAAGAGTTGACCGTGTGACTTAGGGTCTTAACCACAATAATTCGGACGACCTCTTTGGCCTTCAGTGGAACTTAAAACCCAACGAGAGGATTAACGCATCCTCACACTTACTTCCGATACTGCACGAACTTGGCAGTGCTCGGTCAAGGACCTTTATGTGTATTCCTTCACTATACTTAGGGCTGATTATTGGAGACTGGTGCGCCCGATCTTTCAAGACAATGCTCGCAAAGAATCAAGTATAGAATTTCAAAAAGTAGTAGGAAAGCGAAACGCGGTAACGTGACCGTGACATCGATCAATATTATACCTCCGATCAAAGATCTTGAAATTTCCTTTTCAGGGCGCTTAGATTATCGAACTTATCCGACATCACTGTCATCAGCCACCCTACGATATGCACTGTTGTCTTTGCGAAAAATGTGGATTCAGATCATGTGCGGTATCGTGAGCGTTACTGTAAGTGCTCAGTGCTGGCTTGGCTCTCTGTCATTCACAGAACAAGTTGTCAAGTTCGTTCAAGGAAAAGCTGGATGAAGACACCCAGACAAAATCCTCGGGCTGTTACACATATCAGGTTGGTTGTTCGTTTTCCCTAAAAAAAAGGCAGCCAATGAGGACTCGGATTCCGAACTTGAAGCCGCCACCCGCACACTGCGGACGAGGTTTCCAACGTACATACGTCTAAACTCGTGTCTGCATTCCGCCACCGCCTTCATTCTTCTTGTGTTCGAATTCTACTTAGATACGAGACTCGGGTTCTCGGAAACTCGTTAGTACGTGCGCTACTCTATGAAATGCAGAGCAATGCGTCTCAAGCACTGCCAGCGTTTGACACAATAATCTTGATTGCTTCCAAGTTTTTGGCCCCTGTTGTGCTGATTGTTGTTGAACCTTAATCCTCGACATTTATCTGCCCAGATAATTTACTTGGTGCGCGGCACTGAAACCTGATCAGATGTAAGCAGAACACTTGCCACGGTCAGATGGACGCGGCAGTCCCATACTATGTGCCAGTAACATTTTCCGAGCCGCTGGTGAAACCCAAGTGCAGGAGCTTGGGGGAGCAGCGTCGCACTGATGACGGCTGCTTGAAACAGCGTGTAGAAGAATAAGACTCGTGGCGAAGCAACTTTATTTGGCAACATAGTAATGTACTATACAAGGATGTGGATACACTCACTGGCACTTCGTAATGTTATCGTCATGAACGAGCCTGAGTGCGGGTGTAGTTAAGGTGAATACCGCCACTGAAAATGTAACTGTTGATCTGAAGTCTGCCAGTTAGCAAATTCTGTCTCTGATATCCGGTCGAACTGAACCTTCACATCTGTAGAGAGATAGAAGACAGTGGCCATATGTTTGATTCAACTGGCAAGGGGGTTGAAACCTTTTTTTTCCCGGGTGTTTCGGAATCACCGTGGTCTATCTCCCCCCTGGGATACGGTTGTTCAAGGCAAGTTTCAGAGATGGGAGCAGGGTAAACGAGTCGTGTTCCGTTTGCGGGTGATTCGCACACCGTCAAGTTTGTCATGTAGGCACAGAGGAAAATGAGGATTACGGGCGATAGCTGCGCGATGGCGCGTTCACCTCCCACTCATGAAAGCAAGGGCTACAATTGTCTTACAGCTATTGTCAGTACCGAAGGCGCGAAATGAAAATTTCCGTTTTGGGCAGTTTTTGATCGTTTGCAAAGAATTGTCTCTACTTCACTCAGTTCAGCACGGATTGACTTGTGACATAGCTAGAACTTCCGGAGTAATTCGTGCGCAATTAGTGATAGAGCCAAATGCACGGGGATATCATGTTTTTGAGCCCTATCAAAATCCTGCCCAATAGATGAGATTTCCGTCTATCGAGCTCAAATCACCTCTAATGGGTCTGATTTTTTTTGAGGGCCAACCTATAGCATTCCCAAAGATTGTAATTGAGGGGAAAAGTGGGTATATGCCTTGTTGGAAATGTATACCTGAGTTTCGATGGGTCTCAATACATTGTGAACTGTAAATATATATTTGGCAGGCATACAAATACCTTTTGTTCAGTCAAAATCTCAAAGAACACTGTGCATCAGTCCTCGAGAAAAATCAGACCCATTAGAGGTGATTTGAGCTCAATAGACGGAAATCTCATCTATTGGGCTGGATTTTGATAGGGCTCAAAAACATGATATCCCCATGCATTTGGCTCTATCACTAATTGCGCACGAATTACTCCGGAAGTTCTAGCTATGTCACAGGTTAATCCGTGCTGAACTGAGTGAAGTAGAGACAATTCTTTGCAAACGATCAAAAACTGCCCAAAACGGAAATTTTCATTTCGCGCCTTCGGTACTGACAATAGCTGTAAGCTGAGAATGGTGAATGTGAGCCAACAAGGGCAGTGCAATCGACAACGTAACCAAAACTTATGAGTTGAGCTTCAACGCATTTTACTTCTGGGAGTTTCCTTGTCCTGCTTCGAATGACGGTCAAGCCCACGAGCAATGATAACAGGGTGGCCGAACAGTTCCGTTTGCCGCTTCATCACACTTCGTACGCTGTAAAGGCTGTTATAAATCGCTTCGTTGCATCGAAATGAGGAAATGCGGGAAGGCGGAACGCCGAATTTTACCTTGAGCGCCGCTAGATTGCGCTTCCAGACCTTGAGAGAAAGAGAAAGGGTATATGGTGGTTTTACCGTGGATGTCAGTAGCAGCAGTGATTGTAACCGATCCGATAACTTCAGGCTACTTCAGGAGTAAGTATAATTTAAACGCTTCAGCGGAACTGGCACGTTTGTCGTTGAAGGATGAACCAAAGCCTTGCATGGCCGTAAACTCTATCGTGAATCGCTCCATTGTGATGTAGGCACGGAGGCACATTAGCATTACACGGCGGGAATCCACGGAATGGTACTATTTCGCCCAATGGGTCTGGAAATGCACAATGGGTCTGGAAATCTGATCTCCCTCTCTCCTCCCTTCCTCTTTGCCCCCGGTTTTTTTCGATGAATACCTATAGTAGTCTCTATGAGTGTATCAAATAGCTAAGGGATCCGGCGAAGGGAAGGTGTTGAGAAAGCCTTGCTAGGACATCAAATTTTACGACATTTTGTGATGTATCCAAGTTGTCTAGTTTCTGGCTTCCTCATTTGCCCTAAACACCCGGGAAAATTTGGGCGACACTATATACCATGCAGAACATGTTCTATCCCCTCAAAAACTTCTCACCGGTGAGAATTCGTGCACATTAGAGGAAAGTGTTGAGTGACACCGGTAAGGTGTCATGCTCAACACTTTCCTCCAATGTGCCACGAATTCTCACCGGTGAGAAGTTTGAGGGGATAGAACATGTTCTGCATGGTATATAGTGTCGCCCAAATTTTCCCGGGTGTTTAGGGCAAATGAGGAAGCCAGAAACTAGACAACTTGATACATCACAAAATGTCGTAAAATTTGATGTCCTAGCAAGGCTTTCTCAACACCTTCCCTTCGCCGGATCCCTTAGCTATTTGATACACTCATAGAGGACTACTATAGGTATTCATTCCGAAAAAAACCGGGGGCAAAGAGGAAGGGAGGAGAGAGGGAGATCAGATTTCCAGACCCATTGTGCATTCCAGACCCATTGGGCGAAATAGTAATCCAGCTGAGAACAGCAAATGACGGTGTTGCAAACCTGCCATTGCTGCCACTGGGATCACCGAGGTTGAAATCAGCCGGCGAGATTCATGAAATTGGGCGGGAGCCTGTTATCTGCCAGTGCCAAGCAAAAAAGGCCGCTGCGGTCGTCAACGAGATTTGTTGTGGAGCCCACAGTCGTCGTCGAGGACTGCGTCCAACAAGGTGAGGATTCGAAGGGCTGGAACTCAGCCTGGAAGCTAAGCTAGACAAGGGAAATGCATCGAAGGCTGTCTGCCAGGAAGGGAAGGTCTTTTGTACTCCTTTTGAGCTTCGTTTTCGGGTCGTACACGGTATGACGTCTGAGACGAAAGGAGAACAAGCGGAAATCAACGAGGTCGCCAAGGGGACATGTACAATGAGGCATATACTCAGGGCCGGCTAGAAAGAGTAACGCATACAGCGAGTACAAAGGATGGGCAGCCTGAGGAAAGAGAGCGGGTTTAAGGCGGAGAGAGAGTGAGAGGAGGATGCCTGATATAGTACAGACGTAAAATGACCATCGTGACAGTCATCAAATGTTCCAAAACGGGAAAATAAACCGGCAGTAATTATCTGTAATTGTTCAAGTCGATTCTTCTCCTCCGTCCATCAAGCACCAACTTTCTCTGCGCCTCGAGGCTCTTGTTTTCTCTTTCGTTCCTTCTGCTACTAGGTCGCAGCGCGGCCCAAACACTCCTTTAATCGTGGCCCATGAACGCAGAATTCACTTTTCCAGCTCGTCCGAAACCTCGTCCTCAGCCCGTCCAGCAGTCTCCTCCGGAGCCTGTAAACCGCGAGTCTAATGCCCTACGGGCGTCTGTTCTTGATGCCGCTCTTGCACTTGGTCTGGGTGCCAATGGAAGTGTAGCAAACTGGATGTTCAATAACGCAGTGGAAGAGGAGGAGGAAGATGAGGAAGTAAGTTCATTTCTTTCCACACAAACGTCGAGCTTTTCTTGCAATTATGTTTCTGCACTGCATACTCCTCGAGCGTATAGGAAAACTCTGAACCATGTCTTGTAAATGCCCCCTCGTACTTACATATAATTGCAGGATACGACCAGCAGAGCCCCCCTGTCAGCTACCTCAGACGAGTATGGGAATTACTCGTACTCCACGCCCGCCACCTCGACATCGTCCCACTCGGAAACCCATCCCACTCAACCTCAAGTCCATTTCCCGGTACAGCCGGTGACACTAATTTCACCACCCGCCCCCTTCCCTGACCCCCCATCTGCTTTGTCGAATGGAAACAAGCTCCGCAAAGCCCGTCGCGCCGACGGGTATGAGAGCGACGGTGGGTATGTTAGCGATAGTGGTAAAAAAGCTCGCATTCGCACCAAGTCCAATACGGCCAAGGACGCTCCGCTGTCGATACCAATCAGCGAGCCGATGGAGCTCGTCAAGCTGTCCAAGGATGAAAAGAAGCGTCGAAAGAAAGAAGCAAATCCTCCACCTCCCAAGATCACGGTGCACACACCGATGCCGAGGACACTGTCGTCTCAAAGTCCAAATCTAAACCGCCAAAGCCTAAACAGAGGGACAAGGAGAAAAAACCCTCCACAGACGCAGGCGGTGGATATGAGACGGACGATGGCTACGTCTCGTCCTCCAAACCAAAGTCCGGGCGCAGCCGGTTCTTCTCCCTCCGCAAAAGGTCTGCCGACCACACGAGCGAGGCATCGACACCCGAGCCTGTGCCGGAGCTCCCCCCGATGCCCGAGTTTGACCTTCCCATCGCGTCCCGCTTTGCCACGACGTTCGAGAGCGAGGCGCCGAGCAGGTCGGAAACGCCGCTGCTCCCGCCGTCGCGGCCTTTCGCCGGGCCCGGGATGACGACTTCGGGGTCCTCAACGAGTTCGTTGTCGTCCAGCACGAAACTCTCTCTTGACGCCCGGAGACAGGAGAGCTTCGGGCCTGGGTCCCCGAGTGGAATCCACGATGCAGGCGATAAAACTCTCAAGGCGGATCAGTTGCACTCTCGAGAAAACTCCTCCCCTGCGAAAGCCAACTCGAACTCGAACTCGAACGGGAAATCAAAGTTCTCGATTTTCCCGAGTGTGAGCCCGAAAGTAGGGAAACACCTCCCTACCCCCATCACCACCCTTACCCTTTCTCCCCCCAACACGGCACTCAGCTCGCGCGCTCCTTCACCCTCGCTCATAGCAGGATCGCCCTTCGTACTCCTTACGCCCATCAATACCAATACCAACTCGGGCAATTACAACCCTCCGCGGGCGGTATCGCCGTCTCCTTCCACGGCGACAGACATCATCGTCCCGTCTACGGACTTCATCGTCCCCTCGCGCGCTGCCTCCCACGCGCCGCCTCCCTCATCTTCATCCTCACCGGGCCCCGCACCCAACGTCCTCGCGTACTACAACTACGACGTGCCGCCACCCAGTCCACCACCCACCGGGCCCCTCCCACGCGCTCCACCGAGCTCTTCTGGGCGTGTAAGAGGGGACCCGCTCGTCGGGTTGCGCGGTG